>CM077194.1:46773951-47268951 GCA_039654625.1 Rhinogobio ventralis
AAATGGCATGAAAGGATGTGATGATCACAGACAGAAGCAGTTACTGCAGCCTACAGGTGCAGTTCTGCCTCCCGGACAGCAGGGGCAGCAAACATTAGTGTTCTTACCAGAGTGGAGACCGCAGAGGTGTACAGAGGGGTTTGACCAGACGACAGCAACACTGGCTGTGAAAGAAACAAAAAAACAGGAGAGGAGGGCGGATAACTCAACAGCAAAACCATAGGATAAAAAAGCATTAAAACAGAGCCTTTGATAGACGTCAGAGCAGGCACGTTTGCATCCACTTCCAGCTATTTTACATGAACAAAGACCGACAGTTATGATATTGCAAACTGGTATTTTGTATGGCATTAATTTGTATTATCTTATTCATAAGCACACTGGTTTGCAGCGCAAATAGATTTACTGTTTACTTCACATTGTTATTCTTCTACTTGCTAATGAATCAGAAGTCTGGCACATTCACAGAAAACAGATTACTCCTGTGTTGCAAAATAAGGTGGATACAATTAAAGGGATGGTTCATCATTTACTCATCCTCGTATTGTTTTAAACCTGTATGAATTTCTTTCTTCTGTTGAACACAAGAAGATATTTTGAAGAGTATGGGTAACTAATCAGTTGATGGTCCCCATTGACTTCCATAGTACAGAAAAAAAATAATATGGAAGTCAATGGGGACCATCAAATGTTTGGTTACCCATATTCTTCAAAATATCTTCTTTTGTGTTCAACAGAAGAAAGAAATTCATACAGGGTTGGAACAACTTGAGGATGAGGATTTTTGGGTGAACTGTCCCTTTAAGTGTGTAAAAATGCATGTATCGTAATGCATTATGAAGCATTGAATCTGATATCTACAGTAATAATATAAATTGAATACACTGACTATATGGTTTTATAATTACTATAATAGTCTAAATGTACTTGAGTTAAACAGAATTATTTGTAAAATTTCAAATTTCATGAATTTAGTAAAAGAATCATTGTATTGAATGAATTTAATGACATTCTTACAGCATTTTTGAGCCCAATCTCCTGGTACTGCGTATCTATAGGACACAGATCATTTTGCATACTCTTTATACATAGAAATGACCCTTTTACGTGCATCTGATATGCACTTTTTTGCATGCATATGATACACACTTTTTGTGTACATATTATACGAACTATACACACCCAACAGGTAAATTTTGCATGCTAGATGCACAACTTTTGCATATATAGAGCACGCCAAATAAAAGCATGAACACGTGCTATAGATACGCAGTGCCAGGAGAGTGCCATTTTTTTCTACTGGAAAATGTAGAAACTGAATGTTTTGCATGCATACTATAAGAAAATGCTGCAAATCTGTGATTGATATATTAGCTGATATTTTTAAAGAAATATGGCTAGTGTACTGCATCCCATCAAAGGCTCTGAACTGGGGAAGTTAAAGCAAATGGGATCCAGGAGACTGACATAAAGTCCTGAAGGTGCTGTTCATGCATCTCTAGCAATGGGTGTAAATTAGATTAGGAAAGGAAACAGGAAAGTGAATACAGACCCAGGGAGTGAGGAGGAAATGTCCAGGTTCATTCAAACTATGCAGTACATGTTTATGTCCCCATCATGTGTATTCATATTGGACAGATTTTATTAACTCATAGTTTTATGACAATTAAGTGAACATGGAGCGAATTTTTGATGTCGCCACGTTTACCATGTCCCCAGCAAAATGAAAAATTGATAGTTTACTAAGAAATATATTAGAAAATGTGCAGCAGAATGTGTTTCTAAATGTTTTCATGTTTTCTTGGGAATATGGCTTTAGTGTGTTGTGAATTTATAGGATATTCTTGTCCTGAAATGTTGTAATATCTCTGACTAACAAAAAAAATTGTTATTTGACATCATTCACAAGTGACATAATTTTTTTTTATGTAGCAATGAATTTGATGATTTCTATGAAGAATATATTACAGAAATAGTTTCTTAAATTATTATAGAAGCATATTATTATTATTATTTACAGGTACACTGTAAACTCTAACCCTCAAAATAATGAATTGGTTTGAGTAGAGCCAACTACCAATCAAATGAGTCCAATCTAAATACGTTTTATGATTATTTATTTAGAACTTTCTTTTTCTTTTTTTCTCAAAACTGACACATTTTAAGTAATCTGAATTGTGTCATTGTTTTGAGTTTTATGAACTTGTTTCTTTTAATTTAGACAAACTTAAATTTAACCAAAACTGGGCTGGGATTTCTATTTCCCAGCATGCTTTGCCATGACACTCAAAAGGGAGCATAAATGCTAAAAGTAAGTGTTATATAATGTTTTTGTTCACGATTAACTCTTTCCCCGCCAGCGTTTTTAAAAAAAAGTTGCCAGCCACCGCCAGGGTTTTTGATCATTTTCACAAAAATGTAATGGCCCATAGAATATTTTGTTGTATGAATATCTGAACATGCAATATATCAAAAGACATAACAGACCCTCTGCCTTAAAAAAAAAAAAACGTTTTATTCTAGCTTCATGCATTCCTTTTTTATCAACACTTAAATATGGGTAAGTTTCATAAAAAAAGCAACATTTTGAACAAAAAGCTGAGAAAATCACGTTTTTGTCAAAGACTACGTCCAGATGGGATTCAGAATGATGATCAAACACAGATGGAGTAGATCGAGTCCATCAACACCCCTTGATGCTTGCACAGTCCTAGAGCTCGTTCTGGGTCTACATTTCATTCAGTAACATTAGCAGTTTTGATTTATACGGTGTTTAATGTTGGTGATCGCGTTATTTTACATATGCATCTGCTTACATACGATCATTTGTTTTTTTGCGTCTTCCTCGTCTGTGTTTTGATCAGGAGATTCTGTACTCATTCAGAAGTTGCGTGTGCAGGGAAGCGTTTTCTCACAAATAACGGAAAATTCCGTGTTTGGCGGGGAAAGAGTTAACGTTAAGTGTGAGATTTAGTAGTGTTTAATGTTTAATGTTTCTGTTACAGTATGTGGGGGGTTTTTGTACACTCAAAAAAATTATTCTAGCTGTTTGCTCAGTTTATTCAAATAAAATAACAACACAAATCTTTAGTTTTTTTACTTAATTGCCAAGTTAACCTAAACCATTTGTGTTGGGACTACATGAATAATTTATGTTATGACTATTAGTTTTTATAGAAATAAAGAAAATAAATTCATGACATGATTTTTTTGTAATCTTGACTAAATGAATTTAAGTTAATACAACAAGATTACAACAAATCATTTCAAACCAATTAGATTTTGTTGGAAAAACGTAATTCAATTTCATGGAAAAGTTTTCCTTAATTGAATTAAGTTCGTTCAACAGCTTATTTTTTTGAGTGTAGGGTTACCATCGACGAGTGGATCATGAGTTTAGTTTGAGAACAGATATATATTAAATGTATTATATCGCTGTCCTCATTCAGCAAGTGCTATGCTATGCTAATGCAATCAAAGGATTGTGTCACCAATTAGCAGTTTAGCACTGAATTATTGAATTAGCTAGTTAAAGCTAGCCAAGTTTCCACTATTAAAAATATTTGTTGAGATTACATGATAATTTTAAGTTAAATGTATGAATTAGCTTACTCAAACATTTCAAGTTAAGAGCAATTTAAATGTATGAGTACGAAATAAAACTCAGCAAGTTCTGCTTACTTAAACTGTACATTTCTTAACTTAAAAAATTGGATGTAACTGATTACCTCAAATGGTTTGAGTTTTGTCAACTTAATTCGGGTTTACAGGTACTGCATACCTGGAATTAACCTTCCACTGGAAAAGGTAAAGGAAAAGTCGGACACAACAATACAAAAGTACAGTCTGCACTGTGTTTGTTTCCCATTTAGAAGGACACAACAACACAATGTTGTAACTTGTAACTGTCCTCAATCCTGAAATCAGGGTTCATACGCAGTTTGGAAAAGTATGGAATTTGATTTGAGTAATTTTCAGGTCTGGATAAGTATGGAAAAATATTTGTTTTTCCAGACTACTGCCTCTATTTAGATTTTTAAAAAATGCAGTGTTTTCATGGCAAAAGTGGTCCTTTAGTAATTGTCAAACATGACACATTTTCATTACGCTAAATGGTTTGTCTTTACCATAAGCGATTCTCTTTTGAATTTCACTTAAAGAATATTTACTCAAATGCCACTCAAACCAGACAAAGAAGCAATAGATCACCTAAATGGTTTGGTGATTGTGCAACATCAAATCCCGATTACAGTATCAAACTGATGTGTTGGAGGTGAATATGTGCAGGTTATAAAGTTTCTCCTCATCATGAAAGTGCATGTTATCACTTTGAAAAAACCAATGGGGAAACAAAATGAAAAGAAAATGATTTACAGATGACTGTGCTACATACCAAATATAATGCTGTAGGAACCATTTATGTTAAATATGGTCTGAAAATATTCACAATGAGGTTTGAAAATTTGTGTCTGGAAAAGTATGGCAAATGTGTAGGAACCCTATCAAATGCCAGCGCTGTTCTATGCGTTAACAGCAGATGGCGGTGTTGTTCAGTTTTGAGTGATTAAAGCGCTTCAGGTATTGCTTCTCGCCATGATAAATCCTTTACATGTACGAAATGTTGTGGTTTCCAAAAATAAACTCTGAAGATAAGAGCTCTCAACAGGCAGAGGAAAATCTCACATTACACATTCCCTGAAGCTTCAGGATGACGGCTCACTCCTTCTGAAGCCCTTGAGATTCATCCCTGACCCAAATCCATCCTGAGAGCTCAGTGATTGAAAGATTCCCAAAGGAATGCGCGTCTCATTTTCTCCAATTTCCTACTCCTTTATTCACAGATGCATAAATACTGCCAAACGCTCCAGAGGTTTGCTGAAGTTCAACAACAGAAATATTAGTAATTAAAACAAACTTTATGATCTCTGATCAATCAGAATATCTCATTCTAACTAGATTGTTCTGTCCAATATTTTGACCATTGAAACTGACCATTGCCAATCAACCAGGTGCTAGTTTCCAATCTCTTATACTCTTCACTTGTTCTGACATTATAAAATCATCTGCCCATTTATTTAATAACTTGGTGCGTATACATGTAATAAGTGAGACAATGTACAGTCAGCCAGTCATCATTGCAAAATACCCCCTCAGTGACGGAGTGACTGTACATTACAGCCTCCTATAATACACTATGACTGAATTCTTGCTTCTGATTGGTGGACATATTGATTATAAAAGCAAAGCTATCAAATATTAAGGTTGGTGACTGCATTACAGTTTGATATCACTTCAACACAACTCAACTCAACTTCAAAAAGCTGCACTTCCAACCACGGCAAAAAGCCAGAAAAAAACGGTGTGATTAATCATATCATATCATATCATATCATCACTAAGAACAGCTGGGTAAAGGTTGGATGGGGTGAATGTCTTGCTAGAAAATACTGTAATAGTACAGAATTACGATTCTACACACAAATGTTTTAGAAAATTTGAAGGTTACATTTTATTACGAATCCACTTTACAGATTCTACTAACTATGAGTAACTTTGCGACTACATGTCAACTAACAGTTCAGTTTGCTTGGTTCGTTTGGTCCAGCCAAAAAAAAAACAAACCTAAAGATACCGAACCTAAAGGCATAGGGATATGTTCACAACCTGATTTTTGTTATTGATTTATGTTCTGTAACCTGGCTTTTATGACATATATTTCACGACAGAACTTACCAAAACAATGCTGTGTGTGGTTAAATGCACTCATTGTATGTGCGTAGCTACATTTGATGGTATTTTGACCAGCTGAGGGCTCGTGAAGAGCTTATAAAATGTGTAAAGGAGTCAAACAGCGGCAGGAATCCCTCCGTCACAAACACAAATGAAGATCTGCTGCGAAGAGACGCGGGTCTGACGCCTGTACCGAACTGTGATAAACATCGTGACTATGACGAGAAAAAACAGGTGTGCTTTTTAGGGTCAGGTCTTGTGACAACCAATGGGATTGGTTTGTTTACATGTCTTTAGTCCTATTGTGTCCTCTTTTTTGGTGTGCACCAGGGTTCAGATGGCAGCGTTCACACTTATTCAAATGAAGCGCACTAACAGAGCAATCGCACCAGGGTTCGTTTTAATCAAACCAAACATGACAATTGTTCTTGTCTTGCAAAGTTACTTAGGCCGCATTTAGACTGCAGGTCTTGATGCCCAATTCTGATTTGTTGACTATCCAATGTTTTTTTTTTTTTTTTATCACCAGCTTACATCTTCTTTTAAAAGATACCCATATCTGATATCTGCATTTACACTAAACACTTGGCGAAACAACCCAAGGTAGGCGTACTGACCCAGAAAAGCTTAGACCAAAAAGAAAGTAAAACGGCACGATTTGCAATGGATGCAGATGAAGCGATAATACAAGCTTTTGCTTTCCGCACCATCTTTAATGGTTGAGCCTTCGTCCTCCATTGTGAAAAGAGTCATGTGATCGCTGTTGGTGTCCACCTGAGCTGACGTCATTCACTACAGTTGCTTTTTCAATAACATATGATTCTCATTGATGGGAATATCCGATCTGTCTGCTTGCATAATGGACGCAAATGCACGTATCAGATTCATATCAGATATATTTCCACATATAAATGAGGCATGAAACTGATCTAAGAGTATCAGAATCCATGTGCTTTTTTCCTGCTTACTGTACATGTTCCGATCTGTGAAAAAAATCAGAATTGGGTCACATGAAATATAATGTAAATGCGGCCTAATAGCAGTAGAATGCTAAAGTGGACCATTCACTTTACAGTTTTAAAATTCTAATTTAATAGTTCAACGGTCCGTAGTCAATTATTTTTTATTTGAACCCAAATATATGCAAAAATATCACACCTTATTAGTACATTAGCAGTACATGTTGCAGTAAAAGTTTTGGTAACACTTTAGTTTAGAGTCCAATTCTCACTATTAATAGTTGCTTATTAGCATGCATATTACTATGATATTGGCTGTTTATTAGTACTTATAAAGCACATATTAATGCCTTATTCTGCATGATCATATTCTACATCTCTTAATCACCAATACCTAAACTTAACAACTACCTTACTAACTATTAATAAGCAGTAATAAGGAGTTTATTGAGGCAAAAGACATGTGTGAATAGGTCACATGTAGGTCAACAAATCGAAATACTAATCAAAATTTGAAGGTTAGGTTACTCCTAATGTCTGTTGCAAAATATGTGCTATTCCAAAAGATAATTAGCATAATTACGATATTAAGTTTCCTTCTGGCCAAATTCTAAGGCATAATCACATGCATCCTTTGGGGAGACGCACGCAGAATTGTTTTACTTAATATTTGTGTGTACTATGTATTTTTATACTTCTTATTTGTATGCTTCTCAGGTCTTTGTGACATGAAGATTTGATGTAGATTGTAGACTTTAGCTTCTTTTTTTTGTACATACAAAATTTGTAAGCATTTTTTCAAGATTTACTCGTTTCAATTAATATTAGGAATTGAATAACCCTTACATATTATTCATATTATTGATTAAGATTTTTAAATGAGCAAAAAAACTAGAGCTAAGTAAGACATTTTGTATAAATTTCAACATTTATTTGTGTTTTATTTTAAATGTAGACATTTTATTTGTATTTTTTTAATTTATGAATACGAATCACATAAACAAAATAGTCCATTCCCTTGTTCCATTAAGATTTATTTACTTTTTTACTCATTTAAAATTCTTAATTCATAATATGAATAAGAATTATTCAATCTGATGGGTACCTGTACAAATGTTTTAGTGAAAAACAATCTGCGGAAAACATGACATATCATTTTTTAACAGAATTTTAGTTCTTTTGGAATCAGAATGCTTCTCTGATTTAAAAATCATGCATCAATATCAAGGCACATATCATAATAAGGCTGAGAAATACATCTGGTAACAATTTTGTAACCATATTAATATTTTTGTTTCAGTAATAATGTCAATCTTGGTCTTTGTAGAAGGCATTTTTTCAGCTACATAATCCAACCTCACTGTATCCTATTCAAACCAATGTGATATCAAGCTTATTGTGGAGATTTATTTGTCTTCTATGAACTGGTTGAATACTAACAGGAATAGCATAAGGAGGCATGTAGGAGATCTGATGTGTCATATAACCACATGACAGTGATTCGTACTGTGTGTGTGTGTGTGTGTGTGTGTGTGTTTGTGTCATGCAAAGTGAACAGCATGTACCACATAAATATACATACAGCTATAGGGCATAAGGAAAATACATGTACTGTACATCTTACATAGGCTACATCCCATATCAGGATTATAATATCTGCATTTACTGCATATTTGTTTAAATACAAAAGAGTAAATGCACTGATTGAACTGCATCAATTTTCTATAATTATATTATAATTATTATAATACAAACAATTACATTTGGTCTTAAGCATATTTTTGAAAATATGTATGTTTTCCATGATGAATTGTATAGTTTAGTAAGCATTCATAATCAAAAGCAAACGGTTGTACCCATAATAATGAGCACCGTTAATGATAATGATGATTTTGATTTGTTTGTAATGCACTGATACTACTGATATTATTAAAGCTCTACAGTAAAATTAACCAAGGGATGTATGTGGATGTTTGCATGTTGTGTTTCACAGGCATGTTTCACATGAAGACAGATGGTACCACTGAGAGAGAGAGAGAGAGAGAGAGAGAAAGCTAGGAGGAGGAGTGGTTTGGTTTCTGACCTTCATATCCAGCCAAACGCCCTTCACACACAGAACACAAGAATGTAAATGAGCTTCATGCTAAAGTGATTTGACACAAAACACATTAGCCAACTGCTAAGATGCATAAGTAAGAACATATGTTACACATGTTTGTATGTTTGACTCTAGGTAGTGAATTATTGTTCATCATCTGGCGTGGATACTAATATGATTATTGAGTCATAAATGGTGGCTAGCTTCCCTTATGCGAGTTAAATTATTTACAAGGTCAGTCTTAATGTCATAAGTATATTGTGTCAGTATTTTGGGAAATGTGTTGTTTTCTGCACCATTTCTTCAATCTATGTAAGCATCACTAATCTCTCATGTAGTATTTGCATACACAGTCAATCTTTATCAACGCTAATATTGATAAAAAATCAGCTTTTCTCACATTAATGCTTTCACTGAAAAAATGTAATGCATGTCATTTTAAACAGGGTTTTTATTGTCTGTGGAACACAAAAGGAGATATTTTGCAGAATTAAAGAAAAAAAGAAATGAATGCAAATTTCCAGCAAGGATTCATTAAAATGATCAAAATTGTCAGTAAAGACACTTAAAATGTTACAAAAGTGTGTGTGTGTGTGTGTGTGTGTGTTTCTTGTGCTTAAAAGCCAGTGGAGGCTGTAGAACCAGCCTGATCAGCCTACACACACAGCAGAGGTGTGCAGAACTGACTCTCAAATACACACACACCCACTGAAGCCAGAGGAAATGGGGAAACCATGCAGGGAATGAACACAGAGGTCAGACAGCGAGACAGTAGGACAGGCAGAGAAAGAGGAGAGTAAAAAAAATAGTAGAGAAGCGGCACTGAGAAATATAGTGCAGTAGACCAGGGCATGAGAGAGTTGAAACAGACGCACAAACACAATGAATCGATTGAGTGGATAACAAGTGGAAAACACAAACATTTTCTCAAAGGCAAAGAGAACAGAGAATATATACACACACACACACACACTAACCTAAAGTGAATATGTGTTATTATATTATGCAGTGGTTTATCTGTGTGTGTTGGTAAGGAACATCTCAAATGAGATCTCTTTAACATCGCAATTGTTTCTACTAGAGATCAAATGGAGAGCATATGGAAAGTCTCTGGCTTTTACTGCAACTGTACTCAAGTGTACAAATACCAAATATGATTAAAATATGAATTTAGTTGCCCACTTTAGTGTCTACTATGTGCTAACATTTAAATCAATCATTTGATACAATGCACTTATTGTGTGCATACATGTTCTTACATTGAACTTATATTTAAAAATACCTGCATGTAATTACAACAGTTAATTTCTGCAATTACATCTATAATTACACTGTTGACCCTTCCCTTACACCTTAACCAACCTTTAAACCAACCCACAGCACCAAACCTGTGCCTAACTTTACCCGTATCTCACCTCAATATCAGCGCACATGTTTTGCAACAACATCAACACAAGTGCATTGCACCTGAGAAAGTGTGATCAAAACAGTCCTAATCTGTAGAACAAAAATGACTAAAATTAAAAAGAAAATAAATAGAAAAGAAAATAATTACAAGAGCACATAAAAAAATACTAAAACGTAAACTAAAAATATAAAATCAAAGCTAATTTGAAATCTTCATAATTAAAAGTGTATAAATAATACTACAATAATAGCGGTACATTCTTATGGTTACTGGCTTTTCTCCTAAATATATAAGAGAAACATCTAGAAAGTTGCACTGAATTATAAAAATGTGAAGAATAACATCTTACTCTGAGAGGTGTACAGTACAGTATTCCTTGTACACACATATAATCCTTGTATGTGTGTGTGCGTGAGTGTGTGTGTGTGTTTATGTGATTTATGAGGACACAAATTTGTATAATGACATGGGTATTACACTGGTATTACAACGTAAACGTGGTTTATGAGGACATTTCCTGTGTCCTCATAATAAAAATAGCTTTAAAAACATACTAAACAATGTTTTATTAAAAATGTAAGAATGCAGAATGTTTTCTGTGATGGGTAGGTTTAGGGGTAGGGGTAGTGTGTGTGTGTGTGTGTGTGACGGGCAGGTTTAGGGGTAGGGGTAGTGTAGGGGGATAGAATGTACAGTTTGTACAGTATAAAAACCATTATGTCTATGGAATGTCCTCATAATGATAGGTGCACCAACATGTGTGTGTGTGTGTGTGTGTGTGTGTGGTCCTGGTATTCCCTACATTATGGGAACCAAATGTCCTTGTGGGATAATTTTTTTGGTCCCCATGAGGAAACAAGCGTATAAATCATATAGAATTATCTTTTTTGTAAGTCTAAAAATACAGAATTTTAGTGTGATGGGTAGGTTTAGGTGTAGGGTTAGTATAAGGGGAGAGAATATACAATTTGTAAAGTATAAAAATCTATCGAATGTCCCCATGAAACACAACATGTGTGTGTGGTTCAGGCGATATGGGGACAATGTCCCTACAAAGATGGCCATATCCGAAATCCTTGTCCTTGTGCGGACATTTTTTTTGTCTCCATGAGGAAAACAGCTTATAAGTCATAGTAAATTATGCTTTTTTGAAAATTTAAAAATGCAGAATGTTTTCTGTGATGGGTAGGTTTAGGGGTAGGGTTAGTGTAAGGTGAGAGAATATATAGTTTGTACAGTATAGAAATATGGAATCTATGGAATGTCCCCATAAAACATGAAAACCCAACATGTATGTGTGTGTGTTTGTGTGAGTATCCATACCTTTATTGGTGAGATGTGTGTGTGGGGGGCGTAACTGTGCATGGAATCCATGGCAGCCAGGTTTTTATCGCTCATGTGAAGCATCTCAGCGCTCTTGCTGTGAGCCAGGTGGGCGGGGCTGTGCTCCAGGGGCGGAGTCTCTTCATCCTGATACCGATATTTCTACAGTGAGAACAAGAGAGAAAACATACTCAAAACAAATTCTCAAGCTTTGCAGTATGTTTGGTTTGCACGAAATGTCACAAAAATCCAAGGCTGTATAGGAGAAGAGATATAGTCACTGATGTTATTATCAATTTATTCTGAAACTATTGGATGAGAACATATGAACTGAATTGAGCTGGACAATGACACTAACTTTGCACTATTGTATTCTCCTTTACAGCTGAATTTGTTTCATAATTGATGAATTTTACAACAGTAACTGTTATTTTCCTGTTTATTAATGTGAAGCTGCTATCTGTATTGTATAAAGCCCTATATAAATAAATACATGTGAAAAACCTAATTTCAACAAACACAAACAAATGAATATTTATTTGGCAGAAGATGTGACCCTAAAGAAAGTTTCTCCTCTCGTCTGCAGCAAAAGATAAATTAAACATCAGAAGACTTCCTATAATCAATGCTCACAAACGGTCAATACCAGTTGGTTTGAAACATTACATCATTTATTACCACTGGTGTTTGAAATATATATCAAGCTTTATGACATTAAGTCAAAAACCCTCTTTTGGCGTTAAAAAACTACTGTCAGGATTTACTAAAGACACGCAGTGAGAAATTAGCGCTGAAAAGGTGTGGTGGACAGGGTTATTTTTACAGCTGACTTTATTGCATATGCATTTGTAGGAGTTATCCTTTCAGACGCAGTATTTATGGGAAGAGAGTATTTAAATGAATCAGGCAAGGTGATTTACTAAGGTTTGCGCTCGTCAATTTACTGATATTTGTGGCATATTTACCGCTCAAAGAAAGCAGGTCTTTAACCAGACGCTAATTTGCGCCGCTCTTGGTAGATTGTGTTGGTCATTATGGAAATGATCCGGCTGCGTCTGTGTGCTTTAATTTGCACATCGTCAGTAGATTATACACTCACGTAAAGGATTATTAGGAACACCATACTAATACTGTGTTTGACCCCCTTTCGCCTTCAGAACTGCCTTAATTGTACGTGGCATTGATTCAACAAGGTGCTGAAAGCATTCTTTAGAAATGTTGGCCCATATTGATAGGATAGCATCTTGCAGTTGATGGAGATTTGTGGGATGCACATCCAGGGCACGAAGCTCCCGTTCCACCACATCCCAAAGATGCTCTATTGGGTTGAGATCTGGTGACTGTGGGGGCCATTTTAGTACAGTGAACTCATTGTCATGTTCAAAAAAACCAATTTGAAATGATTCGAGCTTTGTGACATGGTGCATTATCCTGCTGGAAGTAGCCATCAGAGGATGGGTACATGGTGGTCATAAAGGGATGGACATGGTCAGAAACAATGCTCAGGTAGGCCGTGGCATTTAAACGATGCCCAATTGGCACTAAGGGGCCTAAAGTGTGCCAAGAAAACATCCCCCACACCATTACACCACCACCACCAGCCTGCACAGTGGTAACAAGGCATGATGGATCCATGTTCTCATTCTGTTTACGCCAAATTCTGACTCTACCATCTGAATGTCTCAACAGAAATCGAGACTCATCAGACCAGGCAACATTTTTACAGTCTTCAACTGTCCAATTTTGGTGAGCTTGTGCAAATTGTAGCCTCTTTTTCCTATTTGTAGTGGAGATGAGTGGTACCCGGTGGGGTCTTCTGCTGTTGTAGCCCATCCGCCTCAAGGTTGTGCGTGTTGTGGCTTCACAAATGCTTTGCTGCATACCTCGGTTGTAACGAGTGGTTATTTCAGTCAAAGTTGCTCTTCTATCAGCTTGAATCAGTCGGCCCATTCTCCTCTGACCTCTAGCATCAACAAGGCATTTTCGCCCACAGGACTGCCGCATACTGGATGTTTTTCCCTTTTCACACCATTCTTTGTAAACTCTAGAAATGGTTGTGCGTGAAAATCCCAGTAACTGAGCAGATTGTGAAATACTCAGACCGGCCCGTCTGGCACCAACAACCATGCCACGCTCAAAATTGCTTAAATCACCTTTCTTTCCCATTCTGACATTCAGTTTGGAGTTCAGGAGATTGTCTTGACCAGGACCACACCCCTAAATGCATTGAAGCAACTGCCATGTGATTGGTTGATTAGATAATTGCATTAATGAGAAATTGAACAGGTGTTCCTAATAATCCTTTAGGTGAGTGTACACTGAACTTTACACTCCCATCTGCGCTTTTATGGGATTGCGCTCTCACTCTAATTTGCCCTCTTTAGTAAATCTAGCCCTAAATATTCATGCCACTGGTTGATGAACTACAATGTTTAATAATATGTCTCTCCTTATAATTAAAAGAAACAATTACCTTATTCACATATCCTAAATAGTAAGTGAGGTTAGAATTAGTTCATTTCAGCTACTCAAAGAAGTTTGGTTTGATTAAAAATCAGATCAATATTAAAGGGATAGTTCACCCAAAAATGAAAATTAGCCCATGATTTACTCACCCTCAAGTCATCCTAGGTGTATATGACTTTCTTCTTTCAGACAAATACAATCTGAGTTATATTCAAAAATGTCCTGGCTCTTCCAAGCTTTATAATGGCAGCCCAAAATTTGAAGACCAAAAAAGTGCATCCATCCATCCACCCATCCATCCATTTTCTTATAAAAACCCATCGCTTCGCTTCAGAAGGCCTTTATTAACCCACCGGAGCCGTATGGATTACTATTATAATGGATGGATGCACTTTATTTGGCGGCAAAATTTTGGGCAGCCATTCACTGTCATTATAAAGCTTGGAAGAGCCAGGACATTTTTTAATATAGCTCCGATTGTATTCGTCTGAAATAAGTCATATACACCTAGGATGGCTTGAGGAGAGTACATTTTCATTTTTGGGTGATCCCTTTAAGGCATCTAGAAATTCATTAAATAATGTACTGTAAATATCCAGCACTGGTCTTTTTGCTCTAGATACAAACATTAGTTGGACCAATGTAAATGCAGTTTTAGCCAATTTGGTCATAAACTGACAAATCTAAATTTCCCTGATCTTTTGACATATAAGAGGCCATTGTGCTATAAAACTTACTGTAAGTTTAAAAACTAAAAAACTACCTTGTTAGTCTAAACACAGCTCATTTTCTACTTCTGGGTTTTTACTATGTAATAGAGATGAATACATCAGCACAAGACATAGATCAACGCCTACTTCTTCATCATCACCTTTTTGGCCCGTCCACTGGCTCTTTAGTAATGTGATCAAGTGATATGGACAGATAAAGTAGTATCACTGGACTAAAAATATCATTGCCTTCCAAAGGCTGTTTATTTTCCACTATGTGAATGTCTCAGAGCATTAGATTTGTTTGTTTGGTTCATTTCACTATGGATTCTTTGGTAAACCAGTCACAATCTGACACAGGCTTTGCAAACACTGACCGTAATGCCACAAACTGTCTTAAATCTAATGCCTAATCAGTGATTATTGATATGTAAGGACTCATGTACAGTCAGACGTTCTTTGTCACAAAATCTTTTATTACTGTTTATGCATCAGTAAATCAAGCCAGTGACTAAACATTCAACTTCACACTGTTTCTTTTAAATTGTGATTCAATTAGATTACTTTTAACAACATTTCTAATATAATCAATGAGGCTGTCTACACTGCACAGTGAATCTCATATTTATATTGTGTTTGCACTGTTAGTTATGATGAAAGCTTTTGTGAGAGTGCAATGTCAAGTTATTATTTGTGCGTTGAACTGACATGACAATGCTCAGCTGCAATGGGAGTAGACTGAAATATAATTTTATAATCAACACTTTTATAATCAACAGTAAAAAAGGTAGTATAAGTTTTCAAAAGAGTTCCACATGAAAAACCCTTTTTTTCAAATGCAAAGATGTTGCCCAATCATAGCATTGGGCATATACAAGTCGTAAAGTGCCCCTATTATGCTATTTAAAAGGCTCCTAATTTTGTTTCTGAGGTCTCCTACAATGTGTACATGCATCCAAGGCACTTAAATTTTCTCCATATATTCATTGCAGCATCACCTCTTTTCTCACAGTGTCTGAAACGGTTCGATAAAGGATTCAGTTTCTCTAAACCCCGCCTTTCTGAGAGCCTGCTCTGCTCTGATTGGTCAGATGGCCCAGTCTGTTGTGATTGGTCACGTGTCGGAAACCAGCTGGCCATTATCTGAATTTCAGCTCCGGATCTTCCTTAGCATTTGATTATGTCCCATTATACAAATGTTTTACAAACCTAGGTTCATGCAGGAATTATTGACAACTCGTTTCAGGCAGTTCAGAATCATTTCAGAAATAGCATGGCCATTTATTTCTAAATTATGACCGCTTTTGATGTAAACATCACACAAGCATTATAAGTGCACACAGATTTCAAGTAGACAGGATCTGTATTTGCATTACAACAGTTGTCCGGAAGACCTGCCAAGATGGCCACCAAGTGAACTGACTTTGTATCAAGATCAGGCAGAAACCACCCTTCAATCTCACCAGAAATGAGAAAAGAAGGGAGAAAGTGGGGGTTGAGGGGAGGTAACAGTCAGCAAGATCACATTACAATGAGCCAGCAACACCACTGACTGAGAGACAGTGCAGGAACTGACAAGAGCACAAAAGCCAATGTAAAGATAAAATGAGAATATAAAACATAAGGATATTATAATAATTAAACAGAATTCGCAACATCTTCTACTTCTGTGTCAAGTGTGTTTACAAGTAGGAGAGGATTGCCAGAAAATACTGTATAGTTTGTACACTTTGCAGGGAATCAACCTACAAATGGTTTACTTAGAGCTATCTCTGCATTTAAGCTGTGATAGAGTAGAAATATTTTTAAAAAAAATTAACACAGCTTACACTGTATGTAACTTCAGTCATCACTTCATCTTAATCCTGTCTGTTATTCACAAAATTTTGGTTGTGCTTTCCAGTATTCCCAGTACAGTAGCGGCTCCTGACTGTAAATTTAGGTTCTGGGTCTCAGCGCTAGTTTACGATAAACATTGTGTAAGCTTTATACTCTAATCGCTGAACACATGCAGACACACTTTTAGCAGAGGTCTAATGTCCTTGCGTTATTCAGCCTTAGGGTGGCGCTCTAATGTTGATTGGCAGGCACACATATAATGCCAGGGCTCGAATTTTGGCGCGGGATTGCGCATAATTTTAATAATTCCCGCAGGTCTCGTGCTTACAATGCGGGAAATTCCCGCAAACATTCATTCACTTTACAATCCACACAGATTACAAAATCAAATCAGTCATCTTAAAACTTTCGCAATTTCACAAACCGTGTGAATGATTCAGCGGTACTGCACCTTCTCTCTCTCTTTCTCTCAAAATGGGCCGCACAAGGCAAGTGTTAACCGCACCGATGGCGGCTATACTAGACTCTCACGTTTCGGGAGTCGGGACAGTTGACGGAAATTGTCACTTGCACAGTCGGGCCAGTGTTGCATCGTGTCTGTCATTAATGTTGATAAAACAACAAAAGATAGCTTTATTTGTAAGGAATCAGGATTAATTTATTTAATTTATACAGCACTAAAAGACTATCCAGTGTTATTTTACATTTGATTACTTTATTCAGTTTGTGTAGTATTTCTGAATACTAGTTTTTTGAACTTTTGACATATTATAACTGTTATTTAATTCCAAATTAAAGAATATAACATAAAACCACATGATTTAGTCTAACATACTGTGACCATGTTCAATTTATTTATTAAACGGGGTGAGGTGCACGTTGCAGCTGGGGTTGCCACCTCTGAGAGCGAAAAGACACTAGACACCGACAGAAAGTTCTAGTGTAAAATCACAAACCTGACTCTCAATCTCTCCCATATCAGACAGGGGAGCCCCGAATTTAGCGATTCAGGATTTTTATTTCTTATGCATATCTTGTGATTATTTTATCATTATTTTAATACCTTTTCTATGTAAAGCAATTTGAATTACCATTGTGTATGAAATGTGCTATATAAGACTTTTTTTTCAATTTAATTCAAAGATTGAAATCAAGCTTCCGTGTGTTGTGTAAACTCTTGAGCAACAAAATTACCCCATTGTAAAATCACAAATACAGTGAAGTGAGCAAACATTTAGGTGAGATAAATATAATTTTAAAAATTTTCTAAAAATCTTAGTATTGCCTAAAGGAGCACTCTGTAAATTTGATCGTCATCTAGCGGTGAGGTTGTGAATTGCAACTGCCCACCGCTCACCCCTCCCTTTCGAAGCACATAGAGAAGCTACGGGGGCCGACACAGGACAAAAATGTCGTCGTCAGAGAGAGCAGAGAGTGACTAGCGCTCTAGAGAATTTTGTCCGTTTAGGGCTACTGTACAAACATGACGGCGCAAAATAGCGACTTCACTGTAAGAGGACCTGCGGTGTATGGAGATAGAAATGGCTCATTCTAAGGTAATAAAAACATAACGGTTCATTATGTAAGGTCTTTATACACCACTGAAAACATAGTTCTGTCCATAGATCCTTATAAATACTACACACTGCACTTTAATGTAGTATTTCTTGCCATAAAATGTTGTTTTAGAAAGTTACAAGTTGTGTGGAGGAATTCTGGTGAGGAACAGAAACTAATTTCTATTCTCAGAACAAAGATAAAACAAACACAACAGAACCATATAAAGGCTATTCACATTAGCATGTTTAAACTTTCAATAATTTGATACGAAGAACAGACATGCCAACTAGTTACTGACCTGTTGGTAATATACACATTGGGCCCAATCATACACTCGGCGTAATTCGACGTCAGGTACGCCGCAAGTGTTTTTTGCTAGTTTCAGCCCGACGCAGTTATCATTTTCACGTCCAGCTCCACGTTGTTTAAATAGTAAATGCACTTGCGCCCATCTGTTCGCCCATGGGTGTGCTGGTCTGAAAACCAGGCGTGTTCAGGCACATTGTTGGAGCATTGCTACTTTGAGGAACTGAAAACGACTGCACCATTGACCAACAAAAACCTGCTCTAAAGTCAATAGCGCAGTATTTTTGTGTTATTTAAAGGGCGCGTTAGTAATATGCACCTATAGGCGGGTCCACAAAGCGCGTACACTCTGCTTATTACACAAACAAGGACGCGCAGCAGCACACACACATTTTAAATATTAAAAATAAAATGATAAATTCCTCTCTGGAGAAGCATTCAGTCTTTCTGCTTGCAAATCCCACCATGTAAATAGCGAATCAGCCATAGTGCAAGCACAACTGGCTTTTAAAGGGAATGGGAGATGAGACTCTGATTGGTTTGGAGACTCTGACGTTACGCCCAAAACACACCCATGACTCATTAAGAGACTAGGGACAACCCTTTTGGACCATGCGCCTGGCACGCCGATTGCTTTTTCCATCGTTAAAGTAGCAAAAGTGGATTCCTGCGCCATGCACTTTAGACCATGTGCTCAGATCATTAAAATAGGGCCCATAGACACATATACACAAAGACAATTTGATTTCGCAATTCATGACTCCTTTAAATGAATGGGGCACATGTGTTACTTTAGCCGTTTTTAACTACAAGACTAATGTTTTAAGTGATTTTTCTACGAACCGCCAGTGGCAGTGAGAGAGGTAGTGTTTTCCCTGCAGGCGACTGATGCTGTGCCAGACTCTGACTACAGTGTGCACATAACAAAACCCTTGTGGGTAATAAATAACAAACATACTGAAGGAGGGGAAACAAAAGCATACGTCACAGAGTCAAGAGTGATACCAAACAGTCTGACACAAATCTATTCCCAGCATGCACCACAGAGAGCGAGAGAGGGGTGGCAGAGGACTCTGAACATCATTATACTGGCAGGGAGAAGCACAGCCCACCCACAGTCTGCTCACTGTATGTCTGATGCATAATGCACACAAAAAGGCAAACACACTCAATCTGGCAAACTCCAATCAGATTTTTCTTTGTTTTCAAAGTTTTTTATGTGGAATAGTAAGTATACTTATCAATTTTGCACAGGCAGAGATTCTAAGTCACACACAAACATACACAAAAAAATTTAATCAAATTTTTTTTTTATTTATTTATGTTTATTTAATATATTTGTGCTTACATTTTGATTAAATATTAATCAAAATATTTTTTTTTTCCAAAGATAAAACCATTTGTACAAAGTAAAAATTAATTATAATTATAAAGACCATATTACTTAATCAATATATTTTCTATAGACATAACCCAAAATGTTACTTGATGTAGGTCAATATAATAATTTCTTATAACGTAATTTCACCATAAACAAAAGCTTAATTAGCTATAATATGACTAATAATTTTCTCTTAAGATAAAACTAAAAACATTTTGTTAGTCAATGTTCAGAAAATAAACTTTGAAAGATCTTAATGTATATTGTAATGTCTTTTTATATGCATCACATTTTCTGTTACGCACTAACAAATAAAAACAGAAAAACATTAAAAAAAACAATAATTTCTATATATTCTATATAAGTCTCTTATGCTCAACAAGACTGCATGTATTTTATTCAAATTACAAAAAAAAATTAATATTGTGAAATAATATTACAATTTAAAATGATTGTTTTCTATGTGAATATAATGTAAAATGATTTTTTGAATAATAGAAAGTTCAAAATAACAGCATTTATTTGAAATAGACTCTTTTGTAACATTATAAATGACTTTACTGTCTCTTTTGATCAATTTAATACATCCTTGCTAAATAATAGGATTAATTTCTTTAATTTTTTTCCCCCAAAAAAATTCTTACTGACCCTAAACTTTTGAACTGTAGTTTATAATGTTACAAAAACTTTCTATTTCAAATAAACGCTGTTCTTTTGAACTTTCTATTCATCAAAAAATCCTGGAGAAAATGTACACAACTGTTTTCAACATTGATAAAAAATAATACATGTTTCTTGAGCAGCAAATCAGCATATCAGAATGATTTCTGAAGGATCATGTGACACTGAAGACTGGAGTAATGATGCTGAAAATAAAGCTTTGATCACAGGAATAAATTACATTATACAATATATTCACATAGAAAACTGTTATTTTATAATGTAATAATATTGCAGAATATTGCTGTGTTTTTTGTATTTTTAAACAAATAAATGCAGCCTTGGTGAGCAGAAGAGACTTCTTTTAAAAGCATTACAAATCTGTGGATAGCCACTTTACATGTCTCTTCCTGGCTAAGCGGGCCAGAAAAATTTTACAGAAAGTGGACCAGAGTTCATACCGATGGTCAAACGTCTATTTGAGACTTTTTAACGCACAAGTCTTCCTTGTTGTCTTTATGAAACCGCAGCGCTGTGACTCATCTACCGATCACTTATTTCTCACAAACCCAGGCTGACATCACGCCAACAGACAAGTTTACATTCTAATATTAGCCATGAGTTTCAAAAGACCTCAAGTGCCAAATACAGCAGTGAAGGGGTGGTTTTACTGAGGTTTCCACATGTAATTCCCATAGGAATGGAGAGGGCGCAACGGTTGACACCCTGAAACCCCCCAGAGGCTTGTCTTGCATTACACATTTCCTGTAATCTAAAAAAAAGAACAAGAGATCAGAGGTTCAGGAATCAGAACATACAGTACCACCGAATATAACACAAACACAGCCTCCTCATTCAATGATTCTCATCATTCTTTTGAGTGTTATTATAGCCTTTGGGAAATCAGGGGCCGGATTCACGAAACATCCTTAAAGTGCCTGTATTATGTGGCTTTAAAGGCTCCTAATTTTGTTTTGGATTCTCCTACAACAGGTTTACATGCATCCAAGGTCAAAAACCCACTTTAATTTTCTCATGATATACATTGCAGCATCACGTCTTTTCTTACAGTGTCTGAAACAGTTCGATAAAGGGTTCGGTCTCTCAAAACCCCGCTTTTCTGAGAGCCTGCTCTGCTCTGATTGGTCAGACGGCCCAGTCTGGTCGCCAGGCGGAAACCAAAATTAGCATATCTGAATTTCAGCTCTTCCTCAGCACTTGATACACAGTGATACGAACAGTACAATGGTGTCAGTTTTACCGTATCAATTACAGCACGGGTCTCAGTGTGCAAATCACACTGATCAGTGGCTTCTACAGAAGGACAAGTCTAAGGGCCCTATCATACACCTGGGGCAATGCGACGCCAGGTACCACGCAAGTGTTTTTTGCTAGTTTCAGCCCTATCATTTTTTTAAGTTTTTTTGCGCATTGTTGGCGCGTTGCTATTTTGAGGAACTGAAAACGACTGTGGCATTGACCAACAAAAACCTGGTCTAAAGTCAATAGTGCAGTATTTTTTGTGTTATTTAAAGGGTGCTTTAGTAATATGCACCTATAGGCGGGTCCACAACGAGCGTACACTCTGCTTATTACACACACAGGGACGCAAAGCAGCACACACACATGCCAAATATTAAAAATAAAAGGATTCCTCTCTGGAGAAGCGCTCAGTCTGTCCGCTTGCAAATTCCGCCATGTAAATAGCGAATCCGCCATAGTGCGAGCGCAACTGGCTTTTAAAGGGAATGGGAGATGAGACTCTGATTGGTTTGGAGACTCTGACGTTACGCCCAAAACACACCCATGACTCATTAAGAGACTAGGGACAACCCTTTTAGACCATGCGCCTGGTGCGCCGACCGCTTTTTCCATTGTTAAACTAGCAAAAGTGGATTCGGACACGCCCTAAGTGCACCTGCGCCATGCGCTTCAGACCATGAGCTCAGATCATTAAAATAGGGCCCATAGAATTCAGTAAGAACAATGAAGATTGCAATTTCTCTATGGATAAAATGAATGGGAATTTGTCTCTCATAACTATTGTTGCACTACATACCATAATTTAAGATATGTAAACTCTCATTTTGATTTCTTTGTCAAACAAACAGCTTTTTATACTAACAGGGTGTGCTTTTACAGCTGTTGCCTGCCGCATGGAGTCTGAACGCTGGCAGACAGAGATAGACAGGCAGTGAGAAATTCATCCAACAGCATTTATTATTCATGGAGACTTTTTGTGAAAACCTGATTCTGCTTTCTTTATGTGTGTGTATGTGTATGTGTGTGTGTGTGTGTGTGGATCAGGTGTTCTGTATGTAATGGGGACAAAATGGACATTTTATTTGGTCCCCATGAGGAAAACAGCTAATAAATCATCTAAGTGATGTTTTTTGAAAATGTAAAAGTGCAGAAGGTTCTCTTTGATGGGTAGGTTAAGGGGTAGGGGATAGAATATACGCTTTGTACAGTATAAAAACCATTATGTCTATGGAATTTGCCTTTAAAACATGGACATGGTGTGTGTGTGTGTGTGTGTGTGTGTGTGTGTGTGTGTGTGTGTGTGTGTGTGTGTGTGTGTGTGTGTGTGTGTGTGTGTGAGAGAGAGACTGGGGGCACATTTTGTCCTACTGTAAATGCAGAAAACAAAAAGAGAGGGAAAAAAGAACAATAAAGAAAGAGAAACAACATAAATCAGACTCTTCACAGCCATTTGGTGGTGGAAAAAGAAGCAATAATACAATCACAGCATAAAAATTGCAAAGAAAAGTGAGGGAGAAGTACTAAACATGAGTTAAAAAACTAGAATTGTACATTTTCTGCAAAATCCCCAGCCGCATGCATCCTTATGAAGGAAAGCTAACGCCTAGAGCAGTAATACTGTAGCACATCTCGCTTCAACACGATTTGAGGTATCATTCATGTCAGCAGCACAACCGTTGCAAGACAAGTTCTGCACTAAAGTTTAATACTTATGGTTAGGGGATTTGACATATCCACAGCGCTAAAGATGAGCAACAAGTAAGGAAAGAATATGAAAGAGAAATCATAGCACAGTAATGCATGTTGTAACACAATTTGTTACCACCTGGCAATTGCAAAAACAATATATAAAATGTAGAGCTTTCAGTTCATTCAGGTGAAAAGACAGATCATTAAACACATTTAACACAAACTTACTTAATATTAATTGTCTATAAATTAAATAAACAGCCTAGCTCTTTATAACGCCACATGTGTAAAAAGCTCGCTTTGAAAACACAATGTATTATTTTGTTGGCAGGCTTTGTAAAACTATAAACTATATATAATATAAATGTAAAATGCATGGAATAACTTAGAATATGAACAAACTTAAATTGAAAACCAAGAATGTAACACTGAATGGATAAAATCTTCAATTTAGGCTAATAAACGGCCCTATAAGGTATATATCCTTTGGCCACTGTCATATTTGTTTTCTGGCAAATGTAAAAACACATTACTAAACACAACAATCATAATGTTTTATGGTAGGGCCAGTAATAATGTTGTAAAGGGCCAGCAGAAAAAAAGCCCTACTGTTCAGTTCTGTTAGTAAATATGCTCTAAACAGACTTTTCAACATAACCTAATTGACTGATACATAATTGATGAGGGTGAATACTTTTTGAAGAAACTCTATAGGCTATATCAATATAATCAATATATGAGACAACATATCAGAGCACTATATGATGATCCCCTGAGCATGTGTTCAGTCTGACGCTGTTTTCTACTGTAGTCTACAGCATTCTTTCAGTCCGCTTGTTCTCTATCCTGGAAAAGAAATTCGCCGTTCTGATAGTAAAGTCATCTAAACTATGAAATAACACAAATCATGTAGTGACCAAAATCTAATATTTCTGATTTTCATATATTTGAGCTTTTTCAAACTAGTCATTCTTTGCCTAGATTCAAAGAATGAAAATTCATGCAGCTTGACACAAAACACACTCATTTCATTTTCACTTAAACTTCTTTGCAAAGAAATTCTTGCAAGGTACAATTTTTTTCCGAACTAATTTCAAGCATAAGCCTTTTTATCAAAAGGTTTTTAATGAGAATCATTTTAGTCAAGTATGTCCAAACTTATAGTGTACAGTCAATGTATTAGTGTCCTTAAAGGGATCATGAACTGCATTGTTTTATAATGTTTCCTGTGGTGCACTTATAATGTTAGTATGATTTTTACATCAAAAATTGTCATGATTTAGAAATAAAAGGCATTTTTCTACATTGATTTTAGCCTCTGATTTGAGGGGGTGTGTCTGCTGTGAGACTTCAGTGTAAACGCCCACTGCTGTGATTGGCTGCTGTGAGACTTCAGTGTAAACGCCCACTGCTGTGATTGGCTGCTGTGAGACTTTAGTGTAAACGCCCACTGCTGTGATTGGCTGCTGTGAGACTTCAATGTAAACGCCCACTGCTGTGATTGGCTGCTGTGAGACTTCAGTGTAAACGCCCACTGCTGTGATTGGCTGCTGTGAGACTTCAGTGTAAACGCCCACTGCTGTGATTGGCTGCTGTGAGACTTCAGTGTAAACGCCCACTGCTGTGATTGGCTGCTGTGAGACTTCAAGTGTAAACGCCCACTGCTGTGATTGGCTGCTGTGAGACTTCAGTGTAAACGCCCACTGCTGTGATTGGCTGCTGTGAGACTTCAAAAACTGACACAAAAACACAAAAAGTGTTGATTATAGCATTATATTTAGATCGTGGCATGAAAGGTCACAGTGATGAGCATTGTAGCATTGAGCATTGTGTTGAGTGCATGAATGCAGTGATCTCATCATTACAACTCGAATATCTGCACACTAACGAATGCTTTCATCATAACTAACAGTGCAAACACGATGTAAATAAGAGATTTGTTGATTATTACGGGAGTTTTGGCGAGAGTCCAGGACTCAGTCACTGATAAACTCACGCTGTTTGATTGACAGCTCCAGCGATTGTAAAGGGAGCGTTCTTTGATCGCTTTCTATATGTAATTGAATCAGTTTAAATAACAGATTATTTTCATCCTACTAAGAGAAACAATGTGAAGTTTGTTCGACTTGATGCAACGATGCGCAGACCGATCGCCGGCTGACTTGAAGCAGTGCATGCCGGTTAGAAATTTTGTCCGACTTGAGACAGCACTGACGTCACGTGACAGTGACGTATGGCATCAAAATACAGCGAGAGCGATTCAAGAGCAGTCAGCTAATACAGCCGGTGCAGCTTCTCTAGAGCGGCTGCACGAACTCTGATGACGACACAGCTGTTCCACGATTGGCCGGATTAGCTCCACTAATGCTCACAAATCAGTTTTTTATAACAGTAAAACCTCTTTTCATGTAGTCATGATGTTATATTGTGTCATGTTTATCAAAATAAAACTGATTACAAAAACATATACACCACTTCATTGATAGCGTAGGCTTATGTTGAACTTTATTCTTATACAAACAGACGCTGTATTATGCAGTACATAAAGTATGCAATGAAAATTTCTCTGAAACATTTGTGTATTTGACAAATTTTGCATTTATTTAACTTCAGCTGTAATAAAGTATGCAAATATAGCGCGAGCGTCACTACGGGAAGCAGAAAGTGTCCGACTTCACGTCTCTGTTTGCAGCTCCTCCCCGCCTGCACGCGGCTGCTCTCGCCGATCGGTTGCATCCAGCCGCAGCCGATGTCTGACAGGCTGACATCAGTGGGCGGGGCCAAAGTTGTGATGATGAAGTAGGCTTAGATCTTCTTCTACAGAGGCGGTCTTTCACTGATCTATTAGATTACACAACGAGTCGTTCTCTGGACGTGGTCACAATAAAAGCTGTTTTTGGACTAACAAGTAAGTTTTCAGTTCTGCAACTTACAGGATATTCTTATAGTATGATGGCCTCTTATACACTCACCTAAAGGATTATTAGGAACACCTGTTCAATTTCTCATTAATGCAATTATCTAATCAACCAATCACATGGCAGTTGCTTCAATGCATTTAGGGGTGTGGTCCTGGTCAAGACAATCTCCTGAACTCCAAACTGAATGTCAGAATGGGAAAGAAAGGTGATTTAAGCAATTTTGAGCGTGGCATGGTTGTTGGTGCCAGACGGGCCGGTCTGAGTATTTCACAATCTGCTCAGTTACTGGGATTTTCACGCACAACCATTTCTAGAGTTTACAAAGAATGGTGTGAAAAGGGAAAAACATCCAGTATGCGGCAGTCCTGTGGGCGAAAATGCCTTGTTGATGCTAGAGGTCAGAGGAGAATGGGCCGACTGATTCAAGCTGATAGAAGAGCAACTTTGACTGAAATAACCACTCGTTACAACCGAGGTATGCAGCAAAGCATTTGTGAAGCCACAACACGCACAACCTTGAGGCGGATGGGCTACAACAGCAGAAGACCCCACCGGGTACCACTCATCTCCACTACAAATAGGAAAAAGAGGCTACAATTTGCACGAGCTCACCAAAATTGGACAGTGGAAGACTGGAAAAATGTTGCCTGGTCTGATGAGTCTCGATTTCTGTTGAGACATTCAGATGGTAGAGTCAGAATTTGGCGTAAACAGAATGAGAACATGGATCCATCATGCCTTGTTACCACTGTGCAGGCTGGTGGTGGTGGTGTAATGGTGTGGGGGATGTTTTCTTGGCACACTTTAGGCCCCTTAGTGCCAATTGGGCATCGTTTAAATGCCACGGCCTACCTAGCATTGTTTCTGACCATGTCCATCCCTTTATGACCACCATGTACCCATCCTCTGATGGCTACTTCCAGCAGGATAATGCACCATGTCACAAAGCTCGAATCATTTCAAATTGGTTTCTTGAACATGACAATGAGTTCACTGTACTAAAATGGCCCCCACAGTCACCAGATCTCAACCCAATAGAGCATCTTTGGGATGTGGTGGAACGGGAGCTGGATGTGCATCCCACAAATCTCCATCAACTGCAAGATGCTATCCTATCAATATGGGCCAACATTTCTAAAGAATGCTTTCAGCACCTTGTTGAATCAATGCCACGTAGAATTAAGGCAGTTTTGAAGGCGAAAGGGGGTCAAACACAGTATTAGTATGGTGTTCCTAATAATCCTTTAGGTGAGTGTATGTCAAAAGCTCAAGGAAAATGTGATTTCTCAGTTCATGACCCCTTTAAATGCCACCAAGGTTTATAAAATCAACTGACAATAAAGATCTTGTGAATACAGCTAGACATAGAGAAAGGAAAATGAGAGATATGAATGATCAGATATACTGTATTATACATCTCTCTCTTTATCAGTGTATTTCAGCACCAGCCCTCCACACGCCATCATGTTTCCCAAGGTCATCATCTCAGCCACTATCCGTGTCTCAATCTATTCCACAAGAAGCATCGACCCTGCTCGAATCACAGCAATCTGACACAGAACAAAACTGCAGCACCAGTCACAGATCATCCTGACAGATCCAAGCACATGCACCTAAATCTGCTCCTGCTATGATCATGTTCGAAGTACTCAGTTCACGCTTTCAATTTGTTTATAGAATGCATGGAAAATGTATAAAAAGCTCTAACAGTTGGCTTGGATTAACAAGATCAAAATAGAATTGTTGCTTATCGCCGTCACGGACAAAAACTCAAAACTTAACTTTATACATTGCTCATGTGAAACGTTTAGCTGGATGTTCGTTTCGGAATTTTTTTTTTTTAAATGTAATGTTCCGAGAACATTCAAAATTATACAAAATGATCAAATGGAATTTTTCCTTAACGTTCGCATAACCAAGAAAAAAACGTTGGTAACACTTTAGTTTAGGGTCCAATTCTCACTATTAACTAGTTGTTTATTAGCATGCATATTACTATGATATTGGCTGTTTATTAGTACTCAAAGCACATATTAGTGCCTTATATTGCATGACCATATTCTACTTACCTTAGTCCTAAACTTTACAACTACCTTACTAACTATTAATAAGCAATAATTAGGAGTTTGAGGCAAAGGTCGCAGTTAATAGTGAGAATTGGACACTAAACTAAAGAGTGACCAAAACGTTTTAAAAACAGGATGTTAAGAAACATTAAGAAAGTGTTTTTATAACTTAATCGGAACGTTCTTAAAACGTATTTTTGTTAGCTGAATAATTTCTGTGAATCAGAATAAGAACCTCACCAGTTGGCAGGTATTCTATAAGAAACTACAAAATACATGGTTTATATCAAATCACAACATATTTGGAATAGTCAAGATAGTGAGACCAGACAAAAACATTAAAATCACAACAGGTCTCAATCTGACCGAGGAACGGACACTAGCTCATCTCATGTGCTGCAAGAGACACAATGATCTATACATGCAAGAAAGAAAAAAAAACAGAGTACTCCATTGTCATATGGACAAAAATATTTTAATAGCCTAACAATAATGCAAAACACTTTCATGGTCAACAGGAAATCGATATGGCCTGTACAATTCAATTAACCAGTGTGATAAAACATTCATCTGGACACTGAGTGAACACCATGCACTAAAACTGGGAAGGAAGTCGACTATAGTCAAGGTCCACTTCAGTCCAAAGCTTCTAACAACATGGATGTTTTCATAAATGTCAAGTTGTCACATGTGTTTTATATGTTGTAATTCATTCAATACCATTCCAATCAGCCAAAAGAATGCTTCTATAGTGTTTAATGTTGCTCTTTCGGTGTTTTATACCTTCTTTTTACATTTAGCTGAAATGCATTAAGCCTTAATAATATTTCATGCATCCTCCCCCATATAGTGTGACAACATGCCCCACTATAGGTGGAAATGTGCAAAAGCTTTTTGTATTACTCTTCTCTGCACGTTCACATAGACTTGCATGGTTTGTTCAGTTTTGTGCTCCGCTCTTTATAATGTATTGTACAGATACATCGACCTTCCGATGTTTTTTAGCGTGTGTGCATCTTCACATGGCACCCTGCCACACGACAAGCTTCTTTACTGTACAGTAGCACTGCATGTGGAATTCAGTGATGTACAGTATGTCACGAACACCACGCGCGCAGCCGCAAACACACACACACACACACATTCGATTTTTCATTCAAAATTCTTTTAACCTATCGCGGTTTTCATAATTGGGGGATTAAGAGAATTCTGTCACCAACATGGTATCGTCTTTCCAGCATCCTATTCACAAGAAACCCGAACAGAGAGCGCGTGCGCGCTCCTAGCTTACCTTACAGCCGAACATGAGCGAGAGCGTACGGTTGCTACATATAAGTTTACACTGGCACATCACCGGAGAAAAGCACTTGAGGTTCCTCAGAGGAGGGGACATCACGTCGACACCCATAGACACAAAACACACCGATCACCGGCTGCCCGCGCTCTGCTCAGCGCGTGGCC
Source organism: Rhinogobio ventralis (assembly GCA_039654625.1). Classification (NCBI taxonomy): domain Eukaryota; kingdom Metazoa; phylum Chordata; class Actinopteri; order Cypriniformes; family Gobionidae; genus Rhinogobio; species Rhinogobio ventralis. The sequence goes on from CM077194.1 coordinate 46,803,792, forward strand.
AGAAAGGAACCGTGATGAGTCTCGCGACCGTGTGCGAGGAGCGCGCTGTATTCAAATAGCGAAACACCCCCCAAACTCTTTCCTCCTCCTCAATGCTGCTGATGCTGAGCGGGATGTGAAGCGGTGACGGGGAGGAGTTCAGAGTAATGAGCGATGACCAGCGGCGTCACATCAGATTCGAGCTTTGATTCTCATTTAAAGGGATAGTTCACCCAAAAGTGAAAATCCTGTCATCATTTTCCTTACCCTCATGTTGTTCCAAACCTGTATGAATTTCTTTCTTCTGTTGAACACAAAAGATGATATTTTGAAGAATGTTTGTAACCGGACAGTTGACGGTGCCATTGACTTCCATAGTAGGAAAAAAGTACTATGGAAATCAATGGGGACCATCAACTGTTTGGTTACATACATTCTTCAAAATATCTTTTGTGGAAGAAATTCATACAGGTTTGGAACAACATGAGGGTAAGCAAATGATGACAGGATTTTCATTGTTGGGTGAAAATGACATCCCTTTAAAGGAGTAGTTTACATCAGAATTAAAAATGCCTGATAATTTACTCACCCCCCCATAAGGGTCTTATCTAGCCAATCCATCGGTCATTTTCAACAACAACAAAAAATTGTCACGCGTGACCTTTCCAACGTGATTACGTAATACAAGGCACATCGCAGAAAACATTTGTGGTTAAAAAGTATATACTTTTTTTTTTTTTTTTTAGAAAATGATCGATGGTTTCGCTTGATAAGACCCTTATTCCTCAGCTGGGATCATGTCGAGCTCTTTGAAGCTGCATCGAAACTGCGATTTGGACCTTCAACCCGTTGGTTCCCGTTGAGGTCCACTATATGGAGAAAAATCCTGGAATGTTTTCCTCAAAAACCTTCATTTCTTTTCAGAAAGACGTGAATAACTTGGATGACATGGGGGTGAGTAAATTATCAGGAAATTTTAATTCTGAAGTGAATTAATCCTTTAAGGGCGCTTTATTGGCCTGATCAACATTGGCAAAATATACTGTAGTAATCAAATGAATGCTAATGGGATTATTCTATATTGGAAATAAATATTGTATATCTATAGGCTACACTGCAACAAACCAAGTTGATTATTGACGAATACTTCTGCACTCAAAATTTCAAGTTTAAATCAATGTGTTACTTGCGGTTTCTTTTTAATTATGTATGAGAATTTTTTAAAGAAATTGTTTTTAAAGTAAATCCTACACCGATTTTGCAGTGTAGTAAATTGAGTTTTTGCTACAAAAAGTCAAATATATCAGGACAAACAAAAAGATTGAGAAAGAAAAGCTCCTTTCACTGTTTGAATGTGATCCCTTATTAATTTCTTGTGATTTTGCATTGTACGCTTTCTATCCCAGATTTGCGCAGAATGTCTCACACACTTCAAACATGTTTTCATATGCTACTGTCCCCTTACACTAACCCTACCCCAAAACCTGCCCATCACACAAAACTTTCTGCATTTTTACATTTTCAAAAAACATCTGCATTTATAAGCTCTTTTCCTCATGGGGAGCAAAAAAAATGCCTTTTTAGTAGGGTTTAGAGAGGGAGAGAGAGAACACTTTAGCAGTCCTCATAATAATGATTAATGAGCGTCATTATCCTCTTGATAATGATTCATGAACGCTTGTGTTTCATGTCAGCGTAGAGATCTAACCAAATCGTACGATTTCACATAGGCATGGAGCTTTAAAGGTCTGAAGCGAGCAGGAATGTGTCGCATGAGTGCACGGCGCCATCTGGCGGCGGCGGCGCGCGCTGAGAACTGTCCGTGGTGCTGAAGGCACGTCTTTAACGTGACCGCGCATGCCGTACGCGCACACTGTTACTGTACCATTCACAGCGAGGGGTTTTATTCATGTACGTATTTATTTGAACAAAAAGCTCAGTTGCTTAATGATTACTGAGCTCTTGAGCGAGATGTTTCGCTCGCTTGGCGGCGCTAGAGATCCAGGTGAAAGCAGGATTGTGCATTCATCTCAGGAGCGACTGCGGCGCAAGACGTGCTGCTCATCGATGATGTAAGCGCACAACAGAGCCGCTTCAGTGGCACTGGGACATTCAACTGTTCCTTTACACGTCCAACACACACACACACGCAACGTGCTCACAAACCATTCCTAATGACCTCAATACAAGTTCACAGATGACGCATCCAAATTCATACAGCGGCCTCAAAAGTATTAGGACACTGTCTTAAACCACTCTAATGTCTGAATGTCATTGCATTAGATAAAGTATTAAACCAAGTGGCATTTCTCTTTTTCAATTACCATCTGGTCTCAGAGTAAAGTTACTCTTAACAATAACCTTGAATACGCTTGAATGCCTCATTCTGCTTGAATGATGTGCTACCTTTCTTCTTTACGGAGAGAAAAAAAAAGGTAACCTAATTGTAACAACTAAATTAAGTGGTTTTATTAAAGTAAAAATCATCAACATATATTCAAATATCAGTCAAACTCAATATTAACAATCACAGAACCAACCTATAGTTTACATCGAGTTAATACAAAAAAAAACCTCATTGTTTATGAGTTAAATAAGGTAGAAATAGCATTTTAAGGAAACAATTGAAGGTTACAACTTTTAACAGTGTTTAAAATAAATGCCACTTTTGTTATATAATGCCATGCATGCATTTTCAAATGTGGATTGAATGTGCAAAACATGTTGGTTCACTGCATACACTGTAAAATAAAAATTGGTGTAGGATTTACTGTTTTCAATATTTCTCTGCGAAATTTTGTTTCGATGTTACGCACCCCTCAGACACATGAGTTGAAGATCCTAGCGCCGCTTTATTGGGGCGATCCAGAATCATAATCCATATAACAGGCAAACACAGAGCAAATAATCCACACCTGAGAAATAGTGAAAACACAGGGTTTATAAAGGCAGGGCTTAACAAGCTAATGACACACAGCTGAGCCTAATCACAACATAATTATGGAAGCTTATGTGTAGCAAATTTCAATTTGCAATACAATATGCAAAATGGCAATGCAATATGTAAAATGGCAATGCATTTCAGTATTTAAATGTACATTTTCCATACCATGTGTGCAACATTTGGTGCAAAATAATAATTTAAATTGAATAATATAATTTACATTTGCTATTTCCTACACTCGTTTTAACAGATCATTTAAATATATGTTTTCTGAGACATTCAGATGGTAGAGTCAGAATTTGGCGTAAACAGAATGAGAACATGGATCCATCATGCCTTGTTGCCACTGTGCAGGCTGGTGGTGGTGGTGTAATGGTGTGGGGGATGTTTTCTTGGCACACTTTAGGCCCCTTAGTGCCAATTGGGCATTGTTTAAATGCCACGGCCTACCTGAGCATTGTTTCTGACCATGTCCATCCCTTTATGACCACCATGTACCCATCCTCTGATGGCTACTTCCAGCAGGATAATGCACCATGTCACAAAGCTCGAATCATTTCAAATTGGTTTCTTGAACATGACAATGAGTTCACTGTACTAAAATGGCCCCCACAGTCACCAGATCTCAACCCAATAGAGCATCTTTGGGATGTGGTGGAACGGGAGCTTCGTGCCCTGGATGTGCATCCCACAAATCTCCATCAACTGCAAGATGCTATCCTATCAATATGGGCCAACATTTCTAAAGAATGCTTTCAGCACCTTGCTGAATCAATGCCACGTAGAATTAAGGCAGTTCTGAAGGCAAAAGGGGGTCAAACACAGTATTAGTATGGTGTTCCTAATAATCCTTTAGGTGAGTGTAATTGATGCATGAAACAACAATCCGAATGGTAAAAAAAGAGAAAAAAATACAACCATACTGATATAGCAAACAATAATCACGGACAATAATCTATTTGAGAGTAAAATAACCTGTTGTAAAGCACCGCTCACTTCAGCAGACACGCGACCGCGCTTGTGTTAAGGTGCACGAGCGCCAGGCTCGTTCTCTGAGAGACGTTCTAACCATAAATATCTATGGTTCTAATAACGTGCTGGTCTAACAGATGCACGTGATCATTTCTGTTCTTGCTCCACTTCATCTGCCAGTAAACGCCTCGCTCTAACAGCTCTGCTGCCGCCATGTTTCCAACACCTGGCCCCGCCTTGATGCGATGATTGACAGGGCGGGGCGGAGACTTGATCGGCTCGGATTGCATTTTCAATTCCACATTGAATTTTGCTACATTCATTGCGGGACATTTAATAAAAATGCAATCGCAAGTATCTTAACTGTGCGTGTAAATGCAATTAAGAAAAATAACATTTAAATGATCATTTTGCTACAGTTTTTGCTTGAACATGTTAAACACATCTAATCATTTCTGTAATACATTTTCATTTTAATTTTGCAACTTATAAAGCGTTAAAAGATATATTTAAATGATCTGTTAAAACGAGTGTAGGAAATAGCAAATGTAAATTATATTATTCAATTTGAATTATTATTTTGCACCAAATGTTGCACACATGGTATGGAAAATGTAAATTTAAATACTGAAATGCATTGCCATTTTACATATTGCATTGCCATTTTGCATATTGTATTGCAAATTGAAATTTGCTACACATAAGCTTCCATACTATATGAGTCAATGGCTTATGGGAATTGAAAAGTTCATGATGAGATGGCAGGAGTCGGGAGGAGTGCCCTCTGGTGGAGATTATGGGCACTCCAGCTGGTGGATGTGACAAAAGCTTTGGTTTATTTACAAATACAGTGTCGTTTTAAATTAGCTATTGTAGTATGTATATTAGGAAATGTTAGCAGAGTAAATAGTCTTGGTTGTGGGCAGAAGTTCAAGTCTGTGCATGTCTGTTGTGTTAATTGTGTGTATCTTTCCAATGGAACACTCAGTTTCCATGGATATCAATATGTGTGCTATAATGTGAAGGCTGCAAAAAAAAAAAACAATTTGTCAACATGTAAAGCTTTAGGTGTAAGCCTGCAGCATAGATAGCCTACAGTTGTATACACGTATGTGTGTGTGTGTGTGTGAATAAATAAAATACTAAATATTAAATATGTGATACATATACATATGTGAAGCTGCACAAACTGTATACATGTATAGTTGTGTATACTGTATACAACTGTCTATGCTATCTATGCTGCCTGCATATATATAATATAGATAGATAGATTTCTCATTTTATTTAGCCTCTAACTGCCCTGCATCAAAGGTTAAAAAAAATATTATAAATTTTTTTTTTTTTTAATAATAATGTTTTTAATATTATTATTTTTTCCATATTATATATATATATATATATATATATATATATATATATATATATATATATATATATATATATATATATATATATTCCAATTATTGGCACACCTACAAGTTCTAATGAGTAGAAATCTAACTGAAGTATATTCCCATTCATATGGTGTGTTTTCAAGTTCACCTTAGCGATCAGGAACACTTCAGGGATAAGTCATGACTTCCTGTTTCACTGGGCTCTACACATGAAGTGACACAAATGATAATCATGCAACTTATGTTTTTACATTACCTTAACTCATCCAAATAATTTAAGCAATTTCAACCTTTTAAGTTATAGCTACAAGTTATACAAGAGTCACCTCATTTTTTGAGTCAGTTTAATATCAATTAAGTTGAAAAGAACAGCCAAGTTGATTATACTCAAACATTTAATTCAGCAACTGAACTGTATTTTTTTTTTTTTTTTTTTTTTTTACAGTATATGGGAAAGACCTGAGTATACAGTAATGATGTGTGACAATTGCAGGAATACTCGTTTCCACAATCTGGGCAATAATTAATACGTTTAAATGAACTGGAGAGGACGTGTCTATAATGAGGAGGATGGTTTGAGTCACCAAACAAACTGTAAGGATCAAAGTTGCATGTCATGCACCTACAGTTAGACTCAGGTGTTATTGGAACTTTTAGTGCTGGGTTTTATGGTTAAATGAGACCAAAATTAAGCTTTTTGGGTGGGTTTGGCATAGAAAGAAGGATAGCCATGTATAAGTGAAGTATGGTGGTGGATCTTTAATGCTGTGGGGCTCATTTTCTTGTTAGGATACACGGTATCATAAACTCCATCAAGTACCAGCAGATATTAAATCAACACCTGACTGACCTATCAGGAAACTTAAAGGGATAGTTCACCCAAAAATGAAAATTACCCCATGATTTAAATCACCCTCAAGCCATCCTAGCTGTATATAACTTTCTTCTTTCAGACGAACACAATCAGAGTTATATTAAAATATGTCCTTTTAATGGCAGTGAATGGGGGTTAGAGATTTTGAAGCCCAAAAAATTGTATCCATCCATCATAAAAGTAATCCAAACGGCTCCAGATTACTTATTTTACAGATTACTCCAGATTAATTTTCCTACAAAAATGCATGGCTTTACTTCAGAAGGCCTTTATTAACCCCCAGAGCCGTGTGGAGCACTTTTATAATGGATGGATGTGCTTTTTTGGACTTCAAAATCAGGACCGCCATTCACTGCCATTATAAAGCTTGGAAGAGCAATGATATTTTTTAATATAACTCCAATTGTGTTTGTCTGAAAGAAGAATGTCATATACACCTAGGATGGATTGAGAGTGAGTAAATCATGGGGTAATTTTCATTTTTGGGTGAACTAACCCTATAAATAGGGCCCTATGATTTCCGCGATGCTGAAAACACAGTCCGAATCACGGAATTCAGTCATAAAAATTGCATTTCAAAACGCAGAATGTCACAGAATTTGTCAGATCTTGGATGCATAAATCATCCAGCACACTTAAATCAAATCACGATATAGACTAAAGTGAATGAATGGTGCAGACACACATGGTTTCGTCTACACACGCATACACTTTTCAGCCTCTGCCGTCTCTCTATATGAGGATATAAACACATGAACTTCATCTCTACAGCTGCTCTGAGAGTCACTTCATGAGCATTTTACCGTTTCATTTGAGAAAACTATAATCATATCATAATAAACACACTGAAACTTTAAGGTCATCATGGCAACCCGTCAAAATAAAAGTCTGGTTTAACTTGAAGAAATTGTGAGAGAAATGACTGTACAATAGAATGTAAGTATTAATGTAGTAGTAGTAGTAGTAGTAGTAATACAATTATTATTAAAACTTTTTTTATTTTTTAAGAAATAATCAAAATTTTTCTTCCATGTTTTCATTTTAACAGTAAACCTCTGTTGTGCAGCAAAAAAAATGAAAAGGTTTAATTTTCATTTGATTAAAAGATCAATTATAATACAACAAAATTTCTGGTTCAAAAAACGTTTCATAGGGCCCTACATTTTTTTTTATTATATAAATTAAGTTGTTTTTATGAATTTAATTAATTAGACATGCTTTTGTTTATTAAAATTTAATTAAACCATTAAAATAGAATCCATTAAATTAAAACAGAAAACAAGGAATTTGGTTAAAAAAATAAAAACAATAGGGCCTTTCATAGGGCCATAAATATGTAATTTTTCTACATTTTAATCAATTTCTGTTAAATTGTATACGTTTCATGATTTCAAATAATTAGACTTGCTTTTGGATTAATACAATTAATTTTAACCTTTAAAACAGTGTCCAGAAAAATAAAAACGGAAAAAATGAAATTTGGAGGAAAAAAAATAAACGGAATGTGGGGAAAAAAAATCAAACGGAGGGTCCTACTTAAACTGGCTGGTGGTTGGATCTTCCAGCATGACAATGATCCATAACACATCTCAAAATAAACAACAGAACAGTTCACTGAGCACAGAATGAAGCTTTTGCCATAGACAGCAGTCCTCTGACCCAAACCCCATCAAAATCCTGTGGGATCAGCTGAAGAAAAGGGTCCACAAGCATGGAGCTCTGAATCTGAAGGATCTGGAGAGATTCTGTGTGGAGGAATGCTCTCAGATCTCTATGTTCATCAACCTTATTATACATTATAGGAGAAGATCCAGAGCTGTTATCTAGGCAAAGTATTGTTTTGCTTCCTCTCCCACAATCCTTTGCAGAACGACGGAGTACTCTGCAGCTGGCAGTTAATATATTTCCCATCCAACTAAAAGAGCGGAGAAAGGGGGACTCCTTCCCTAGCCTGGAAAGCGTTGCCATGGTAACATCTGCAGGGGCGGGGATTCCCTAGCGGTAAGTCAGTTGGCAGGCTGTATGTATGTATGTGTGTGTATATGTGTGTTTATGAGATCTCACACATATACACCACACATGAAAAAGAATGCACTGTTCAATCGGACACCTAACAGACAAGCTATCAAATATAATCTCCGTATTTAAATAAATTAGTCTAATGTATAAACACCAGGAGCAGAACTCCATATGTAAGCAAACTGCTAAAATATTCATTAAATGCATGTTAAAACTGCAACAAATATATGATAGAGATCTTATACAGGCTGTTGCTGCGAGACAAAGACCAACAGAGCAGCAGGATGTTTTATGCAAAGACACATAGACTTTACATATGAAAATACTCACTTCTACAGTGCCTTAGGTCTTAAGAAATACTCTCATATTTAGTAATTCATCAAATTCACATACACTACTGTTCAAAAGTTTGTAGCTGCATTTATTTGATTAAAGATACAGTAAAAACAGTAATATTGTTAAAAAATTATTACAATTTGTTACAGCATCATTACTCCAGTCTTCAGTGTCACATGATCGTTGAAATCCTTTTTTCAGGATTCTTTAATAAATAGAAAGTTCAAAAGAGCAGCATTTATTTGAAATAGAAATCTTTTGTAACATTATATAAATGTCTTTACTGTAATGTTTATCAGTTTATGCATGCTTGCTGAATAAAAGTATAAAAAAAAAATCTTACTCACCCTAAACTTTTGAATGATAGTGTAAATAGTTCCAATTTTATGTTATTAGATTCATAAAGCAGAAAGTCTCATACAGATTGGAAGCATAAGCACCAATAACCTTGCAAAGTTTTCACAATTTTCAACACAAATTGGTTATTTTTGAAAAACAATTTGGTAGGTTTTTTAATGTTCCCTAAGAGATTGATCGTCTATTGACATGCTCAAATAACATTTCCAATCGGTGGAATGGGATGCATTTGATTAGATAAAACCCTCACTGCATGGTTTGAAAAGTCAGCAGGAAATGATGTCACATATTTTTGGCCGCTACAAGGGGGTCAAGGTTTTGCTGGTTAAGCGTGACCCCATTATCCCCTGCTGATAGACGTCATAACTACAACATGGTATATTAATTCATGTATATAGGTTGGTTCAGTGATGTTAAATAATATTTTTGACTTAAATAAAACCAGTTGATTTAGGTTACCATTTTTTTCAGTGCATCTCTAAAATTTGCTGTGTATTCTGACATTCCTTTATTTAATAACATAAAATGCTAATATTTCATGTCTGATACTTTTTAATTGCATGCACAGCAGCTTAATGTACAAATTCTACAAACACATAATAAATATAACAAACTTAACATCAACGTTAAAAGTAATCTTAAGGATCACACTCCATCACACCACATTTTTTACTCATTAAACCATGTTGTAATGAACACATGCCTTGTTTTCTGATGTATTCAGACAGACTCAGCTGCATGACAGTTAAGTACAGCATTCAATGCAGCACAAGCACCCAAAGTACAATTGTGTAGCAATAGTCAGTAGCACTGTCTGAAGTGCTGTCTGAAGGGTACCAGCACAATACCACTAACCATTTTATTCAATATGGATAATATAAGTATAATATTTTCTTTATTAATAATAATAATAATAATAATAATAATTCAAAAGGTGCAGTATTTTAATATTGACAGCTAGCGGTTGAAAGGAGTATGGGGTCTCTGCGGAACAAAAGTGGGCGTTTCTAAATTTGTGGGTGTTTTCAAACTGGTGGGTGTTTATAAATCATGCAATGAAAATGATGCCCTTCACCCGACCTCACCCCTAAACCCTACCCTCACTGGGCAAATCAGGTAACGCGGTCAAAAATGCCCCTCTGTTTATGGCCTCACCCACTGATCTGGTAACTCATATTACTGTCCTGCAGAGACCTATACTTGGTTGAAATGAGTACTGCAGTCCAAATTCAAAATATTGCTTCCCCCGCCCCTCCTCAGACTCGACGCTCACGCAGGTTGCCAGATTAAGGTAACACAACAGGAACGAGCACAGTTGACAATATAAGGCTTACACTGTAAGTTGATGATACGCTGTGTTTTCCGCCAACTGGACATGTCCAGTGTCGCTTCATGTTGGAATATGGTAATGTGACTGACTATGTAGGAGGAAAACTTCAAATGTTCTTTAGAAAAAAACAACTCTGTTGTGCCTGTGAATTAATTGGCATCTAAATGCAAATTAGTTTTACCGTTGAGAAAAACGTCTTGAGGTTATGCATGTAACCCGGAGAAGGGGACGAAACGCTGCATCAGTTGCTGATGCTATGGGGACACGTCCTTGAACCCGGTGTCTGAGGCACATGTAACTTCACGACAATATCATTGACCAACGCAGAGCGATGACGTCACACAGAGTGTCATCGCATTCAATTTGATACGTACAGGAATGCACGAAGCATGGTAATGCAATTGAGCCACAAATGCTTCTCCAACGCCACCATAGATGCAATGGATCAGCCGATTGTTTGGTAGAGAGGATGTCCAGATCTGTAGCTATGCGCAATTTGGCAAATGCCTCAGAAGATAGACCCTTGTCCAGGTCTTTAAGTACAAGGCACCACCAGCCTGACCTGACCTGACGCAGCATATGATTTGCCAACCAGCGTCAATGTTATCTGGCATGGATGGCAGAACGGGAGCCTTAAAAGATGAAGATGTCCCTGGGCAGCGATAACTAACCAAATTCCCTTTCAACCCGAGGCATTAGTCCATAACCATGCTCACACATCCCCTTGAACCTCGGGGTGCAGAACCTCGGTGTGCAGAACCGGAAGGCTCAACGGAGCTGGAGACTTATGACCCGGCAGATATCCCTTTTCTAATCGACCACCAGTCCGTGGCGCGAGTCATAAGCTCCAATAGCTCATCATATGTGGGGAGTTTTATATGAGGGAGTTTCAGACTTGGCTGTGCTTTCTGAAACTGACTCTACTTCTAGTTCCTCGGAACCAGAACCCAGTAAACTGCTCCCATCCAAACCCGGCCATGATGTGTCTGCCTCCCTTTCCCTGTCTGTGATACTTTTGTCTAGGATCTCCCCCCCTGGATCCATCGGCACCTCCCTGGTCTTCCCCTCCAGTCCCGCCCTGGCCAACTGCCGGGGTTCCTGATTGGTCAACGCCCCCCCGGTCTGTCCCTCGAACTTTGCCCTGGCTTTCTGCCAAGTCTCCTGACCTGCCTGAGCCTCCCTTGCAGTGAGAGCTACGGAGCTAGACGGAGAAGCTAGGAATAATCCTTAAAGCTCCTCATCTAGCTCCAACTGAGTTCCCCTCAATCACAGTCGCCATGCTGCCTCAGCGGATGCAGGACTGGAACCGTGGGGTTCAGAGGCTTGACTCCCCTAAACCATGAAGAGAGCAAAGCTATTTGCATAGGAGCGGATCACTGTGATACATTCTCTGTGAGCAAGGTCCGCTCCTAAGCAAATAAGACAGAACTCATGTCTATCTTCAGGAGTAATAAAACGTGGATTCGGGGGAACACATATCTTGAACTGTTTGTTTGCTATATCACACAACACGAGACTTTTTCCTGCCTGTAACAAACTAACTAAGACACAAGACTTCACAGCCACAATCACATTGCTTTGTTACACAGCAAACACAGAAGCGGCTTCAAGACAAAGAAGCTGAAGACATGTTTGCAGGTGCCCTATTTATTCGCTTGGGTTTACGCAACTGACGCAGCATGGATTTCCCTCAAAAGTGAACCATGTAAATGTTCTTTTCAAGATGTTACCCTGAGAAACAACTGTTGTCCAAATAGAGCTATACTTCATATGAATATCTAAACCAATATAATGTATGAACACTTGCAACTCTGACAATTTTCTCTTCTTTTCAGCTCTCAATTCTCTCAATACTGTTTGTAAGTCTACAACACTTTCTTTACACCCCACTAAAAAAAGACCAGTATACAACCAACCAACAAACTGTTCAAAAAACCTAGCCAGCATTTTTAGTGCATCACAGACACACACTCCATCATATGCAGGGCCATAACCACAATAGACAACCCCCCATAATGAGATATGTCTACATTGCCCCAAATATTTGATTTATTTGCTCTGACTCTCACACACTTTTCAAAACCTTCTCTTCTCTTCTCTTCTTTGTCCTCCTCCCCCCCTCCTTCATCAACTCTTACAGCTGAAGACTTTGCAACATTCTTCATAAACAAAACCACCTCCATCAGCGGACAATTCTCCACACCACAAACTGACACGCACATCTTAACAACTAACACACACACTCTTCCCTCCTCTCCGCTCTCTGAGGCAGAAGTCTACAAACTCATCCTTTCCAATCACCCCACTACCTGTCCGCTTGATCCTATGCCTACTCACCTCCTTCAGGCCATTTCTTCTTCAGTTACTCCTGCACTCACTCACATCATCAACACTTCTCTTCACACGGGGACCTTTCCCACAGGATTTAAGCAGGCTCGGGTAACCCTCTCTAAATCCAGCACTTCTAGAAAACTACATACCGGTATCCCTTCTTCCTTTCATTGCAAAGACACTTGAGCGAGTTGTGTTCAACCAACTCTCTATGTTTCTTGCACAGAACAACCTCCTGGATAACAACCAATCCGGCTTCAAAAGCGGCCACTCAACTGAGACTGTCCTGCTCTCGGTTACTGAAGCACTGAGACTGGCAAGAGCGGCTTCCAAATCCACTTGCTGGATCTGTCTGCGGCTTTTGACACAGTTAACCACCAGATCCTCCTGTCAACTCTCATGAAGATGGGCATCTCAGGAACTGCTCTCCAGTGGTTCAAGTCTTACCTCTCAGGTAGGTCCTTCACTGACCAAATTACTGCAACAGCCCGGTCCTGCAGATTTGCGTTATACAACATTAGGAAGATTAGACCCTTCCTATCAGAGCAGGCCACACAACTCCTGGTCCAAGCTCTTGTTCTCTCCAGACTGGACTACTGTAATGCTCTTCTAGCTGGCCTTCCGGCATGCACTATCAAACCCTTGCAACTGATCCAGAATGTAGCGGCGAGGGTGGTCTTCAACGAGCCGAAGAAAGCGCACGTCACGCCTCTCTTCATCAGTTTGCACTGGCTGCCAATTTCCGCTCGCATCAAATTCAAGGCACTGGTGCTTGCCTACAAAGCAACCACAGGCTCTGCACAAATATACCTAAACTCGCTTGTTCAGACTTACGCATCCTCCAGAAGCTTGTGTTCTGCAAGTGAACGACGCCTCATGGTGCCATCCCAAAGAGGCACAAATTCACTCTCACTGACCTTTTCCTGGACCGTTCCCACCTGGTGGAACAGCCTGCCTATCTCAATTCAAGCAGCCGAGTCTGTAGCCATTTTCAAAAAACATCTAAAGACACATCTTTTCCAGCAGCACCTGACCAATTAAGACTAGCACTTAACTAATCTATTCATTTTTCTGTTTGTTTATTTTTTTTTTTTAAAGTGTATGTGTACTGTACTATGTGTACTGCGCTAGATTAACTGAGACTTTGTTTGTCTGATTGCTTCTTGGATAAAAGCGTCTGCTAAATGATTAAATGTAAAGGTAATGTATTTAATATGATGATCTACCACTTTCAGTGTTTTTAGGATGACAAAAAGTTTAAAATGTTTAGGCCGGTCTGTCTCAACGGTCCAGTAACATTTATCAATGTCAAAAATATTGAGATCAATCAAATCGAAGAAGGAAAGATTTACTGTTCACAGAAGACAAGCATGAATTCCAGTGCGACACTTCAGTTACAGTGAAAGACTGCAAGGTAAGAACTACAATAGAAATGTTAAACCACTGTCTTTAATATCTAAACAGCTTGACTTTGTCACATTTTGCCGTTTTGAATTAAAAATAGCTTGTATCCTTTTACTCAGTAATTAGTAATTGAATGTATCGAGACAAGAAACGTGAGTAAGAGTGAATGTCTGCATATTTTAAAATAATATCTGAATATAGTTCAAATGCATTATTTTAGAGTAAAATGCTCATTCTTTTACTATTTTTCTTTTTCTTTATTCCATTTAAATACTTGAATTGTTTTAATTCCTTTAAATAAAAAGAACCATGCCAATATTTGTCCCCCGTCCTAGGGCTGCAGTATTATGACAAAAAACATAATTATCGATTATTCCCTTGAAATTGTAATTGCGATTATTAATTCCGATTTACACTGAATGATGTTTTAAGTAGCTTTATGCCATTGTTTGAAGAAACTGGATGCCATATTTATATATAAAAATAAACAACCTGAAAACACTCTTCCTGAAAAACTTTTATTACTTTTCTATAGCATTAAGCCTTAAATGTCAACTATACATTGGTTTGGTTTCATAAAATATGCATGGTATTATAATGTTATACTAAAATGGCTATTCGGGACTAGCTACGCCTGCATAAACCAGCTTGAACAAGCATGGAAATTCACAGCACATGAGACACTTTTACACAAGCTGGAGGCTGAATGTACAATTTAAGGCTAGATCTGACCTTTAACCTTCAGTTCTTTGCCTGTCCTCTGTATTGCCGACGCACATTCACTCTCTCTCTCTCTCTCTCTCTCTCTGTTTTTACAGCATTGTGCAGTAATAAGGAGGCCAATGAATATTATATGCCCACATTAGCGACTCTATTTTTTTCAGGAAAAGAATGACCAGGGGGTAGAGAGCTCTACAGCTTGATGGATATCAAGTCAACATGCCAAACTGACGTGTTTGCCCCATAGCTCTTCAGCTGCCATACTCACAGATTTCTGTCTATTCAGCAAACTATGTTGACATTAGAGCATTTCCAAATCAGAGTGCTTATATTTACATGCGTATGTTATCTTGCTGATCATTTACCACACATTCACACAAAAACAGACACAAACACACACCCAGTTCACTTCCGGTCATACATGAGAGGGGCAAATAGACAGACGCAGACTTTTAGGCTGTCTAGAACACACACACACGCACATACACACAAATAAACAAAATGTTGTTTAATAGATTTTGGTCAAAATGTCTGCGAGCCAAAGGATTCAAAGAGCAACAAATTGCATGAACAAACAATCCGATATTGTATGCAATGCTGTCCAGTGCATAAATGCATTTTATGGCTGCTCATTCTAGCCTTAGACTAGAGTCTGCTTTCATTTTTCTAGCTTCATGTGCTCCATTTGTCTCATATATAAGCACACATACACATGTGTATGTAGCCATGCTCCTTCTGTGTCAACAGGCATACTCATACATGAAGCATCACATCATAAATCAAGTGGCATTTAGTCAGACAGACACGCGCACACACACACACACACAGTAGATTCACGCAGTGAATATATAAACAACACGCAACAGCAGCCCTGCACCAGAAAGACACAGAGCAAGACGTTTGGAAGGAAAAATGTACGTACCACACATGAGCAGAGCAGAGGAAGCTTAGCACGAGCCCTCATCAGCCACAAACAACCGACCAAAATGCCCGCAATGAGGGGAAAACAGGGATGAAAAGTGAGGGAAAGACAAGTGGCTGGACAAGTGGGTAAGAGAGAGAGAGACAGAGACAGAGGAAGAGAGAGAGTTGGTGTAGGTCTAGGAACACAAAGAAACCTGGCAGACTGTTCCACCTCTGAGTCACTGAACAGGTTTGTGACAGAGAGAAAAAGGAGAGAGGGTGGGAGAGATGAGAGGAGGGATATGAGAGACGATCTCACCTACGCTTTCTGTAAGATTTCCCCATCATGAACGTGCTTTACACACGCTTAAAAATAAAGCTATACCTCAATGGTTCTTCAGAGCACAGGTTCGACAAAGAACCGGTTCATGAGTTGGATAAATGGCTCCTTGGAGATTTCAAAAGTTTCAATGATTAATGTTACTTTAAAAGTTAAATGTATTCAAATACTGGTTAATAGGTTCTTTAAAGACCCCATGAAATCAAATCTTTGGCTTTTTGTGACGTTTAGTCTGTTAGTTAGTGAGGTCATCTCGTCATTTATTTAAAGTGCATTTGTATGTTGATGGTTTCCGATGGTTTGTTAGTGTTTGCACAACAGAAAATATGATGCATATTTTATAAAGACATCACAATAATCATTAGGGTATTTTAAAGTTGTCTTTACGTAACTAAATGAATCATTAGCCCCTTTCACACAGCAATACCAGTAAATTACCGTAAAATTACCAGAATGACTTTAGAATGAATTAATTGTTCCATTCACACATCAGCACTAAATTCTGTGATGTCAGTCATCGGAAGTGATCTATAAACACTGCGCCGTTGTCTTCATCCGCCCACATGAGGAGAAGTGCTTTAGTTTCACTTTGACGTCCGAGTGACAGGCATAACCGACGATCAATCAGAACGTGTTTTTGCTCTTGAAAACAGAGACACGCAAATAGTATAACCAACTGCAGAGCTGCAGCGCTGATGAATGGAAAACAAGGCTGGGTCTCGAGCGTGACACGTTGAAAAAGCTGCGAGACGTGGCGCAACGGTCAAAGATGATCATTTAGCGCATATTTAAATAGAAAAACTATTAAAAACTTCCCTTACGGTATATTGCTGGAACCAATTTACTGGTATTTTTGAAAAGGTCCCGTTCACACATGATCTGTTACCGGTAATTTACCAGTAAAGACTGTATGTGTGAAAGGGGCTATTGAATAACAATTTTTTTTTTTTTTCTGCTTTCATATTATAGCTATTAACATCTGTAGAGAAATTAATTTGTAAAAAGCTAAAAAATCATATACATTAAGCAACTTTTTGGCTTATGTCTGAAGAAAATGTATTGATTAAGTATATGGTATTTATAATTGTAATTGTTGTTGTCTTAGGGAAAATAAATCTTTTTGATTAATATTAAATCAAATTTAATAGTAAATATAACAGAACACTGTTACAAGTTGAACACTGAAGCAAGTTCAGGAACTAAAGATTTTATTGAAGTATTAAATGTTTCTAATCTTTCTAAATTTCTAATACATTTTGACTTGAGTCCTTTATCATTATTACTATTATTAGTAGACATTTTATTTTTTCACTCATGCAGTATTCATACTGTCTGGTAGATTTCACACATGCTGATCTGGAATATGCTGTTGACGTGTTGTCTTCTGTATGTACAGTATATTGTGCTATATTGTTAGTCTGATTTATTTCCTTGCGTGTAAAATATTTCTTTAGTTTAAAGTCCAATTCTCACTATTAACTAGATGCGTATTAGCATGCATAGATATTGGCTGTTTATTAGTACTCATAAAGCACATATTAATGCCTTGTTCTGCATGATCATATTCTACATCCCTTAATCCTACCCAATACCTAAACTTAACAACTACCTTACTAACTATTAATAAGCAGTAATTAGGAGTTTATTGAGGCAGTTAATAGTGAGAGTTGGACCCTGATCTAAAGTGTGCACATATAATGCAAACATTGCAACAGCTTTTTATGTGAACAAAGACTATTCATAAAATACTGTAGGAAATGGCTTAATATGTAGAGATCATAGAACACTGTAACTAACAGCTCTGTAGAAGACACTGTGACACACCAATGGCTGACCTTTTCATCTGAACATGCCCAATTATACAGTCATTCTTGAAAGAGATGCAGTTATACATCGTGGGAATATATAGTTTCCTCATCTTTTTCATAAAAAACGTTTGTTAAAAATAGCTAATTTTACTGGCAGCTTATAAGACTGATATTACATTCAAAAACTGCGAGACGCTGCTATAAAAGGTCAGTGGAAAGTGACAAGGATATTTGTAAGAAAGAAAAATGTACATGTGAATGATTTACATGAGCGTGAATACATGCAAACAGACTTATTTAAATAAGCAACTCATTTCAGCATGTTTCAACTGATGTACTTTTTGAGCTATGTACATTCTGGACAGTTGATGGAAACAAAACCCGACTTCTTTCTGCATATGTGTGTGTATATTTGTGCTGGTCTAATGATGGTGAGTGGCTTGTCGATGGGGGTGATAACTAATGACCACTTCTGCAAACAAAGTCAAGCACATAAACAGTATTAAACACTCACAGAAGGAACAAGTAGAAGTAAACAATCAAATCCAACCAAAAACAAACAAACACTGTGCCAAGCATATAGCCCTGTGGCTTATGATTCTGCCTTCAGCCAAACTGAAGAGAGACAACAGACCCCAGGGATAGAATGGGACATCAGGGATGGAATGGGATGGGATGGGATGGAACAGGAAGATACAGACAGACATGACGGGAGAGGACGGGACAGAACAGGACAGGATATGATCGTATAGTATAGAAGAAGATAGGATGGGATTGATGGAATAAGAGACTAAATAGAATTGGATTAGGATTAGGATAGGATACAGGGCAGGACAGGATACAGGGCAAGACAGGATACAGGGCAGGACAGGATACATTAAAAAAATACATTCAATAAATTATACTGAAAAAACATGACATGGTTGGATAGAACAGGACAGGACAGGATGAGCTTGGTTTGGATGGGATTGGAACGAGACATGACAGGACATGATGGGACAGGATATTGTATTATAGGTTAAGACAAAATAAGAGACAGGACAGGACCGCACAGGTCAGGGTACAATATATACCATACTGAACAGGACATGATATAAATGGAAAGGATGGGATTGGATGGAACAGGACAGGATAAGAGACAGGACAGGAAGCAGGACAAGACAAGACATCACAGGCCAGGATAGAATAGAATAGGATAGGATAGAACAAGACAGAATAAGATGCATGACAGAATACACATACTATACTGGACAGGACAGGACATGGTTGGATAGGACAGGACAAGATAGAGCCGACATAGGAATTAGTAGGATGGGAATAGTAAGGATAGGATAGGATAGGAAAGGATAGGATAGGATAGAATGGGATGGGATGGGATGGAATGGGGTGGGACAGAATGGAATGGGATAGGATGGGATAGGATGGGATAATATAAAACTAAAGTAATAGCATAGCCCAGACATTTTGATCTTGGAAGAATTTGATGATAAATTGTTGAGATCATATTGAGATTTCTGACTTCTGATTCTAGACTTTGATATCTTGGCAAATCTGAGAAAGCAGATTGAAAGCAGTATGAGAAAGCATTAGACTTCAACAAAAGTGAAGTGGCAGCTGAGAAACAAATCAGATTTCTCATTCTCATCTCTCATTTGTAATGGCTCTTTTGTAAAAGTACAAATGTGCTATTTCCTGTAACGCATGGCTTATGAATATGTCATACTTACGAGTATCTACGTATGAGTACGCCCACTTAGACATTTTGGTTATCTACGGTCATTTCCGGCCTCTCATTGTGTTGATTATGATGAATTCTCCTCTCTCTACCTGTTCTGTTTATCTTTGTACATCTTCATCATGTTCTTTCTCCATGCTTGCTCAGGCGTACATAAATATTATCATATGAATATACTCATACATTCTTTCTTTTTTGCTCATTTCTCTCTTTCTCATTCCTTCTCCACCTCTCTCTATTCTCTACATGATACCCTGCCATGTTGTCATGGCAACAATCAGGACCTGAGGGCTTGGTTGCTAGGCAACTCACATCACCCATAAGAGGAACATGAAGATAAAAAGTCAGAAACAAACAAACCACGTAAATCAAAGGTTAATTCTCTCATTATCTGTTAGTGTGTGTGTGCTGTAGTACTTCAATGATTGTGTAATTTGTTTAAATAGACATGTTGTATTCAGATCATCAGTCGCACACACTGTTCCCTTAAACACAACACAAGATCCTTCATCTCACAATGAGATGGAACTGCAGCAGATATTATGATGTTGCACAATGCTACAGACTGCGCACATCACTTCCCTTTGATATCAAACCTCTGGGTCTCCCATAAGCTGGGGTGGGGGGCGATCTCTTACCAATAATGAGCCCTTAGGAGGCACAATGTGTTATGCTTGCAGGTGGTGCTAGTGATTGTGGGAAGCAGTTTGCTGATGC
Organism: Rhinogobio ventralis; assembly: GCA_039654625.1. Classification (NCBI taxonomy): domain Eukaryota; kingdom Metazoa; phylum Chordata; class Actinopteri; order Cypriniformes; family Gobionidae; genus Rhinogobio; species Rhinogobio ventralis. Next base: position 46,823,958 of record CM077194.1, read on the forward strand.
TACAGTTCCGTACTGGGCCACTGAGTGGCAGTGCGTGACTCAGCAATACAACAGCATCTCAAAAACTCACTGCACAAGATACTGATCTCTTAATTATGGACTCGGAAAGTGTGAGTGTGTGTGTGAGAGAGAGAGTGTGTGTGCGTGTGTGTGTGTATATAAGAGAGAGAGAGAGAGAGAGAGAGAGAGAGAGAGAGAGAGAGAGTGTGAGTGAGAAATGAGTGTGTGAGTGTGTGTGTGTGTGAGAGAGAGAGAGAGAGAAATATTGAGTAACTATGAGAGAGTGTGTGTGTTTGTGTGTGTGTGTGTGTGTGTGTGTGTGTGTGTGTGTGAGTGTATGAGAGAAAGAGAGAGAGAGAGAGAGAGATAGTGTGTGTGTGTGAGTGTGAATGAGTGCATGTATGAGAGTGTATGTGTGTATGAGAGAGAGTGAGTGAGTGTGTGTGTATAAGAGAGAGAGTGTGTGTGTGTGTGTGTGTGTGTGTGAGAGTGAGTGTGAATGAGTGTGTGTATGAGAGTGTTTGAGTGTATGAGAGAGAGTGAGTGTGTGAGTGAGAGAGAGAGAGAGAGAGAGAGAGAGAGAAAGTGTGTGTGTGTGAGAGAGAGAGAGCGTGATAGAGTGTGTTTGTATGTATGTGTGTGGCCTGGTAAACCCTACGTTATGGGGACAAAATGTCCCCACAAAGATGGCAATATCCGAAATCATTGAACATTTTTTGGTCCCCATGAGGAAAACAGCTTTTAATTCATACTAAGTGATGTTTTTTGAAAATGTAAGAATGCAGAATGTTTCCTGTGATGGGTAGGTTTAGGGGTAGGGGGATAAAATATACAGTTTATTCAGTATAAAAACCATTATGTCTATGGAAAGTCCCCATAAACCATGAAAACCCAACATGTGTGTGTGTGTATGTGGTTAAAATACACTACTTAGTAATGTCAGATCCCAAGCTGCATGGGAAGTGCTTGAAATCTATTCTGGTACGGACACCACAGTCTGGAGACGGAAATTATGGTTGTAAACAACCTAAGTAACTGGAACTAGAACATTATGGCTAGATTTTATTTTACATCTCAGTAGTGCAAAGTCACCAAAATTGATGCTAGAGTTTTCTGGGTGGTTGTCAGGGCGTTGCTATGTAGTCGCAGATATTTTGAGTGTTTTTTTAGTTTGTTGCTATGCAAATTTTAGGATGTTGAGGTGGTTGCTAGGGGATTGCTTAATGGACCAAATCAAAAGAGCCTCAATGATATTGTGGTCTCTAGATACATCTCAGGTCCCTCCTCCATTTTAAGTGTATGCTATTTTTCAGCATTTTATCATCAGTGAGTCATCAGTCGCTAAAATTCTCTGTGCTGTTGCTTAGAAAGGTAAAAACACATCTCTTTAATACATTAAGACAAGGCGCGCTTATTCAATTCAAAGTGATGACATAAGCATTAAAATAACGACATAAAAGCCCATTTTAAAATAATTTAGGAATAGAAAAATATGTGCATTTAACATTTAAACATTTAAATAAAAAATGTAAAGCTTAATGTAAAATTTAATAAAAAAGAATAAAAAATAAAAGGACATGTGGAACACAAAAGGCGGCATTTTGAAGAATGTTGGTAGCTAAAGCATTTTGGTTCTCTTTCAAAAGCATCTCTCTATGCTGCGCTGATTCTAGCGCTATGGGAACACCTTGTGTGTGACCGGCTGTGAAGCGTGTGTGCAAACACACCAATGAAATTAGCCTTGCACTTGAACCTGGGACGTCACTGGAATGCACACTCGCCTACAAAGAGATGTGCAACAGGTGCGTGTTTCAGGTTCACCAAGCAAACAATGTCACACTGGGTGAGTGATGCCATTGCTCTGGCCTATGAGGCGCGCGGAGGAGGAGTTAGGGCGCATTCTACCGGGGTGTTTGGAATTCATACAGGTTTGGAACGACATGAGGGTGCGTGAATGATGACAGAGTATCCCTTTAATTGAAATAAATATTGCAGTGCTGTTTGTAAGGTAAAGTGCATCCTATGCATAATCGGAAAATGCTCAGGTAAATATGTTTTCAGTGTCTCATCAAGTTTGGAATGAACTTTTCTGACTTTTGATGTTTAGGTTACACTTTATTTCAATCGTCCACTTTAGACAGTCTACTAACTTTGCAACTACATATCAACTAACTCTCATTACTACGGGAGAACAGCGGATTTGCCGTAGTCGTTAATACGTGACAGATTAGATAAGTAAATGTTATATTTTATGTTTATGTGGCATTTTAATTGTATCTGTATATAATTTAATGCCAAAAGCAACCCTTCTCTTGCTTTTTTTTTAATATTTTTTTTTTTTGTATTTTGTTAAATGATTAAAAGGTCCATTACGCCGTCCTCCTTATTGTTGCTTAGTGATTTTTGCTTTTTTTTGGCTACGGCAATTAACAATTTACTTCCGGTGGCCGTTGCGGTTTCATCAGCAGCTGTTGCAAATTAGTCCCTAATTTGTCCCAGGAAATTTCCCCCAGACCTGTTGCTGTCTGTGTTTCCATCGCGGTCAAAAGTACCGTGAATATTAGGCAAATTAGTCCGGTGACGTAGGACTGCGCGCAACTTTCCAGTTTTCGCTGGATTTCATCCTCCGCATATAAGCTTAAAGGTGCTGTATGTAAGTTTTGCACTTTACTAAAGCATAAAAATACCATAATATCCTTGCAGATATGTAGAAAACATGCTAAATTCACCTACTTGTTTCTCAGAGAAACAATGCAACGGCCAGTTATTCTGCTTTGAAATGTGCGTTCCGTGTCAAAATGTCTGTTTTTGTTTTGGTCTGTGCGATAAAGCACGTCGCCAGTTTACCCAATAGTATTTCCACACCACAGGTTGCCAGTTGGCGGAAAACACATCGTATTGCAGTAGCCATGGAAGCCAGCAAACAAACTGGGTCAGAGATCGCAGAATCTACCCGACCTAAAAATCCTCAGCATCCATCTAAAAATCTCTATGAATGAAAGAATATTAAAACACGGCTAAATCAACTCATCAACTTACAGTGTGGCTTTCATTGTCAATTGTGCTCGCTCCTGTTGCGTGTCCTCAAGCTGGCAACCTGTGTGAGCGTCGAGTCTGAGGAGGAGGGGGCGGGGGAAATGTATATCTCCAATATTTAGAATTTTAGTCCTTTAGTTGGTGCTTCTAGACTGAATTATGCAATGGAGTAAGGTTTGTGGAGCTATGGCAACAAATGCTGGCCAACGACAGCAGCGTCAGCAACTCGGCGAGTACTGGAACTAGCATTAAGCTAACATGCCGCTTTGGTAGTTTGTTGGAACTACCGCTCTTATTGGAAGTCAGTCGCTAACTCCGCCTTCTCTATGACATCATGTACTTTGTTAAAGACGGCAAGTGATGATTGGTCGGGAAGCAATGTGTAGTCTGACATGTTTCTTGTCCATGACACAACAAGAATTTAAGAGTCAAAATCTGACACAGTGACTATCGTAACTATCGACAAAAATATTGTGTAGTCTCTCACTTACATAATATGGATCAATGATTTTGATAACATCACTCTGCACTTCAGCTTCTCATCAGATTTTCTGTTCAATCAAATGCTCGCTAAAATCTGAAGCCCCCAACATTATAAACTATTTTCTACATGGTAAACAGTGTTGGGTGTAACTAGTTACTAAGTAATTAGTTACTGTAATGTAATTACAGTTACTTTTGATGTAATTGAACTAAATACTGTATAGACTGTAGAACAATTATATATAATACAATAGTGTAATTAACATCAAAATTTAAAGTCTAACTTTAAAATGCGCGTTTTTATGTATCCTTTTCACATATGTAATACTTTGGTCAGTTAATAAGAATAATTTATGTAGTTTTATATTATTTATTTGAATAAATTAAAAGAGCTGTTTCATGTCTATCCTTGAATTACTTAAAGGAACACGCCGACTTTTTGGGACTTTAGCTTATTCACCGTATCCCCCAGAGTTAGATAAGTCCATTCATACCATTTTTATCTCCGTGCGTGCCATAACTCTGTCTGACGCACCCACCGCTAGCCTAGCTTAGCATAAAGACTGGAGGTAAACGGCTCCAGCTGGCCTACTGCTCAATAAGTGACAAAATAACGCCAACATTTTCCTATTTACATGTTGTGATGTGTATAGTTACATTGTGTACTAAGACTGACGGAAAATGAAAAGTTGCAATTTTCTAGACCGATATGGCTAGGGACTATACTCTCATTCCTGCATAATAATCAAGGAACTTGATGGGTTCCATGGGTGCAGCGGCGCAATGATATTATGCAGCGCCTGAAAATAGGCTAACTTCCGTCAACATAACCAACGTGACAACCTGCTTGCACAGAGAGCGTGCTGGGGACTATTTTCAGGTGCTGCGTAATATCATTGCGCCGCTGCACCCATTCTCAAGTTCCTTGATTATTACGCAGGAAAGAGAGTATAGTCCCTAGCCATATCGGTCTAGAAAATTGCAACTTTTCATTTTCCGTCGGCCTTAGTACACAATGTAACTATACACATCACAACATGTAAATAGGAAAATGTTGGCGTTATTTTGTCACTTACTGAACAGTAGGCTAGCTGGAGCCGTTTACCTCCAGTCTTTGTGCTAAGCTAGGCTAGCGGTGGGTGCGTCAGACAGAGTTATGGCACGCACGGAGATAAAAATGGTATGTATGGACTTATCTAACTCTGGGGGATACGGTGAATAGGCTAAAGTCCCAAAAAGTCGGCGTGTTCCTTTAACTAGTTGAGGTTGATATAGGATTTAGAAAGTAATTAGTAGTAATAAGTAATTAAATACTTTTTGGAGAGAGTAATTTGTACAGTAATCTAATTACACTATTGAAGATGTAATTAGTAACTAGTAATTAATTACTTTTTTAGAGTAATTTACCCAACACTGATGGTGAATGGCACATAAATATGCTTTCCATTGGGGCGAATGAAGTCTGGTTTCACGTTAGTGTCACGTGAACCGCCACAGCTCCGGTCCAGAGACACGATAGTACAGAGCGGATCATGTGATCGAGTCGGTCCAGAGACACGACAGCACAGAGCGGATCATGTGATCGAGTCACCGCAGACCAGAGGATAGTTGCATAAACTTAGCCACTATGTCAAGACTGCGTCTTAAGAACTAGTTTAACTAACTAGCAATTAACAAAGTCTTACTTTTCCAATTCAAATTAGAAAGATATTCCTTTTTATGTAAGTAACTTTAAAAAGTTATGACAAGATGACAAAATTAGATGACTAACTTTTAAGACTAGTCTAAGCAATTTATGCAACCAGCCACAGGAAACGTATAGGATCTTTTAAATTCTGCACATAATGCTGTATTTTAAAGCGATATGGAGGAGATCAGGAGAAGAAACGGTTAGAGATTAGGAAGAAACTGCATCTTTACCGAGCTTAACTGCTCTGGCTGAGCTGTGATACAAACTAAAAGTTATTAGCAATTTTAAAAAGGGGAGGAGCTGTCGATATGTCCCGCCCTGTTTTCCTGTTTGGAAATTACGTCAACACATTGAATAATGCTGCGTGCTTCAAGGCACTTCAGTGGACATTTAATTACACTTGCATAAGAAGTGCGTAGGTATCGTCTGCATATCTAACGTCTGGTGTTTACCTTTTCCCTCTATTTTTTCAGTTTTATGCACTGTTTGCTCACACTGTCATGCCATTATTGGGATTTGTTCTTTTATTCCAGTCTACTATTGTGGTATAAACTGTTTCAGATAACTCCGCCGCTCTTTCTTCTCAAGTGTTACAGTCAGTTGTTGTTGATGATGCTGTTACTGTAAGAAAACACCACTAATAACTGCCATGTGAGAAGACAACCAGACAAATCTACCTAAGCTTTTCCCTCTCTGTGATACAGTTCTAGTCTTCCTTTATGGAAAGTCCAGACGGGCCACCTGGTGTGACAGTGGCAGCTTGCGTTGTTAAAAAGTGAGCCCTGTCCTGTCTCACCTTGCCTAGACAGAACTTACACAGAAGCCTGTTGAGATGAGAACGTGTCCTGCCAAATCATGACCTTTCTCCCCCTTCATTTTGCGCATAAACTTCGCCCTGAGCCAACCAATTCAGTTTACACTCTACATTCACTCAGCTATACTTAAGTCTTGTTTAAAAAGTAAACTATTAACTACATATCAATATATTATTGTTTTTACATTTTCTCAGTCCATTCCTTGCAAATTGAACCCATAACCTTGCCATTATTGACACCAAAATGATTGACGGCTTTTCCGCACACCTCGTAATCACATGCTCATCGCTTCTCATTTTGGATCTCAACAGCCATCTGATGAAATGGCAGGGCTAACACATTCTTCTACGTTTTTCCCTTTTTAATTTGGATTTGCAACCACATGAGGGTGCGTAAATGACAAAATTTTAATGTCTGGGTGAGCAACTCATTTAATGAGCTTTTTATGTGTGATCAATTCTGCAGCAGAGGACATGAGAAAGACTGATCATGCGTCTAAAGTGTGCGTGTGTGGTGTTTGAATATGGAGGATGCACCTCTGCAGTGGATGTGTGCGCTGAAGGTTGATATATGCGTGTAGGAGACTTACTGAGAAGAAAGGATGGGCAGATGAGAACTGAGGGAAATAAATGAAAGAGTTAGATGAGTGGGAACGGTACTTGCACAACATACAGTATATGTGTGCAAGTACAGGTCACTGGATGTTCCCCGTAGTTTAGCTTAGCATAACTAAGCTAAATATTAATGAGCACACATGAACACTGTTTTAATTACCGGTGGGAAACTGTGGATTTTCTTTTAAGCCCTCACTTTCCGAGCTGGGTGTCACAGGTGTGTGCAGGAAGGGAGATAAAGGCAGGCAGATACAATTCCAAATGTGGTTTACTACAACTAAGATAAAGACAGGCAACCGCACAACACATCTATCATAATGGTGACCAGACAAAGACTGAGTGAAAAGGGAAGAACTTTAATAGCAAACAGAAACAAGATGATTAACTAGACACAGCTGGGACAAATTAACTAATGAGGGTAACTATGGAAACAGACAAGTGGCGGGAAAACCAAGACAAAGGAACATGTGATGACTGAAAACCAAAACAAACAGAACGTGACTGTGACACTGGGAGCATGTGCATTAAAGTCCTCATGAAATCAAAATGTATTTACTTATTTACTTCGTTAGCAGACATGACAGGTCTTAGGGTGAAAATTCATCCGTGCAAGTTAATACACAGAAAAAAATGGTTTGCCGTGGTAATCTTTAATCAAAATCTGAAAAGTAACTTCCGGTCTGAAATGGCGTTCCCTTTCCGATGACGGCAGTTTGACGGCTTGGGTTTGAATATCCTTAACCACTCCCCTCCAACCGTTAGTCTGCTATGAGCGAGAGATGGAGAGGAGGAGCGCTGAAGTTAAATTATTATTCAATATTCCATTTCAATTGGAAATGCGTCACAGCACTGAAATAAAATCAGTTGCAACTTCCGGTTCACTGGGACTTTAATAAAATCATGATGGGAGCTAATTGGTATCAATCATAATTAAGTCATAATTGTGAGCCTTGACTGAGTATTTCACCATCTTGTGGAAGAGCAGAGCTAAAGCATGCAAGAAAATATCACTTATTTAGCTAGTGACATTTTTTGCAAAATGACATTACATTACTGCTTGCATGTTTCGCAACACTATCAAAATAAAATATCCATTGAGAAACGGATGAACAGATGAACGTTATTCTGCATTGTTTTTAACATATCACAGCAGTTCGGAAATTAAATATCCAGTAAATGGCGCTAAAAATTTTGTCATTTTAGCTTGCTTATACAAGTGGGACTCAAAGCTCCACATCGCAAGTGAACAAGTTTACTGTCTGAAAAGCCACACATATGGATCTGGTTATGCAATGTTAAAAACACCGAAATGTATTAGTTTAACACTGATAAAAATTATTCTGTGGTGAAGTAAATACTACAGAAAAAAACGAATGTAATTTCTACCTAAAGAAGAAAAGAAAAAAAAACTGTCAATTCTATATTAGTACTTAATTAAATAAATAAAGCTTGTAGAAATTAAAGCATAAATATCAACATTATAAAATTAAGTAAAACCAACTTTCTGATGCTGATTTTCCAGCTGTATTTACAGTTTTATCATTGCTTTTGTTGTTATAGGTTTAGTTACTTGCTGTTTTGTGACATCTGGGGTTAATTTTCTACTCAAAATGACATTCATACTCAAAAATTATCCAACGTATGTCACCGTTATCGTGTATTGTGTAACAAGTATTGAGATCTCTGTGTTCGGGTGGGTATTGCATTACTTCTGTTATATGTAACCCGTGCTGGCAAAATGAGTCGCAATAAGCAAATTTCTAAAAATGACATTGTTATTTTTGCCCTGCTTAAGACCTACTGTACCGCACGGATCTAATATGTTACACATCAGACGTTTTCCCCAACAGTTCACTTAAAGGGATAGTTCACCCAAAAATGAAAATTAGCTCATGATTTACTCACCCTCAAGTCATCCTAGGTGTTTATTTTTGATATTTTTGTTTCAGACGAATAGAATAGAGTTATATTTAAAAATGTCCTGGCTCTTCCAAGCTTTATAATGGCAGTGAATGAATGTTTCTGTTTTGAAGTCCAAAAAAGTGCATCCATCCATCATAAAAGTGCATCCATCCATCATAAAAGTGCATCTATCCATCATAAAAGTGCTCCACACGGCTCCGGGGGGGTTAATAAAGGGCCTTCTGAAGTGAAGTGGAGTTTGTAAAGTTTTAAATATGGATTTTTGTCTTACACAAACATATCGTTTCACTTCAGAAGGCCTTTATTTTTATTTGATATCGTTGGTTTCCTGTATGTATGCGCCTGCTCCTTGTGTTAAGTTTATTTCAAGTTTGGTTTTCCCCATCGTGGGTGATTTTGTTTTTTTTATTTTCATTGTTAAATAAATCCATCCTTCTTCCAGCACTTCACTCCTTTTCAACCACACCTACCGTGACTGTAATTCCCTGTATATGTGTATATACTATTTTTTTTTTTCCATTTATGAATGCGAATCATAAACTAAACGGTCCATTCCCATGTTCCATTAAGAATTATACAAAATGTTTTATTAAGCTGTAGTTTTTTTACTCATTTAAAAATTCTTAATTCATAATATGTAAGGATTGTTAAATTCAATTTGATGGAATTAAACTATTAATTGAAAAAAAATACTGTAAGTAGATTCTATGTGTGAAATTTACTTTACTAAATATGCATGCAAAAACTTGCGAATGGAAGTCAAACTTATTTTCTTTTCGACTGAAGAAAGAAAGACATGAACATCTTGGATGAGATGGGGGTGAGTAAAATATCAGGAAATTTTCATTTTGAAGTGAACTAATTCTTTAAGTAATTTTTACTTATTGTTTTTTTTTTCAGTGTACAAAATACAGTACACTATGGTATACAGTACACATTATGGTAAAATTATTGTTTTTTTATTGTGTTAATTATTATTATTAAAATAAACTGCCCCTGTAATCGTAATTTGTGAACTGGAACAAAAGTTGTTGCTAGTTTTACTTGTTTTACTGCCACTATAAATTCAGCTGAAACCTGCAGTGAATTGTGTATATATACGTTTTTAGAGTGTTGCAAAAATGCCAATGAGCCCACAATAGCTAGATAATAAGGTGACAGATTTCCACAACAAAATTACATTTCCCATTGCTCTCTGATGTAGCACAACAATGGAAGCTATGATAAAATAGACCAACATAAAAGAGCAGTTTGAATGAGCAGCTCTTCACTTTGTTCCTGTTTTTTAGTATGTGGAAAAGAAATTTCACAATGTATCCAATGTTTTCAGATCAAAATCACTTGAGCTCACATCAGCTATAAAGCTTTACAGAATACTCTCATTAGCCAGTTTACCAGACTTTCTGTCATTCCCTGGAGCAACATGATAATGATAAAATACATATATTTACATACGGTATATAGATAAAGCAACATCATCATATTCGTCATCTGTCTGTAGTGTCCATTATTTTCCCCAATCCAAATAACTTGAACTTATATAAGACTATTATTACAACTTCTAAACATCTAAGAACTTCGCAGGAACACTTGAAGGCAGCATTTCTTTCTGAGCTATTACTTGTGTCACCCTACTAAAAAGGTCAGTTTAGACAGTTTAGCATGAATCTCGCTGCTGGATTATGCTGGTTCATGCTGTTCACCAGCAAAACTTGGTAAAGATGGTTGACCAAGAACGTTTATTTTGAAATAAATTGTAACTGCACTGTTTAGTCTGAGTAATTTTGATGAAGAATAGTAATAAAGCTTGCATATACTCATTTAGTTGGGGTGACAGGTCTGGTAAAACTACATTTCCCATCATTCTCTGGGGTAGATAAAGCAACAGTTATACATCTAATGTGCACACTTTGCTTCATTTAGTTTCGGCAGTGCTAAAAGAAGCTTGTTTGCCAGTAAGTTAAATGAAGGAAATATGAAATTGCCCACCAAGTCCATTATTTCTAACCAAAATCAATTGAACTCACATCATGGTGTAATTACGACTTCCAAACTTGTAAGTAGAAACGTCCCAGGAGATTTTGAGTGCAGAATTAGAGCTTTGAACACACCAATGATATTCCTGTGGTTTCTATTCAAAGTGTGTGGGTGCAAAAATATATAAAAAATTAAAAATGTGAGGTTTTCTGTGAGGGTTATATTTGGGGTAAGATTAGAGGATAGAAAATAGCTCAGTATAAAACAATGATGTCTTTATTGAGTGTCCACAAACTATTTATACGTGTGTGTGTGTGTGTGTGTGTGTTTGTATATATGGTTTATAAGGACACAAAATGTGTATAATGACATGTATTACAACATACGACACTTCATGTGTCCGTGTAAACCAAATGGCTTAAAAACATACTGTGTTTTTTTATATTTTATTCAAAAAATGCCAAATGTTTTGTGTGATGGGTTTGTTTAGGGGTAGGGTTAGAGTAAAGAAAGAGAATATACAGTTTGTACAGTATAAAAACCATTACGCCTATATGGAGAGTCCCCACAAGGATAGCGAACCTGTGTGTTTCGCTATGATAAAAAATTAATTTGTGGGAGATTAGGGATGGCTCAACCTGGACACATACAGGGCCACCACTGGCAGCATAAATCTGATTTTGCCAGATAGAGTTAAAGAGAAGAAGAGAGACAGAGAGACAGAGAGACAGAGAGAGAGAGAGAGAGAGAGAGAGAGAGAGAGAGAGAGAGAGAGAGAGAGACCAGTGTCCTTGAGAGGAGATCAAATATGACCTCTCTACTTTATCTGCTGACATCAGAGACATTATAAGAGTGTTATATTCACACACATACACACACACTAAACACATGCAAAACATGCTAACAGCCTATCTCTCACATCTGAAAACATCTTGCACAAAAGTAAGCTTTACCATCACACATGCATGCAAACAAACACACACACACAATATGACTCACAACCATATCAAGTGTCCCGAAACATGAGCTAATGTTCGATTCTTTTACAAATACACGCAAGTCCATTGTGAATCAACACGCTGCTGCCTACAGATTTGGCCATGTTGCGTATAATGTACGCGCTCACACACACACGCCAACACGCGTTCACCCACACGCTATCCTACTTAAACAAACCCTGACACATACACATGTGGAAAAAACTCTGACACACTATTTCATGACACACTTGTCATCTTAAACTGAGTTGAGAGCTGTGGAGGCATGGATGAATAATTAACCCAGGCAATTCGATTTTGTGCGATGGTGTGTGTGTGTGTTGTGTGTGATGAAAAGGCTAAGATTTGCAGCAGCTCCTAAGTGAGTTTAGCTGTTAGATGTCACGCCCCAGTACCCATCCTGGCTTTGTTTAGAATAGCATACTAACATACTACTCTGTTTCTTTGGCAAGTAGTAAGTACTGTGCACAGCATGCAGAATATCCAGACATGCTACTACATTTGCCAAAATGTGCAATATGCAACACTATCCCATAATGCAATGCACTCAATGGGACTTTCCATTTCAAGAGTAACAAATGAACCACAAACACTTACAGCCACAATTTTATAGTAATAGCTCATTTTGGCTCATTATTTCATTGTACTACAAAAAATGCTGACATTTTTACGCAAATTAGAATTAAAAATAGAAAATGACTGTACTTGTTCAAATTAAAAATGGAAAAATAATCCCAAACCTTCAAGCAGTGACAGAAATGAACTTTTAAATTAATGTTTTAGAAAATTTTTAAAGGGGTCATGAACTGAGAAATCAAATTTTCCTTGAGCTTTTGACATATAAGAGGTCATAATACTATAAGAATATCTTGTAAGTTTCAGAACTGAAAACTTCCTTGTTAGTCCAAAAACAGATTTTATTGTGACCAAGCCCAGCGAACGACTCATTGTGGAATATGCCTATAATATATAGGTGAAAGACCGCCTCTGCAGAAGAAGATCAACGCCTACTTCACCATTGCAACTTTGGCCCCACCCACTGGAGTGTTAGTGAGATGACGAGGAGAGAAGAGCGATACAGGATCACTGGACTAAAAATAACATTACCTTCCAAAGGATCCTAATGCTAGGAATGTGCATGTTTATTTTCATCAATGTGAATGTCTCAGTTGAGCATTATTTATTTGTATGCGGTACATTTCACTGTGGATTCTTCGGTAAATCAATCACAATTTTGATGCAGGCTTTGCAAACACAATATGGACTCGACAGTAATGCCACAACATGTAAGTAACCGTGTTAATTCTAATGCCTGATCTGTGACCAGTGATTTCTGATATGTAATGATTCATGTACAGTCAGATGTTCTTTGTCTATGTGTCAGTAAATCAAACCAGTGACTAAACGGTCAACTTCACATTGTTTCTCTTAGTAGCATGATAATAATCTGTTATTTAAACTGTGATTTAATTATATATAGAAAGCGATCAAAGAACGCTCCCTTTACAATCACTGGAGCTGTCAATCAAACAATCGAGTTTATCAGTGACTGAGTTCTGGACTTAAACTGGTTCTGGGCCAAAACTCTCGTTATAATCAACAAATCTCTTATTTACATCGTGTTTGCACTGTTAGTTATGAAGAAAGCATTGTGCAGAAATCGAGTGCATGTGCTCAACATGTCTGTGCCACAATCCAAATATAATGCTATAATCAATTTTTTACGATTAGTAAACCTTGAGAGCTGTATTAGTAAATACGTGCTAAAAGTTTTTGAGAGAGTTACACATGTAATAATTAGCTATTTAATATGCAAAGATATCAGCCAATCACAGCAGTGGGCGTTTAAACTGAAGCCTCACAGCAGCCAATCACAGCAGTGGGCGTTTACACTGAAGTCTCACAGCAGCCAATCACAGCAGTGGGCGTTCACACTGAAGTCTCACAACAGCCAATCACATCAGTGGGCGTTTACACTGAAGTCTCACAGCAGCCAATCACAGCAGTGGGCGTTTACACTGAAGTCTCACAGCAGCCAATCACAGCAGTGGGCGTTTACACTGAAGTCTCACAGCAGCCAATCACAGCAGTGAGCGTTTACACTGAAGTCTCACAACAGCCAATCACATCAGTGGGCGTTTACACTGAAGTCTCACAGCAGCCAATCACAGCAGTGGGCGTTTACACTGAAGTCTCACAGCAGCCAATCACAGCAGTGGGCATTTACACTGAAGTCTCACAGCAGCCAATCACAGCAGTGGGCGTTTACACTGAAGTCTCACAGCAGCCAATCACAGCAGTGGGCGTTTACACTGAAGTCTCACAGCAGCCAATCACAGCAGTGGGCGTTTACACTGAAGTCTCACAGCAGCCAATCACATCAGTGGGCGTTTACACTGAAGTCTCACAGCAGCCAATCACATCAGTGGGCGTTTACACTGAAGTCTCACAGCAGCCAATCACAGCAGTGGGCGTTTACACTGAAGTCTCACAGCAGCCAATCACAGCAGTGGGCGTTTACACTGAAGTCTCACAGCAGCCAATCACAGCAGTGGGCGTTTACACTGAAGTCTCACAGCAGCCAATCACAGCAGTGGGCGTTTACACTGAAGTCTCACAGCAGACCATAAACAATTTAGGGACACAGGTAGGTCACATGACAATGACAACATGATGAACACCCCTTCAGACAGAGATTTCACATCAAAGGGGTAAAATCAGGGTATGAACAAATTATGCATAAATAATGCTATGAGATTAATGTTTTTAATATGAAATATACTGCATATAAAAATATAAATGTTGGAAGAAATGAAACATTGAAGCTAAGGGCCAGATTTACTAACAACTTGTACCAGCGCAATCCTACAAAAGAAGTATGTCCGAATTCACAAGAGTATTACTTCTGTTGAGATTCTGAAGTGTGCATATGACACTTTACTATCCCATGAGGCCATGGGAGAGGATTTGTGAAGTGACACAGGTAGGTCACATGACAATGACAACATGATGAATGTAGTAAATCCGGATTACATTCATACTACACACACTCATACTATAAAGAACATACTTTTTTAGCAGGCACAAAGTAAATAAATATTTAAAATAAGTAACTACTCAAGAGTATGCAATTTCGGATGCAGCCACTGTCTTAAAGGGGGGGGGGGGGTCTAATGCTATTTCATGCATTCTGACTTATTTACACTGTTAAAGAGTTGGATGCTCATGCTAAACATGGCCAAAATTAAAAAAATGTATATGACAGAGTATTTCTGTGCCGAATACACTCATAAAGGGCGGAATTGCTTGTATGGGCACTTCGCCAGGAAGAGCGCGTGCGAGAGCAAGAGCAAGAGCGCATCCATCAACGAGCTTCGTTCGGGTTACGGGAGCCGTCGGCAGCGCTGTCATTTTGTTTTTAGACCACAAAATCAACAATGTCACTAAAGAAGTGTGTTTATGGTTGTGAGGGAAAGATCACCTTGTTCAGCTTCCCAAATAACCCAGCGTTAAGGAAACATTGGATGCAGTTTGTATTTCCAGAGCAGTAACTGAGTTCTGCAAGTGTGTTTGTTTGTTCCCGGTCACGAGTCGAACCTGCATCAAGTGTGTGTTTTGTTGGCAATCAAGTGCAAACATGATTTGTTTTGTGTTTGGTAAGTGCATAAAATGTAAACAACACAAACATATAGTGAATAGAAAGTTATCCAGGGATAATGCCATGATGTATTTTGTGTGTGTGTGTGTGTGTGTGCTCGTGATTCTTTAGCTCCGCCCACTGCACTCCTCCACGAGTTCGGCTGTTTTCAGAAAGAATCGGTACAGCTTATCTGTCTTTTGTAAATGTAATAAAACTAAAGACTTTTTTGAGATATGAAGGATGCAATGCTACTGTCACAGTTATGTTCTGTTTTGTCCTTGGACTTTCAGTCTGTTTTCATTTGGCACATGCCTGTCAGTTTGTGTTGTCGTTCTGTTTCCTGATCACATGTTCCTTTGTTCCAGTTTCCCGTCACTCATCTGTCACCATGGTAACCCTCGTTATTTAGTTCTGTTCAGCTGTGTCTTGTCTTATCTCGTTTGTGTTCCCTATTAAGTTCTGCTGTTTCCCTTAGTCTTTTTCCGATCTCCGTTGTGTATAGTGTGTTTTGCTACCTTCCTGTATGACTCACCTGAGAATCTTCAACATTAAAACTTCCTTTGAAATTGTATCTGCCTGTCTTCGTCCTCCTGCCTGCAAACACCCGTGACAGCTACTCTGTAGATACTCAAGATTAACATGAGATTGGCTAAAACTGTGTGTGTTACAATAACATGTAATTTACTAGAGGTTCTGACCAAATGTTAATTGCTGCAGTCCATATAAAAATGTTTTAGTTTTTTTTTTTAATTATTGGTTTGAATTAATGATTCAGTGACTCACTCATAAAGATTTCACTTGCTTCAATACTGGATTAATATATATATATATATATATTTTTTTTTAACAAATCTCTTGTGAGATTGAATTACAAATAAAAAAAATTTAACAGTCACTTGTTGATGTAATCGATGCAATCTTTATTTGAAGCGTTGTTAGCAGTGACATTAGTTTTTATATCCGAACTATAAACTTTTATCCCAGAACTTATGTGATCATTTGAGTTATAGGGTCCTATGATTTCCGCGATGCAGAAAACACGGACGGAATCGTGGAATACAGTCATAAAAACCGAATTTACTGTATAACGCAGAATTTCACAGAATTTGTCACATCTTGCATGAAAAAATCCAAACAGGTCAAGACACTTAAATCAGATCACGATATAGACTAGTGTCTGTGAATATTAAGCTGCAAAAAGACTATTTAAATATGAATCCTGCATGTTCTACGTGTCTCTGAGTAAACGAATGGCGCAGACGTGCAGTTTCCTTTACAACACACACACTGAAGCACACGTGACTCTCGCTGTGTTCTCAGCCTCTGCCGCCTCACTATATGAGGACATGAATGCCTGAACTTCATCTCCAGAGTCACTTCATCAGCATTTTACCATTTCATTTGAGAAAACTATCGTCATATCATAAACACACAGAAACTATAAGGTCTTCACGGCAACCCGTCAAAATAAAAGTTCGGTTTAACCTGAAGAAATTATGACCGAAATATATTACTTTTGTACAGTAGAATTTAGCCACGGCTCAATGTAATAATAATACATTACTAATACTAATAATAATAATTATTAAAACTTTATTTTTTAAGTAATAATCAAATTTTTTCTTCCATGTTTTAATTTTAACAGTAAAGCTCTGTTGTGCAACACTTTGCTTGACAAAAAAGTTAAATTTCACATGATTAAATGATAAATGACATTTATGTTTTATGCCTTCATTTGATTGCCAGAAAAAATTCAAATACACAACAGAAGAATTGATTATAGAATTGATTGCATTGTTAAATTATTTATTATTAAAATGTAATTAAACTGTTAATACAGAATCCAGAAATCTTGAAACTTTTGATTTTTTTTAAAAAATCTAGAAAATTTGGTGAGGGTCCTAAACATTTTTTTTTTTTTTTTTACTTTTAATTATTGTTAAATTGTATCATCAAGTTTTATGATTTCAAGTTAGACATGCTTTTTGATTACTAAAATTTAATTTAACCATTAAAATGAGAGTCCAAAAAACATTAAAACAGAAAAAAATGGAATCCAGAAGAATTAAAATGGAAAAAACGGATTTTGGGAAAAAATAAAACGGAATGTTCGCTTATTATCATTGCATAATGCCTACTGTCTCACATATGTTTAAACAGTAGTAGGAAGTGTACAGTGTATTCTGTGCAGTACTGTGTAAGTAGTAAGCTTGAATTCTGTACATGGCCACACACACACTTGGAGGTGGTAGCTAAATATACAATGCTGTGCTACCTAAAAATTTGTATCCGTAATATGTACCCATAGTTGTCATTTTAGCAAACTAGCAGCCATGTTTAGGTGCAGAAAACCCTTGCACGGTTCAAAGGGAAGCTGTTTTGTGTATGAACGGCGCTGGACATGGCACAGATCAGCACAGCTGCTGACATTCACCAACTTACATCTCTCATGCATGTATTATTCATCTAAACACGCTATAATGAGCGAGAAGGGATAGGGGAGAGAGAACGTACTAAGAGGGCAGAGAGAGAAGCAAGAATATGAATTAAAAAAAGAAAACAGGACATTTTGAGACGCAGACTCTGTTTCAAAGCGTATGGGAGCAGCATTTACAGGCATGTTCCTGACACAGAGGCTTTTCCAACATATTTTTGTGTGTCAGCATCGCTTCTATAAAGAGAAAATAAATCCCAGAATGCACTGCAACAAGCTCAATGAAAAAAAAATCCACCCAAGATGGTGGACAAAGTGAGAGAACATGCTGTCTCTTATGAAATATACGTTTATTCTAGTGTGCTATTAGTATACTCCTTTTAAACTAAAAAAATAAGAAAGTATACTTCCAGTCTAGAAATATACTTGTACTTAAGTTATCTTGACTTATACTGACAGAAAGGTCTAAGTATATTTAGATTATACATGTACTCAATCTTTCGATCAAGATATACTTAAAAGTATTATCGGCTTGTAGTTGTATTTAATCTTCTGATTGAATACTTTTTCATAGTTTTATAAACTTACATTGTTTGAAAATAGAAAACAGATATGTTCCTAATTCTGAGTATCTGAATTTTTTTGTGTAGGCTAGTCCACTGGTAGTTTAATTTAAATGTACTTTATTCTTTCCGCGGCACTGACTGAATTTTCCGGCTATCCGTGTTTTCACTGTTATACAGTAGGTGGCACTATTACACATCTTCTAGTACAGAATCTCCCGATCAAAACACAGGTGAAGAAGAAGCAGAAGCAGGTGATAGAAGATTGCTTACGCAAATGTAAATCAACACGACAATCAAACATTAAACATCATATAAATCAAAACGATGTTAGCGAATGAAATGTTTAACCCATGAAGAGGAAACGACTGTGAAGCTTTGGGGTGTTGATGGACTCGATCTACTCCATCTGTGTTTTGATCATCGTTCTGAATCTGATCCGGACATAGGACGTAGTCTTTGACAAAAATGCTTTTTGTTTAAAATGTTGCTCTTTTTGTGAAACTTACCCACATTCAAGTGTTGATAAAAAGGATGCAGGAAGCTAGAATAAAATGTTTTTAAGATGGAAAGAGGAGGGGAGCGCGGGGCACAACCTAACGCGGGGTTAGTTGTAACACACATGGTTTAAAACTTTCCACACATGCCAGCAAGACGAAACTTAGTGTATTTACTAGTTGCCATATCAACGCTATATAGAGATAAAATTGCACCAAAATTAAAAAATCTTTGGAAGATATCACTGAACATTTATTTAACCATAGCTGAAGTAAATTTCCTACTTAAGTTAATTTTTCATCTCTGTTTTTTGTGTTTATTTAAAATAAGACAAATCTGGTATTATTTTAATCTTATATCTGTTATTTAACAGTTGAGATATTTCTTTAATGCTGATCTAACAGCAGAAGACACGAGCCGGGGTTAAATCCCAGTTGTGCAGATGGGGCATGTTGTCACACTGTGTTATAATGAGCCCCTGTTAGAGCTATGACATTATATTCTATACTTTTATGAATTTTATTGAGAAACCGTGAGAAAAAGGTGAATACTGACTGAGAGTCAATGTTCAGAAGTTATTAATTATTATTATGTTTTGAACTATGCTGTATAGCTGTGTTTTGCAGTGTGTTTGTTGTCAAACAAAAAAATCTGTTTATTTTTAATGATTAAAAAATGCCGTTATTGTATTTGAAAAAGTTAATAATTGTATTTTATTGACAAAATATTTTAGTTTGTCTTGTATATTTTTTGATTATATCATATAACATGTTAAGCTGTCATTTGGTCATATGTACATTGTGCCCCTCACATGTTACAGTGTACCCCACCTATGGGGCATGTTGTCACATTTCACTTCCATTCTTTCTGGGTAAATCAAGAAAAAAGTATACACTGTATTAATGAAACAAAACCACATGTTTGTACTAAATTAATACTCTGAATCCTAAGTGGAATTACACAAACTGATAAAGTCAACAAGCGTTAGGTTGTGCCCCGCTCTCCCCTATAACTTAAGTACAGTTAAAGGTATATTTCAAGTATAAAAAATTTATATCTAAATAGGAACATAGTAGTGCAAAAATAATATATAATTAGTAAACTATAAGTATAATGTTATATTCATTTAAAAAAAACGTACAAGTATACTTGCAGTATAAAACTACTAAACTAGTAGTACACTTCAGGGTACGTTCATAAACTGTATTACAAGTATTAATATAGTATTAATTATTAGTATACTTGAAAGTTCACTTGTAGTACAGATGCAGTACAAATGAGAAACGTAGTTGTGAACCAGTTGTGCACTTAAAGTTTACTTATAGTACACTTAAACATATCCCAGCAAACATTTGGACGATTAATTAAAGACATGTCCCGTCATGGTTGAAAAATAGTTACAAAATGAAAGTTAAACGGACGTATCTGAATGCATTTTTAGGAAATTTTCTGTTACATATTTGTTCCGATTTACGCCGTCCCACCGCAAATATTTTTGGCCAGGGACACGACGTTGCCGTCGGACCAATGTTTGCTGGGATACTTTTATATACTAAAAAGTGGGCCAATTTAGTCCCAAGCAGTATTGAAATAGTACACTTACAAGTTTACTATAGTACATTGATATTAGTATACTTACTACAGTATAATTAAAAATATACTTGAACTTTTTCATAAAATGAAGTATACTTCTTTTCTGTAAGGGTGCTCAAAACCAGTTACTTATATGAGGTGCCATTTAAGTTATCATGCTCACTTAGAAGACGACCAAAGAGTGATTTCTAGAAGAGAGGATATAGTAGAACGATGGACTGGGACTGAATTAGAATTAACTAATTAGAGGAAAATGTTATTGCTCATCTCACATTCATCCCACATAAAATTAAATAAAAAATTAAACAAATTTCATTATAAAATTATGCATTTTAAATAAATTAAAAGTGCTATAAATAGAGTGCTGCAGGAATTATATATTTTTGTAGGACATAACCAGGAAATAGGAACTGGACTTTGCATTTTAACACTCCGGTTCCATCTTCCCAAATTCAGTGGGGGGGGGATTATGTTTTTTTTTTGTTAAATCACGAAATAAGGTCTGTGGTGAACACAAGCTCAAGATATTTTCACGTGTTAGGCAATTCTACAACTTAAAATACAAAAAGTCTATAAAGAAATAAAAGTCTAAAAAGCACTACAGAGGTTGTCTAACATCATCATCACACTTAACAGGTAAACTCAGCCTTATTGCGTTTATAATGCACACTATTCTAACTCAAACCTTCAGGAGACTCTCTATTTGCTCTCCATTTAATGTCATTGTTGTCTAGGAGAAACTTTTCAAAGTCACAAAGCCACCAAGTCAAAATTGACAATTCATATTTTTGCATGGAATGTTGCAGTAATTATTTTAAATGATTTATCCGTGCACGGCGTGCAGGCATACCTTTTTTTTTAAATTAGCAAACGACAATGATCCACCAATCCTGTCAATTCATGATAGACAAAATTCTATATTTTTTTCCTCATTTGAAAAGCCTCTTCACTTGGATATACTTTACAAAAGGGAACTAAAGACATTGCAATTTCTTGTTCATTCCAATTTTAAGATTCAATTTGTAATTTTTCTTTCCTGCAGAAGAGAAAAGTTGTTATTGTTTTAGTGACCAAGAGTAAAGAGTATGATGGATGGGGGGAGCAAATGAATTCAGAGACCTTCAGGGCAGATGAGTATGCAGACACACACACACACACACGCTGCGGTTTGTCAATGGACAGGATCAATGTGAAAGTCTATCTCTCAGTCACGGTTACATCATACTTATGACTTCAGTGAGTCTAGTCTCTCTTTCTCTTCTTCTCCCTGCAGTCATTTCTCACTCTCACCTTTATTCTCTCTCTCTCTCAAAATATACAAACCTGCATTTTGGGATGCATGATACTGTATTTTGGTGAACATTTCGGTATTATCCAGTAATATATGTTTATAAAGGGTACATAACACAAACAGTTGCTGCTAGTCTCATGTTAATCTTGAGTCCCTATAGAGTAGTATTGCATCCTTCATATCTCTGAAGAGTCTTTAGTTTTATCATATTTATAAAAGACAGATACAATGTACCGATTCTTTCTGAAAACAGCCGAGCTCGTGGAGGAGTGCAGTGGGCGGAGCTAGAGTCACGAACACACACACACACACACACACAATACATCATGGCATAATCCCTGGATAACTTTTGATTCACTATACGTTCGTGTTGTTGACATTATATTTGCACTTACACGCCGATTGCCAACAAAACACACACATTTGATGCAGTTTCAGTCACCGCCTGCGGTTTCCACTCTTGACCGGGAACAAACACACACACTCGCAGAACTCCATTGCTGCTCTGGAAAAACAAACTGCATCCACTGTTTAACGCTGGGTTATTTGGGAAGCTGAACAAGGTGATCTTTCCCTCACAACCAGAAACACACTTCTTTAGTGTCATTGTTGATTTTGTGGTCTAAAAACAAAATGACAGCGCTGCCGACGGCTCCCGTAACCCGAACGAAACTCGTTGATGGACGCACTCGGGCTCTCGCTCTGGTTAATGTGTGTGTGTGTGTACGTGTGTGTGTGCGCTCATCCGGAAGAAAGTGCCCATATAAGGAATTCCGCCTCTATATAACGTCATAATATGGGGGCCATACTCGAAAAAAAAACTTTCTGAAACTTATTCGGATCCTGAAATTTGGCACAGAAATACTCCATTCTATGTCCAACTCATTTTTTGAAATTGTGCCCATGTTTAGCATGAGAATCAACTCTTTAACAGTGTAAATAAGTCAGAATGCATGAAATAGCATTAGACACCCTTTAAGGGATCCAGGCAGCTAAGGGTTTACTCTTTCTTTTCTTGCTATAACTTCATTCATGTGTGGTGTAAAGCCACCAAATTTTGCATGCAGGTTATTTTTTATGGCTCAATTATGAGATGGGTTAACACACTGACTGCTTAGCAACAGTGTACACATTTTTAAAAAAGAAAGCTCACCTCCACTGTTTTCTTCATTTGTGCTAGAGGCGTCTTATTTTACATATTTTACATGCTTCTCATGGAGAACAAATTTGCCTCTTGCATCCATGATGCTTTTGATAAAACCTTTGAAAACCTTCTTTTCATGAACCAACCCACTGCAAATGAGTGGTTTAACAAACAAGAGCTGTTAGAAAATTGCTTCTTTATGTTGTAAAATTAATTTAATTTAATATATTTGCAATTTTACATAACAAAATGTAGGAAATAAATTAACTTTCTTAATGCACTGTATATTGTTTAAGTAATCTGGTTAGGTTAAAATTTAAAAGCACATAATATCAAATATTTTGTATGCCAGGTTTCAAGACATGTAAAGCCTGACAAATGTAATGACAATCAGGAAAATCTACTTTTTTTAGATGGAACAGTTTATTAAACCTTTAGACAAAAGTTTTAAAAAAGTTTCCATATGTATTAGTATCATACACTCACCTAAAGGATTATTAGGAACACCATACTAATACTGTGTTTGACCCCCTTTCGCCTTCAGAACTGCCTTAATTCTACGTGGCATTGATTCAACAAGGTGCTGAAAGCATTCTTTAGAAATGTTGGCCCATATTGATAGGATAGCATCTTGCAGTTGATGGAGATTTGTGGGATGCACATCCAGGGCACGAAGCTCCCGTTCCACCACATCCCAAAGATGCTCTATTGGGTTGAGATCTGGTGACTGTGGGGGCCATTTTAGTACAGTGAACTCATTGTCATGTTCAAGAAACCAATTTGAAATGATTCGAGCTTTGTGACATGGTGCATTATCCTGCTGGAAGTAGCCATCAGAGGATGGGTACATGGTGGTCATAAAGGGATGGACATGGTCAGAAACAATGCTCAGGTAGGCCGTGGCATTTAAACGATGCCCAATTGGCACTAAGGGGCCTAAAGTGTGCCAAGAAAACATCCCCCACACCATTACACCACCACCACCAGCCTGCACAGTGGTAACAAGGCATGATGGATCCATGTTCTCATTCTGTTTACGCCAAATTCTGACTCTACCATCTGAATGTCTCAACAGAAATCGAGACTCATCAGACCAGGCAACATTTTTCCAGTCTTCAACTGTCCAATTTTGGTGAGCTCGTGCAAATTGTAGCCTATTTTTCCTATTTGTAGTGGAGATGAGTGGTACCCGGTGGGGTCTTCTGCTGTTGTAGCCCATCCGCCTCAAGGTTGTGCGTGTTGTGGCTTCACAAATGCTTTGCTGCATACCTTGGTTGTAACGAGTGGTTATTTCAGTCAAAGTTGCTCTTCTATCAGCTTGAATCAGTCGGCCCATTCTCCTCTGACCTCTAGCATCAACAAGGCATTTTCGCCCACAGGACTGCCGCATACTGGATGTTTTTCCCTTTTCACACCATTCTTTGTAAACTCTAGAAATGGTTGTGCGTGAAAATCCCAGTAACTGAGCAGATTGTGAAATACTCAGACCGGCCCGTCTGGCACCAACAACCATGCCACGCTCAAAATTGCTTAAATCACCTTTCTTTCCCATTCTGACATTCAGTTTGGAGTTCAGGAGATTGTCTTGACCAGGACCACACCCCTAAATGCATTGAAGCAACTGCCATGTGATTGGTTGATTAGATAATTGCATTAATGAGAAATTGAACAGGTGTTCCTAATAATCCTTTAGGTGAGTGTACATCAGGTTTTTATGGCTCATATAGTGAGAATATGGAGCTCATAGAGCTCATCAGAATTATACTAAAAGGCATTTTATTTGCTAAAAAAGTCAAAAAAATCTATCAATAGCCGCGTTCCCATTTCCCTTCAAATTGCGCAAATGGAAATTGTGAATTGAAAATACGGCCAATGGAAACACGTAAATTTCACAAAAATGATATCATATTTCGCAAATAAAAAATTGCGCTTGCATGAAGTGGTTTTTCAGGCAATTCGAAAAAGGAATATTTTGCAGTTTTCAGTTTTTTCGCATTTACAGGTCACCTGGCATACATGAAAAACGATCATTCTTTAGAGATGACGCGTTATGTTTGGACAGAAAACGAGAGTTCTTCATTAAACAAATACTGGATTCTAAACAACAAAGAAATGCCACAATTTATCAAGACCTTGGAGCAGATAGGAGGGAGAAACACCCAGAAACACCTCACACGTGACCGCTCACAAGTATAAGGGGCTTTCCTTGCCATTAATGCTTGGATAACTGTCGTGTCCTTCGATTAAAAATGGGATATACGTAAACATACTAACATCCGTTGCGAGATTTAGTCGCATAACATCGGTTGATAGAAACGTCGTCATTTCGCAATTGTTTTTTATCAACATTTAGAAAATATTGCAAAAGTTTTGCACAAATCTATGGAAACATGGCTACTCAGACCACAGAAGGCTTGTAGTAGATTGTGTACAACAAGCAAAGTTTTGATCATGTTTATAATTTATATAAATGTGTGTATCAAAATGTATGAAATATCAAATATGAAATACTTTATATTTAATGCTTTATTATCTGGTGCCACCAGGTAGCATTTAAAGTTATACATTGTTGCTTTAGTGTGAAGGCTGACTTCACAAGTCCGTTATAAGACATAACAAAAAAGTCAACCAAAATTTCAGTATCAGTGCATCCTAACTATATTATAAAGTAAGCTCCGTTTATCCACAGTTGATGTGAGTGTTTGAGACATGTGAAATGCTCTGTGGTCGGAATCTGTTGGGCTGATGGTTTTGAGAGCTTATGGAGGGTGAACATCAGTTTACTTGGCCCGCCAGTGAAGTTCTTTCCATTTTAAATAGGCCATCTGCCTCCTTTATGTTAGCCAAACCTGGCCTGTCACAGCCAGTCTTTAGACTAACACACACACATACGCTTACATACAGGTTCACACACACACGCACACACTTATTTTTACCAACGTAATCACACACTGTGCCAATCTCCAGCCTTTTCTCACTCTCACAGACGTGTGAACGTTTTTTAAAAAAAGGCTTGTTAATATCCATGGAGACGCTCTTCAGTCTGTCTCAAATCACTTTAAAAGTTCTGTTACCACAGTACATCACAGAAGTGTTCACTGCATGCATCCTCCTCCTCCTCCTCTTCATAGCTGGGCAGCAAATGAGTACGTCTGAAACAGACGGCCAATGCATTTGTACATCACTTGTGTTGTCAGTCAGTAGCATTGTATGAAGATACACCCCTGAAGGCAACTTGCTTCAGACCGGCGTCCAAATGTACATCTAAAGATCTATAATAGGGCTTCTTAAAATCTCTTACCAACACTATTAAAAATAAAAGTTATATTGGCATTGATGGCTCCATGAAGAACCTTTAATATTGTTCCATTGTACAAAAGGTTCCTTATAGTGGGAAAAGCTTTTCAAAATGTTCTTCAACCTCAGAAAAAATGGCTCTTTTAAGAACTGATCACTGAAAGGTTCTTTGGGGAACCCAAAATGGTTTTTCTACGGCATCACTGCGAAAACCCCCTGGAACCTTTATTTTTAAGAATGATACAGTGGTTTCCAGGGCTAGTTGTCACACTTTTACTGCAGTGTAAGTGTTTTGGGCTAGGTTTAGCTTTTAAATAAAGGTTAATACCTTAAGTAGGGCTGCACAATTAATCGCAACTAACCCGAAATCGTGCTTAAGCCAATCGCATGAAATTGCAAAGGCTGCGATTATTTTTTATGCGCAGCTTGTCAGTGAAGCACGGCTCTGCGATCAGTAGTAATCGCTGCTCCATCTGAAATCACTGCGAGTTTGAGTCGCTTATAATGTGCATTTGAAAAGGCGACTGACACTAGAGGTTGCAGCCTTTAGCCTCCTTGTAAGAGCATCCGACTCTCATGCTGGCACACCCGAGTTCGAGTCCCGTGTGGAGCTGGAGGCTTGAACAGGAGGGGTTACAAATGGTTGACAGAGAATCGTCAATTGCACATGCTTTTTCGGCTGTGTTTTTCCTTGCAGCCTGCAGCCTTGGCTAAAAACAAAGCGTGTCTTCTTGTGACAAACAGCCACATGCCGAGAAGCAAGAACAAGATCAGCTGTATGTCGTTCACTGTTGTTTACTGTGCTGCTTTTTTCTTCGCGCGAGAATGACGTTGATCACTTCACCACCCCTATCAAGTAAGGGTGCTGTTGGCGGTGAAAACGCAAGCCGGATCAGGGTTTAGTGTCTTGAATCGTACTGAGTTGTACTGAAATGTACCGCACCACACTGCTCAGTGGAAACGAGCCAATAAAGGCTATGTCGATTAGCATTGAAGTATATACTTTATTATCATGAAAATACCCAAGAAGGCTTGAAGAACTCAGATAAACCATATATTGTTGTAGTCGTGTGTTTATTAGTCATGTTTAATCAGTCAAAGCATTTCAAACTTCTGTTTATTCAGCTATAGCGATAGTATGATGCCCATAAGGATTTCCTGGAATGATGTGCATCCCTAACTTTAAGTAAGGAATAATTGACGACAGGCCGTTGAATTAGTAGAAAAATAATGCACACCTGAGGTGGTAATGCAGTCACGACTGAGTCTATATAGCCCCTTTCACAAAGAGCGTTGATACCAGAAAATTACCACAGAATTGCTATAGTGTCGGGATTGATCCCAGGATCGATCCTGGGATGGGGACCTAGAAACATTGCTAGGATCAGTCTCAGAACGTGCCCTGTGTGAACAAAAGCCAGGACTAATGGCGTAAGGGGTGATGACGTAGTTAACAAAGAAGACATTACAAGTCACATCCTGATGTCACGTTTCTTTCCGAGATCTTTCCGGGATGTGTGTGAATGAACCAAAATGAACCAATAACGGGACACATTATCAGTGTATTTTCTGGAATCCTTGTGTGAAAGGGGTTTACGTCTCTCAGTGGTCGGCAGCAGCGTCTCTACTAATAGCGAAGCTGTAAGTTTAACTGACTCAAAAACAACAACTGAGAAATGTCATGTAGTTTTGCAGATGCAAAACTATTTTATAGATAAAGTAAGTTGCAGGGAAGTTTCTGTGCGCGTGAATGTTTCCGTGTGTGTGTCTGGACTGTTTGGGAGAGAGAGTGGGAGAAAGAGATCATGCTTTCCATAGATGATGAAACATAATTTTGTGGGGAAAACATGGAACTAGTTTGTCGTTTTGTTATATTTATTTGCTTGGTCAGTGCCTTGGTTCTTCTCTGTTGTAAGCTGTATAAGGACCTTTGCGGTCAAGCGGTCAAGACTTGCCTCTTACTATACTTTAGCTGTGCAATTACTAGAAAATAATTGCACACAACATTCGTCTACCAATAACCAGTCAACAGCCCTGTAGTATAATAATAGTTAATGCATTAGCTAGGTGTCATGAAATAACAATAAACAATACTTTTACAGCATTTATTAATCTCGGTTAATGTTAATTTCTACATTAACTAATACATTTTTAGTATTGTAGTTCATTAGAATTAGTCGAATGATCAAAAATGAATAGCAGTTCTCCTCTGGCTATTCACCGTGAACATAGTGTCACTGGTTAGCTAAGTCATATATTCATTTGGTAAGCATTGTATAAAACTGATTATTATTAATCAAACTGTATTATTCATTAAATGTTTATAAGGTCTGCTTCATATTGTTTTCTGAGGTGCGTTTAGGAAGGACTATTTATGTTTTCCTGGGACCCACAAAGTCATAAGTTACTGTGTAAGTCAGTACTATATATACCACTATACTACCACTATGTGTTTTGTATAGTTTGTATATAGTTGGAGCAAAGTTTTTAGCTTTTAGACTGAACCAAATGAATCTGTAATGACTAGAGTGGTTATTTGTCAGTTGAAAAAACGTTCAGTTGTAAATGTAACATAAATACAACTGACTTCTTTCAACTGCTCTGTCAGAAAACACTTTTATTCTTTCAGTCGTCTACCAAAATGCATGCAAAAGATTATGAGATATCATAGGCAGCGACGAAAACATCTTCTCTGCCTTCAGGAATCAACCAGATGGAGGAATCTTTGTGTGAGTATTGTATTAAGGCACATCTTTATCCTTCTACTTTAAAAACTTAAAGTAACAAAAATGTTTTTACTGCCTGATGCAATGGAAGAACCTTTTTAGGAGAATATTATTAACTTTTAGAATCAGTCTATGGTTCTTTTGAAAAGTTTCAATGGCTTTAAACATAAAAGGAATATGTGGATTTTCCTGTCTGACAAGGGATCTGAAGGACCTCACACGCAACTCATGAACCCTATACCATAAAAAAAAATTATACTTGATAATAAGAGGGTTCATTCCTGAATAAGCAGATTCTTTCCTTTCCTGGTACTGCAAATAATCACTTAAATAAATATTTCATGTTCAATAAGTTAAGCTCAACCAACAGCATTTGAGGCACTTATTGGATGCTCATTGTTTTAAAAGTATAGCACACATAAACCATTATGCATGTTGCATGTACTTTAGTGTGAACAAATTTCTTATTAGCCTTTTCTGTCAAGTTAAGACTTCAAAACTGGCCATAAAATTGACACAAACAGCTTCACAGCTCAAATAATAGACGTTTTAACTGACGAATAAAGTTATAAGCTTCACATTTCTGCATTTAAACCCTCCAAAATTTGGCACCATTTACTTCCATTGTAAGTACTTCACCGTAAGTTTCCTCTTACTTTTACTGAATAAAATTAGTGACTAGTCAAAATATTTTTTTGTGGTAATCAACATTGTGCCACAAATGCTGTCGATTCAGTTTAACTTGTATATTTCTTTAAGAAAAGAGTGATACTATATCACACAAGCACACATCAGCACGGCTGTGATTCGGAGAAACACCATCTTTATGTCCAACCAGTCGAGGGAAGTGTTTTGGATGTTTGTGATCAATGCATTTAAAGATAACATCCTAAGCGGAAGATATTTCCTTTGTTTCCTTCCCTTTTTATTATTTATCACATCACTCATTGATCCATCAGCTGATTAATGTATGTTATCTTGTGAATAAGCTTATTTAAAAATCAAGACATTGCATGGCTCAGTTTAACATTCAATAAACACTGAAACTGGCCAATCTCATTTTCAGCAAATGAATCACTCAAACAGGCAGTCAGATCTGCGAGTGAGAATCTTTCATCCAGTTTTAGGCAATTAACCCAGTTTCTTCAGTTTTGTGTAAAGGAAAAGCCTCAAGTCATAATTCACACAAAATCTTGCCTTCTGCCTCGCTCTCAACTCTTGTTAATGCTTCCATTCAAACATTAACACAAACTGCCTCCTCCTTTGGTCAGTTCTCTTTCAGGTCAACATACGCATGACAGACAAGTTAGAGTTGATATGCTTATAGTTAGCTATCTGAATAATAGCACATCCAATTTTTAATGAGGTAACCCAGCAAGCAATTTTATAATATTTTAATAGCCGTCTACAGCCCTGACATCTAGTCAACAAAGGCAAAATTTGGGCTGTCAGTGAAAATGTAAACGACGTCTAACCATAGCCCAAGAATAGACTAGTCATCTGGAACATGAACATGTCAAAGAAATGAAACCAAACAGCTTGTAATCACTGATGACTTTGCTTACATGATGATCACTTCCGGTGAGTGAGGTCAATGTACAATGTACACGATCTGGCGTAGTTTACACAAGTGCCGGAAGTGTTCTCTCGTGCATATCTCTACGCCATACCGTGTACCAGTGGCGTGCAGACCTCCGCGGGGGCAGGGTCAACTGCGTTCCAGGGGGGGGTTTGGTTGTTGGTGGTTGTATAATACACTTTCATTCAATTGCAGTTAACATGCAATTAAGTGCCCAAAATATTACGTTAAGTTTGCACTTAAGTGTATCTTTGGTATATTCTTTTAAAGTATATTATTTCCTTAATAAGTACTCTTTTTTAAAGTATGCTAAAGTGTACTTCATTTTTTGCAAGGTCTTTTGGGTGTTCAACAGGACCACGTGCTTGCAATGCTTTGGTCAAGCATTCACATTTGTGTTTAGTTTACATTTACTCGTCTTCACAGGGTTAATTAAAACTGATCTGATCGTTTCATTTAAAAAATCTCACTCAGTTTTTTATTAGCATGAAATTATTAGGCAGCGGCTATTTATAAAATAGCATATTTTCTTAGCGATAGCTGCTATTTACACTGTGAAAATAGATAGATACTATTTTCTTTGCAATAAGTGCTATTTATACTTATAGTGGCTGATACTATTTGCACCTCAGTGTTGTTGTACATTAAACGGTATGCAATAATAAGAGTGTCAATGATTGAATTTAATCAAATTATTAAATGATTGCCGCCTTATTGGGACAATAAAGCCCTCCCTACACCTACCCCTAACTGAGACACTTTATTATTAAACACGTTAGACACTTTAAAACCACTTTCACTCTTTTCTCCTCTTACTCTTCTAAATATGAGTCAGAAATTGGAAGTGATCAAATTTCAAAGTAAATGTTTAGTGGTGCTGAATAAAAAGTGTTCTGCTGTAAAAGCTTGTTTATTCAGTGGGGGGTAAATTATGGTTCTGCTCAAGGATTTTAACATACACCTACTACTACTTGTACGTATAAATTATTATTTTTTTTAAAAGTGCTATTTGTTTGAAGGTCAGCCATCCAAGTACACCTTCATCAGCATCTGGTCCTGTCTGAAACTGTCTAAAGAACGTGGCCTAATTTATCAGCTCTGAAATGACTATGTGCTGATCCCACACCAACTGTTTAAAGGAAAGTTCACTCAGACATAATTCTGTAATTACTGTCTCACTCTTGTGTCGTTCCCAGCCGGTTTGCTGTTGCTGTTGCTATTATTCCCATGAGATGAAGACTCCAGTCATATCAGTAGCCTACTAAAAGCGGTTTTATTTTACCAGGAGTACGTAGCCTCATAGGGATCATATGTTGAGATCATATGACCAGTCGAATGCTACTCGCTTTATCCCTGTTATCGGACATTTGCACTCATGGGCTGAATCCGAAATCGCCCCCTATACCCTCAAATAGGGCATTATTTGAAGGGACAGCCATTTGTAGTGGTGTCTTCAACCATAGTGGACATTATCGAGTGCACTCATTCAATCCCACAATGCATCGCAATGATGTGTACAACCGATGTACGCTCAATGGCTGTCCGAATTCACTCACTCATTTTCATTCACTCCATAAAGTAAACTGTATTAATGGACTAACGTAGGGAATAGTAGGGCCCTATGAAATCCGTTTTATTTTTTCCCAAATTCCATTTTATCTTTTTCCAAATTCAGTTTTTTCCGTAAAAAATGTTCTGGATGTTTTTGGATGTTTGGAATCTGAGCAAAATGGTGCTACCATTCTGTGTCGTGGTCCGGATGGAAACATGCTGGGGTCTGGATGCATACCGTGGTCCGCAATTTGAATATCAGTGAATACCTAGCAGCCTATGATTAATTTGACGTTTTTTGCACAATAAAATCTTGAGTGTTTAAATTAAGTTCATTGAACTGTTTTGAATGTAATTTGTATTGTGATCGGGAACAACTTCATTATTTGCAGGGGGGGGGTCTAACACTAATCTATAATTAATTGAAATCACTAAACATTTAACAAAATTTTATTAAAAGTTTAACAAAAATTACGTTTAGGCCTATAAATTCCGTTTCCTGTTTTCTGTTTTAAGTTTTCTGGATTCCATTTTAATGGTTTAATTAAATTTGAATAATCAAAAAGCATGTCTAATTAATTGAATCCATAAAATCAATTTTAATATTTTTTATGAATTTATGAATTTTATGAATTCTGTGTTGTGTATTTTCTGGTAATCATAAAGATTACCAGAAATTTCACTTATCTTTTCATCATATGAAATTAAACAAACTTTTTGGTCAAACAACGTGCCACACAATGAGCTTTACAGTTAAAATTAACATAGACAGTTAAACATAGAAAAAAATTATACGAGTGTGTTTATGATATGACGATAGTTTTCTCAAATGAAATGGTAAAATGTTGATGAAGTGACTCTCAGAGCGGCTCTGGAGATGAAGTTCAGGCATTCATGTCCTCAGATAGTGAGGCGGCAGAGGCTGAAAACATTCACGCCATTCGTTCACACAGAGAAACACGCAGAACATGCAAGATCCATATTTAAATAGTCTTTTTGTGGCTTAATATTCACAGGCACTAGTCTATATCGTGATTTGCTTTTCATTTATTCATAAAAAATGTGACAAATTCCATGAAATTCCACTTTATACAGTAAATTCCGTTTTTATGACTGGATTCCGCGATTCCATCCGCAGAAACCGCGGAAATCGTAGGGCCCTAGAATAGTGATTGAAGCTTTAGGGAGCGATTTCGGATTCAGCCATGGATTAAATTAGTCAAGTCTAACTGCAATAACTGAATTGCATAATTTTTCAGACTGTCCTCCAAAAAAAACAGACTCTATAGGTCGTTTTTCAAGCACCTTATTACGACCTTTATTTACGTTTTAAAGTAATGCGCCCTCTAGCTGGCGTAAAAATAATGACAGTGTCATGTTACGTCTGTCATGAAATGACGTATGACTGCCGTTACCAATCAAAATATGTGTTCATTTAAATGCAATGTGTGGACTTTTTACCACCATTTGTCATATTTCCATTTAACAAAAATATTTTTTTATTAACAACTACACCCACCCCACCCCTAAATTTATAGTGCATAAACACTTTATGAGCACATGCATTCCCTGGGCTTGAACCCACAATTGCATGATCACATGATTATATGATGTTGTATTTTGCAATGCTCTATCAATTGAGCTACACAAAACCCAAAATATGATGCAAATAAAAGGAAACAAAGCATTAAAATGAAAGTGTCCTGTTGTCGATAGGGGCACAACTTTAGTAAACGCTCCTATGGGTCGTATTTCATGACTTAAAATGAACGTGTCCTGTTGTCGATAGAGGCGCAACTTTAGTAAACGCTCTTATGGGTCGTATTTCAGGGAAGTGACAAACGACCTATATAGGCGTATTGGTTGGAGGACATGTTGTAATTTTTTCAATGGAATCAATAAAGGACAATGTTGGTATATCGACCAGCACAACATTACAAAAAGTAATCTTATATCGTTGTTCACTGAAAATCTTGCTCTCATCCGCACATACACAAATTCAAACTCACATGCCACCACACATCGTTCTGGCGGGTTTTACATCAACAAAATATCACAGAGTCCAAACGCAACCCGCCAAGATTGAATATGTGGAAGTGTGAATGGGTTTTGAGAGCTAAGGCGGAGAGAATATTTGGGTCTGTTCCTCACACAACGCTAACATTGTGTCACTGTATGCTTTAGTTGCATGGGAAGGAGCAGCCAGAACATTCTTCATGTATTCCATGGGAAAAAGTCACATGGGTTTGGAATGAGGGTGAGTAATTAATGACAGATGTTTCATTTTTGGGTGAACTAATATTTTATGCATTGTCTTTTGATAAGTAAAAATATAAACAGATAACCATGTTCGGCAGAGATGCCAATACTCTTTATCTTAACCCTATAAAGCCTGTATCATATTTGAAACACAAATTTCTATGCTAACACCAGTAAATTGACGAGCGCAAACCTTAATAAATCACCTTGCATGATTCATTTAAATACTGTCCTCCCATAAATACTGCGTCTGAAAGGGAAACTCCTACAAATGCAAATCCAATAATGTTAGCCGCAAAAATAAACCTGTCCACGCCTTTTCAGCTCTAATTTCTCACTGCGTGTCTTTAGTAAATCCTGACAGTAATTTTTTGATGTCAAAAGAGTGTTAGTAAGTCTGGCCCTTGTTTTTTTGAGCTCCAACTTGAACGGCTGCGTTTACACTAGCACAATTTTTTTTACCCACATCTGTCACAGATTGGAATTTATTGTACACGTGTAAACACCAAAAATCCGCACAAGATCCGATTTTTTTCGCATCTGATCTGAGCCACCTCCAAATGTGGTTTTAAATAAGATACATCTGATATCTGGACACCTACGTCTAAACACGTATATCTGATTCCCCTTTGAAGCCAGCACAAGGCGAGGGGGGGACAGGTTTGCCCACAAAGATAGCTTTTCAATGTTGTATTATGAAGCAGACGTGCCTGAATGGTGGGAACTTTATAAAGGAAAGAAATTGCGCGCACACAGAAACATTCAGGAGCTGGATTTCAACCTCTGCCCCATCATACTGAAAGCTACATTATATTTCTCAGCAATAAGATGATAACTTTGCTGTAAATAAACCAACAAGCTTCACTATTAGGATACTCACTCACTCGCTCTCTCTCTCTTTCTCGTTAATTCGTTTGAATTCATTCAAAAAAGTAATCTTACATTGCTACTTTATTTTCACTTCAGAAGATCTGGTTTTCCGGGAGCTTTCTCTGACTAAAAATATAGCCTAACTGTATTGGGACTGTCACTGGAGAGAGTGCTAAAGCTCCTCAGGTCGTATTTATGGTGGAAAATTTGTAGAAATGATCATTCTTTCTAAATGTGATTTAAACATACTGTCCTGTGACTACAAATAAACAGAAACAGACACGACTGAATAAGTGTGTCCTCTTTCTTTTGTGAAATAATGGGAAATACCACTTTATTTCTGTGGGACTAATGTGCAATCTTGACACAAATTAATTCATTATGATCAATGTATCATAAATGCTTGGGTTTTAAATCTTTAAAAACACGGCAAAAATGTCAACAAACGGACGCTTTAATCATTCTTGTTTTGCAATCTCGCTAGTTTCCAGTGATTTCATTCTGATTAGTTTTCTGATAAAACTTCCATGCGTTGGTGAAATGATGGATTTGTGTGAAGTTGTTCAGGAGAGGCGTGTTAAGAGCGGGTTTTAGTGAAGCGCTGCGGAGCTTCTACCCCGACGGTGGAAACGCATCGTGGTTTTGGGCTCGGTGCTACAGGTCCGAGGATATTAGCCCAGCCCGGCCCATTAAAAGCCCTGGCTCGCATTGGCCCGACAGTGGAAAAGTGGCTATTTACACCCAGACATTTAAAAGAATTGAGATTTTCTGGAATTCTGCGTACATGTGCAACCAAGACTCATGGGGGTCTTGTTTAATGATCTGAGCGCATGGTCTGAAGCGCATGGCGCAGGTGCACTTAGGGCGTGTCCGAATCCACTTTTGCTAGTTTAAAGACGGAAAAAACAGTCACATGGTCTAAAAGCAGGGCTCCAGACTAACATTTTGCCTTGGTTGCACTGGTGCGCCTAAAATTGATGCGCACAAAATTTAGGTGCACCAAAAAATTTCCCCGGCTCGCGTCGCCTTTAACGCCACAATTTCAAGGTCACCTTTTTATCACGCTCCATATACATTCATATATATTATGTAAATGACAACATAATATATGCAGTTACACAGGAATTAAAATCAAGGGAAACAATGATTTGAACATTACTATTTTAAAACTACAGTTTTAACAAAGTGTTATAAATTAATTAAAAAAATAATGATCTAATAAACAATGAAATACAACTCATAATAAATAAAAATACGGAATTTTTAATTTCCTCTGCCTGCTATATATATACACTCACCTAAAGGATTATTAGGAACACCTGTTCAATTTCTCATTAATGCAATTATCTAATCAACCAATCACATGGCAGTTGCTTCAATGCATTTAGGGGTGTGGTCCTGGTCAAGACAATAATCCTGAACTCCAAACTGAATGTCAGAATGGGAAAGAAAGGTGATTTAAGCAATTTTGAGCGTGGCATGGTTGTTGGTGCCAGACGGGCCGGTCTGAGTATTTCACAATCTGCTCAGTTACTGGGATTTTCACGCACAACCATTTCTAGAGTTTACAAAGAATGGTGTGAAAAGGGAAAAACATCCAGTATGCGGCAGTCCTGTGGGCGAAAATGCCTTGTTGATGCTAGAGGTCAGAGGAGAATGGGCCGACTGATTCAAGCTGATAGAAGAGCAACTTTGACTGAAATAACCACTCGTTACAACCGAGGTATGCAGCAAAGCATTTGTGAAGCCACAACACGCACAACCTTGAGGCGGATGGGCTACAACAGCAGAAGACCCCACCGGGTACCACTCATCTCCACTACAAATAGGAAAAAGAGGCTACAATTTGCACGAGCTCATCAAAATTGGACAGTTGAAGACTGGAAAAATGTTGCCTGGTCTGATGAGTCTCGATTTCTGTTGAGACATTCAGATGGTAGAGTCAGAATTTAGCGTAAACAGAATGAGAACATGGATCCATCATGCCTTGTTGCCACTGTGCAGGCTGGTGGTGGTGGTGTAATGGTGTGGGGGATGTTTTCTTGGCACACTTTAGGCCCCTTAGTGCCAATTGGGCATCGTTTAAATGCCACGGCCTACCTGAGCATTGTTTCTGACCATGTCCATTCCTTTATGACCACCATGTACCCATCCTCTGATGGCTACTTCCAGCAGGATAATGCACCATGTCACAAAGCTCGAATCATTTCAAATTGGTTTCTTGAACATGACAATGAGTTCACTGTACTAAAATGGCCCCCACAGTCACCAGATCTCAACCCAATAGAGCATCTTTGGGATGTGGTGGAATGGGAGCTTCGTGCCCTGGATGTGCATCCCACAAATCTCCATCAACTGCAAGATGCTATCCTATCAATATGGGCCAACATTTCTAAAGAATGCTTTCAGCACCTTGTTGAATCAATGCCACGTAGAATTAAGGCAGTTCTGAAGGCGAAAGGGGGTCAAACACAGTATTAGTATGGTGTTCCTAATAATCCTTTAGGTGAGTGTATATATATATATATCACGCTTTGATGATTGTCATAATTATGTGGTAACGTTACTATTGTAGGCTACGGTAGCCTATAGTTGTTTATATTTCTTAATAAAATTGTGCCAGCTGGAACAAATGCTATAATGAAATTATGAATTATTACAGGTAGATCACCGCAGGATTAATATTCATCGAAAGTACAACAAACAATGATACTAACGTTAGCGTTTCAGGTAGGACAGTAGATATATTAGCAAATATCATTCTCAAAGAGATTATTTTTGGAATATAATATAACAATGCACAATCACAGTGACACAGACTGGGTTAAGCATTTACTGTATCTGAGGGAAATGTTGCAGCGCGATCTGCCAGTCTCTTCAAAAGAAGATTACAAACGGGGAACGACAAATGATTACACACAACGATTTTGTTTTGGTGGTTTGCTTGACGATGTGAGTACAGAACTCTTTTACTTTAATGGTAACGTTAGACATTTTTTAAATTTGCCTAAAACATATGGAGCTATTCCTAGATGTTTTGATTCTCGCGCTGCCTGAGCTGACACTGACAGGCGGTTGTCATGACAATGACATGGTTTAGGGCGGCACAAGTTCACGTTCATTCTCACACACACACACACACCGTCAGTGAAATGGAATCACAAACTGTTTCAGCGTCGCGTTTATTTTGCTGATGCGGATTGCCGTAACTGATTCTCTGGGTCTGCTCAGGTCGCAATTTTAATCACACAGCACGGAGCAGTGTATGCCTACAGGAATATCTGGACCACAGCCAATCAGAGGCAAAGACCCACCCCATCTCTGTCTCTGATTGGTTTAGACCACGACATGATCCAACCATGAGTGTGAGTTCCGTCAAAGGAGAACAAACGCTTCGTTCATAGAGAGGCAGCTGAGCGGATGCGAGGACGTTAGGTGCACCGGTGCGACCTAGGAAAAATTTTAGTCGCACCCTTACAAATTTTGGTCGCACTCTAGAGCCCTGTAAAAGGGTTGTCCCTAGTCTCTTAATGAGTCATGGGTGTGTTTTGGGCATAACGTGCAATAAACCAATCCAAATCTCATCTCCCATTCCCTTTAAAAGCCAATTGCGGATAGACTGAATGCTTCTCCAGAGAGGAATCCTTTTATTTGTAATATTTAAAAATGTTTGTGTGCTGCTGTGCGTCCCTGTGTGTGTAATAAGCAGAGTGTATGCGCGTTGTGGACCCGCCTATAGGTGCATATTACTAACGTGCCCTTTAAATAACAAAAAACTGCGCTATTGACTTTAGACCAGGTTTTTGTTGGTCAATGCCACAGTCGTTTTCAGTTCCTCAAAATAGTAACGCGCCAACAATGCACCTAAACACACCTGGTTTTCAGACCAGCACGCCCATGGGCGAACAGATGTGCGCGAGTGCATTTGCTATTTAAACAATGTGGCGCTGGACGTGAAAAAACTGTTTTTTAGTCAAACCTCAGCAATGAAGATGGTTGAAGCCTGGTCAGTTTTTCACCAATGAACCTGCTCCACTGACAAAATTAACAAATGCTTTGCAACAAAGACATTAAGTTCCTGGTCATGAGTTTGATTCTTAGGAAATTAATATACCGTCTTGAATGCACTGTAAGTTGAAAATGAATAAATGTAAATATTGTGTTGCAACAAAAAGGTCCATTTAAATACAGCGAGGGACATTTATTGGTCAATGTGAGGTGGATTCATCCACTGTCACAGTCTGTGGAGCCAGATTTGGCTCAATCTCGGTCACCACAGGGAGAGATCCAGTTTCAGTCTGACTGAAGAGGCTTTCAAAGGGTAAACCTCCACTTCTGTACACACACACACACATACGCACACACAAACGGCCCGTCTTCAGACACACTAACAAACTAAAGCATTGGAAGAGAGTGCACACTGACACATACAGCTTATCAGCCTTCACAAACACACCTCTACAGATACACAGAAACCTTCTCTATCGTTCTCTTCGCTCATCTCTCCTACCCACTTCATATTGTCTGCTTCTGTCAACTGACGAACAGGCGCCTGCTTCTGTTGCCAAGGGAACAGGCTTAAATCAAATGAAGCCAACAGGAACTGAGTGACATTCACATGCATCTGTGGCCACGGATGAGCTAACACACACACAAACACACATACACACACACATTTATACACAAACAAAAAAACTGATTCTAACACAACAAAATAGCACACATGCTGAAGAAACATAGCATACACACAGATGTACACTGGCACAATACATAACTCACCCACAATATAACTCAATGAAACCGGAACATAATGTACAGCAAAGTTTATGGTTCAGAAAAGGGGGTGACAAAAAGTTATTAAATTGCTGAATCAGGATGAGACTCACGGAGCGACACAAAGATGCTGACAAGATTCAGAAACAAAAAGTAGTGGTAATAACACGCGTTTTGAAGGACATACACCATCGTAATTATTTTTTGAGTGTCATGTAAATATCAAGGTATATGAATATGGTCAACATTCACACACTTTACACTTTAGCATACTTTTAAAAGGAGTCCTTATTAGAGAAATAATATACTGTAAAAAAATATATGAAATGTATAAATAATACATTTATATTAAATACAATTAGTTAAACTTAAGAGTGATTTTTGACCAACTTAATAGGACTTAATTATATCTTTATATGTATGTCATTTAATTTGTCATTTCTATTGAAACTTGTATGTCATGTATTTAAATACATGTTACATTTGTAAAGATGTAGTACATTTAAAATATATTAACTTTAAATATCAAATAACACACTAGTTAAAATGATCAAGTACTTCACATGTGCTTTAGTATGTTAGTTGACACATCAAAATAAGTGCACTTCTTTAAAGCATGACAAAAGGTTATTAAAACATAATGATTTAAAATGTACTTTACTAAAATGTCATTTAAAAAGTATGTGACATTATTGCAAAGTGCACTTTTTGAAAGTGTTCTTAAGTGTGTTAAGAAACAGTCATGAATGTTTACTTTTTTAAGTGGTCTTTTATTTCATTAATATTATATTCTTTAATATTAATATTATATTTAAGTACAGTTTTTTTAAATATACTTTTAAGAATTGAAGTATGATAGCTATATATATATGTCAATTGTTTATTGATAGTTTAGCTTAAAGGGATAGTTCACCCAAAAATGAAAATTACCCCATGATTTACTCACCCTCAAGTCATCCTAGGTGTATATGATATTCTTCTTTTAGACGAACACAATTATATAAAAAAAATGTCCTGGCTCTTCCAAGCTTTATAATGGCAGTGAATGGTATTTTGTGTCTGTGTCTGTTTTTGAAGTCCATAAAAGTGCATCTATCCGTCATAAAAGAAATCCACACGGCTCCGGGGTGGCCTTCTAAAGCGAATTGATGCGTTTGTGTGAGAAAAATATCCATATTTAAAACATTATTAAGTAAAATAACTAGCTTCTGGCAGACAGCGAAAGAATAAAAACTGAACTGACGCATGCGCCGAGGATAGAGCAAAACCTCTGCAAATGCGTCAGTTCAGTTGTTATTCACACAAACACATCAATTCGCTTTAGAAGTTCTTTGTTAATTTTTGGGTGAACTATCCCTTTAATAGTGTGCTAATAAAAATATAGATTCAAGGGGCGGTTATACTAGACATGCATATGAATGGAAGTGAATGGAACTAAAAGTGCATTGGTACCGCCCCTTAAAGGGATAGTTCACCCAAAAATTTTAATTCCATCGGAATTTTTAGTTTTTCGTGAACTATCCCTTTAATTAAGAAAAACAAAGAAATAGTGATTAAAAAACACTGGGTTAAGTTGTTAATTTTGAAGCATTTCTAAGTAAGAGAATGTTAGTAAGAAAACTTCAAGAGGGAATAATCAGCATATGCTAGTACTAGGCTTGCTGCGATAGTCGGTGTTGCCGGTGTTCAGACTCAACACCGGTTACATCACTTGCCCACCGCAGCACCATCCCCACCGTCGTTTTGATTTTTATAGTAATAAAATAATTTACTTCAGTTAGAGAACAGACACTACAAATAAAAACTGAACGTGTTTAATACAGCGTGAACGAGTCGCAGGGCAAACTAGCAGCAGGAGATTTCATTCATCACGATCGTGGAAGATTTGGTTTCAAAGCAAAATGTAAAAGCGTTTATTTAAATGAGTTTGTCATTGTACTGTTTTGTTGTTGTGTTTTTCATTAAGAATAATAGGCTAATGAACCCACAATTCAAGCGACCCACCCCCAAATTGGCGAAAACCGAAATTCTAAACCGAAAGTAAAATGCACACGGCCACACTGTCATTCATTCACAGCTGCACTGTCATTTACGGTGCATGTCCATATTTTCAGTTCATGCCGTGGAAGCTTAGCTTAATTGAAAACAAACTCGCTTTGCTCCGCACCGTTATGAATGCCTGAGCGGCCGTGCGCATTTTACTTTCGGTTTTGAATTAGCGATTTAAAAGCCCCTGCCGGTGATACCGGTATTACCGGTGTTGTCACACGTCGATTAACCGGTGGGAACATTTCCTCACCATCACATCCCTAGCTAGTACACTTGCTAGGTGCTAAGTGGTTTCAATTAGCCATTTGTATACTGTGCAAATGATTTAATTGTAAGCATAATAAACAAAGCAAATGCATTATGTGGTTCATACAGAATTAATGCTAATTAAAATGTATGTTAGTTATGAATATGAACCATTCATTTAAGTATTAATACTATGTTTGAAAGGTTACAGTTGAGGCAAGAACATCGTTTTGGTGTCCAGAAGCTATTGTGAGACTATTGTGAATCCAGAGTAAACTATCTGGACAACCTTACATCTAATGCAGTCATTTGTTTGAATGGAAATACAAATGTAGAATTTTGCTCAGGTCTTCTGCTTTCCAGATATTTCTCCAGAGAAGGAAAAAAACTGTAATCATGGCCCAGAAATCAGTGAAGTCTCATGTAGAAAATATCTAATGTCTCCAAACTGTTCTCAGATTTGCAAAGAGCTAGTCAGAGATTTATTAACTCTTCCCAGACCAAATTATCTAAGCTATGCTTTTCACATTCGTTTTATAGATGTATGTGTACAGCTATATATTCACTGTATGTCAACTGACTGTTTCTCTTGAGGAGTTGTAACATCTGAGACTAAAGGCCCGTTCACACCAACAACATTAACTTTAAAGATATCGATATCAGCAGACGGTATCGTTCTGTTTACTCTAAGCTCGCGCTGCAGTTTTGTCGCTTTAAATGCTTTAGTTCTTTAAAGGAGGATGGATTCTGACTGGCTGTCAATGTTTTCATCAGCTGGAAAAGAAAACATGATTCCAACTATTTTGTTTCTCTGTGCCGTTATGGTAATAATTGTGGTGTGAACTATATTCTTTTACAGTAGAGCGATTTTTAGAACTGTATCTTTATCATTATCGTCCTGTGAACGGGCCTTAACCCCTTATCTGTCACTGTCCTGCTAGCGGGACACTTGCCACTCTTTTTATTTATCGCTTGATTATGATGATTAGTAATCATCATAAATTAGGTATCATTCGAAAACTTACAAACTCAAAATTCTTCCTGTGAAAACCATTTTAAAATCGTACTCTAAATACTTTTAGCAGGCTCCTCCCCTAATGGGTGGTGTCAGGTTTCATATTACATCATTTATTTGAAGTACTTTATAATTAAAACCTTTTCTA
This sequence comes from Rhinogobio ventralis, assembly GCA_039654625.1. Lineage (NCBI taxonomy): Eukaryota > Metazoa > Chordata > Actinopteri > Cypriniformes > Gobionidae > Rhinogobio > Rhinogobio ventralis. Next base: position 46,867,170 of record CM077194.1, read on the forward strand.
ATGTTGACAAAACACATATCTTTAGGAAAGGTCTGAATCTCAGGGTTTTATATTTTGTGATACAAGTAATATTTGGACAGAAAAAAATTTAATGGAATGTGTGCGACACCCGGTGGCTATTTTTGTTACCGCGCCTAAACAAAACCTTCAATTTTTGTGATATCAACTTCAAATTTGGAACACAACTTGGCTTTGTTTTTATATTTTGTATATTTTGTAAACTGTCTATTTTATATAAAATAAAAATGATTTAGTACAGTACATTTGATTTACAGTAAATTTGAACTTCCATAACTTTTTCATACTTTCATTTTTTTAAGTGCTTTAATCTGCTGAGTGTCTTCTTTAAAGACCAAACTTAGGTCTATATTACAAATCAATCTTGAATTACAACCATTTAAGTTTGGATCTGAAGTTTTCACATCTATTCTCAAAATTGTATCCTTTTTCCCTCTCACAAAGTTTCCCAACATTTCAAAATAAAGTACTACATTTTGCCGTATTTAAGTTGACTAAGTAGAAAGAAAGGGGATCAGAAGAAAAACAGAGAGCTTAAAAGACACAAGAACAAGTATTTATCCCCTATAAGGCACTAATTTGACTATAAACGAAACATAACATAAGCCTCACAGAATCGGGATCCTTACTAAAATCACTGTACAGTCTTTAATAACAGCACATCCAAAGACCAGTGCACCATTTCCATCTCAACCCACACAAAAGCAGGCACTGCGCTAATTTCTCTCTTCAACTCTCTCTCTCTTCGTACCTTTCTGACTCACTCATACAGTAGGTCTGTTGGGAGGGAGGTCATATAGTGTTTAGGAGGAGCATGCAAGGTGGGAGTCCATCTGAAGACAATGAGAGAGAGAGAGAAAAGTGATAGAAAGAAAGCACCAGCCAACGTTACATAAACCATTCGGAGAGCTCTGCCAGGAACACGACATGGGCAAAGAGGCACCAGCCGTCAGGAGCAGTGGGATGTGTCTCACCTCCATACACTAACTGCAGTTAGATGACAAATTACATGTGAGCATTTATTAATGAAAGCTTTCCTTCTCCTCTGGCTCCCACACATACATGAGTCCTTCCCTCTATAATTTAACGGATCGCTCTCACTTTTGTCTCTCATTTCCTTTTCATGTCCTCTTCCTCCTCACGGACAGCATCACACGTCTGAAGCACCACAGCAGGGTCAGAAATTAACCAGGGCTCGATGCCAGTGAAATTGACAAAAATGCCCCAGATATTTAAAGCGTGTGTGTGTCCTGGTAAACCATACATTATGGGGACAAAATGTCCCCACAAAGATGGCAATATCAAAAATCCTTGTCCTTGGCCCACATGAGGAAAACTGCTTATAAATCACACTAAGTGATGTTTTTTAAAAATGTAAAAATGCAGAAAGTTTTCTCTGATGGGTAGGGGATAGAATATACAATTTGTACAGTATAAAAACCATTACGCCTATGGAGAGTCCCCACTATGATAGCGAAACCGAGTGTTTGTGTGCACGCGTGCGTGTGTGTGTGTGTGTGTGCTTGGGTCTGAACTCTTCTTTTTGTTACCAGACATTTGATATATATCATAATGTTCCATCTAGTTATTGGGTGAGGGACAATGCAGACACTGTAGTGCCTTGCTGCTGTCAGATATAAGTGCTGTTGAATGTGCAGCTAAAAAGAAGAGTATTTTAAAAAAAAATAGACAATCCAATTGCTCCAAAATTTAAAACAGCGAGCCATTAAATCTACAGTGCAAGTAGGCAGTGCACAGCACTACTTTAGTCTAGTATTTGATGTTGATTTGAACCCCCCAATTATATATATATGATTGATTCAACTGAACTAAATAAAGTGTTGTATATGGTTAGAAAAGGGGGGATATAAAAATAAATAAATAAAGTTAATTTCTGACACTGCACCACAGTGAGCGCGAGACGCGTTCACACGAGACGCGTTGTTGTACACATGTACACACACACATAGATGGACCTCTTTGACTTTGTTTAGTAGTGGCATCTCTCTTTGGGTATTTTTTAAAGCGAGTCAAGTAAAAAGAAGTTGAACTTTTAAAAAAAAAACGCGTCTCGAGACCCAGGCGTTGCGCTGCGCGCGCGCAAAAAAACGCGTAGGGAGGCAAGAGAGGGAATACAAATACATGACGCTCCCATCACAAAACAGGCAGGAGTTTGATTTCATAATACGAGCTCGGATGAGAGATGATTAGACGAAATTAAGAACAAAGAAGCGACAGCAGGAGAACCAGCGAATAACGGCTATAAACTTCGCGCGCCGCGCTCGCGCACACCACATATTCCCGCTTCTGGGCTCGTTCTGCTCGTGACGGAAGAATTGGCTTACCTTTGTGGTCACTATGCAGAGGCAGTCCATGGCAGAGAGAAGAAGACAGGTGGAGATGTATCCAAACCCCCGTTCCCCCCTCTCCCCTCTCTCCCTCCAGCTTCTCTCCTTCTCTCGTTCTCTCTCTCAGCGCCCGCCGTTCGCCCCTCTTTTCTTCAGCGTATCTCTTTTGACTGACTTAAGCAGCATTGAGGAAAATAGAGTATGGAGGGAGGGGGGAAACGTAAAGAGGAAGGGGGTGGGACGGAGAGAGAGCGAGAGAGGTCTGGCTTCAGGATTTAGCAAACGAGGAAAGGACGAGGAGAGGGACGCGATCGTATCGATGAGGGGTGAGACAAAAAAAGACGAGATGGAAGAGAGGATACGAGCAAATGAAAGGAGATGGGCAGGGGAGGATGAGTACAGATACGAGAGGTGACGAAGAGGGGGAGAAAAGAAAGAGGGAACGCACTGGAGCGGCAGAAGATGTAGAGAGAGAGCGCGCGCGCGCACGGAGGGAGGGAGGGGACGTAAAACGATGGAAGGGGAGGCGAAGATGTGTGTGTAGAGAGAGAGTTAAACACTGAGAAAAGCGAGCAAATGTAAAGGAGTACACGAAAACGCGAGTTTTCAAGGGGGCTACTCTGGTTGTCATGGCTTTCGGTAACCGTTGCCTTGGCAACGCTGCAGAGTTGTTGCTGTGTAAATAGCCGGGCTGTTGTCATGTGGCCATGGCTTTATACAGCGCAGTGAAATCAGTGAGCGTTCCAATGGAACACATGCGTACTGCGTACTGCGTACTGCGTAGGCTAGTATGCGAAATGTAACCATAGACGTATACTGTGCACGCATGGAATCCGCGGAAGCCTTGCGGAAGCAACTTAAATAACTCAAAATAAATTAAAACTAATTAAATGACAAAAAATAATAATCTAAAATTAAAACGATAAAAAAAAAAAAATTCATAGTAAAATTATGAAAATAAAAAAATCGGTTACATTTTATTTGTTAACGCTTTATTTTACAGTGTCCTTGTTACATATGCTACATGTACTTACCATAGTAATAACAGTAAATTATGCATAATTACAAGTAACTAATCTAAATCCAAACCGTAACTTTATAGTAAGTACATGTAGTTAATTAATATTACTCAGTACTTAAATATATAATTACATTGTAACAATGACACCTTAAAATAAAGTGTAAACTTTTACATCAAATAAGTACTGAGTAATATTAATGTACTTACTATAAAGTTACGATTAGGGTTTGGTTGAGGGTTAGTTGTAATGTAATTATGCATGTATATACTGTTATTACTATGGTAAGTACATGTAACATATGTAACAAGGACACTAAAATAAAGTGTTCAAAATATTCAAAATATTAATATACAAACCTTAATAGTATCTCAAAGATACTAAAATAACATTGCCAGTTCAATGACTGGACTTCAATTTAGTGTGAAGAATGAATCGAAACTAATATTGATCACAATGTTTAACATTTCTAGACATTTTTTTTATGCAGAATTAAAATAAAAATGATTTCCATGTTCACACAACACATTTTTTTAAATAAAAACTACATGCATATTTTAAAAACAGAACAAAATTACCAAAACCAAATCTGACTTTTATTTTTTAACTAATGAAAACTATATATAAATATATATATAAACCTACTCTCAGTCAAAATAAAAACTATAATAGTTTTACAATGATATTTGAATACAAAGTTATTAAGCATGTAAGGTATTAAGCAGGTGCTCTCACAACAAATTGGCCTATTTTTTACTATAACATATCCTTTGTCCCATCATGCAATAGCTATAGGATCATATTTTACAGAGACAAGCAACAATATCAACGTCCCCACAAGCAAATGTGTTTCATTCTTGCTTAAGATTGCTACACACTTATATAAAGTCCAATTCTTTCATTTTTTAAAGTTTGTTTTTTCTTTTATTAGATCCACTTGGTTGTGGTTGTCAGTTTGTTTATTTTGAATAAATAAACAGTTTCAAGTTTGCTGTTTTACTCCTTTTTCTCAGCTCCAGTATGCTTTTTGCCAATGAGCAGCATTATTTATTGTCATTTGGCAGTTAATAATTAAAAATAACAGTGAAACTAATCATGTGATAACATATACTTAATGCTTAATTAATGTATTCATTCGCACTTATTTACCTCAAAACCAGATTCCTGATTTATTTCATGATGCAGCAAAAAGTGAGACTGAAGGGTGTTGTATTTGTGGCTTTCTCATTAATATCTCATGACTGCCACTTTTCTTAAGATGTTCCTTACCAGAAGTTCCTGTCTTAGCCATGATATTCCACAAAAGGCTCATGCCTATCCACAGCAGTGTATAAAACTGATTTCTTGCTTATCAAGAATGAAATTATCAAACTGTATTTTGAAATGTAAAGTGAACAAATGTAAACCATTTATTAATGAGTTACAAACATTAGTAATCTGTGAAAATGCACCTTAACGTGAAGTGAACACATGTGAACCGTTTATTAATGAGTTACAAACATTAGTAACCTGTGAAAATGCACCTTAACGTGAAGTGAACACATGTGAACCGTTTATTAATGAGTTACAAGCATTAATAACCTGTGAAAATGCACCTTAATGTGAAGTGAACACATGTGAACCGTTTATTAATGAGTTACAAACATTAATAACCTGTGAAAATGCACCTTAATGTGAAGTAAACACATGTGAACCGTTTATTAATGAGTTACAAACATTAATAACCTGTGAAAATGCACCTTAATGTGAAGTGAACACATGTGAACCGTTTATTAATGAGTTACAAACATTAATAACCTGTGAAAATGCACCTTAATGTGAAGTGAACACATGTGAACCGTTTATTAATGAGTTACAAACATTAGTAACCTGTGAAAATGCACCTTAACGTGAAGTGAACACATGTGAACCGTTTATTAATGAGTTACAAACATTAGTAACCTGTGAAAATGCACCTTAATGTGAAGTGAACACATGTGAACCGTTTATTAATGAGTTACAAACATTAATAACCTGTGAAAATGCACCTTAATGTGAAGTAAACACATGTGAACCGTTTATTAATGAGTTACAAACATTAGTAACCTGTGAAAATGCACCTTAATGTGAAGTGAACACATGTGAACCGTTTATTAATGAGTTACAAACATTAATAACCTGTGAAAATGCACCTTAACGTAAAGTGAACATGTGAACCGTTTATTAATGAGTTACAAACATTAATAACCTGTGAAAATGCACCTTAACGTGAAGTGAACACATGTGAACCGTTTATTAATGAGTTACAAACATTAATAACCTGTGAAAATGCACCTTAACGTGAAGTGAACACATGTGAACCGTTTATTAATGAGTTACAAACATTAATAACCTGTGAAAATGCACCTTAATGTGAAGTGAACACATGTGAACCGTTTATTAATGAGTTACAAACATTAATAACCTGTGAAAATGCACCTTAATGTGAAGTGAACACATGTGAACCGTTTATTAATGAGTTACAAACATTAGTAACCTGTGAAAATGCACCTTAATGTGAAGTGAACACATGTGAACCGTTTATTAATGAGTTACAAACATTAATAACCTGTGAAAATGCACCTTAATGTGAAGTGAACACATGTGAACCGTTTATTAATGAGTTACAAACATTAATAACCTGTGAAAATGCACCTTAACGTGAAGTGAACACGTGTGAACCGTTTATTAATGAGTTACAAACATTAATAACCTGTGAAAATGCACCTTAACGTGAAGTGAACACATGTGAACCGTTTATTAATGAGTTACAAACATTAATAACCTGTGAAAATGCACCTTAACGTGAAGTGAACACGTGTGAACCGTTTATTAATGAGTTACAAACATTAATAACCTGTGAAAATGCACCTTAACGTGAAGTGAACACATGTGAACCGTTTATTAATGAGTTACAAACATTAATAACCTGTGAAAATGCACCTTAATGTGAAGTGAACACATGTGAACCGTTTATTAATGAGTTACAAACATTAGTAACCTGTGAAAATGCACCTTAACGTGAAGTGAACACATGTGAACCGTTTATTAATGAGTTACAAACATTAATAACCTGTGAAAATGCACCTTAACGTGAAGTGAACACATGTGAACCGTTTATTAATGAGTTACAAACATTAATAACCTGTGAAAATGCACCTTAATGTGAAGTGAACACATGTGAACCGTTTATTAATGAGTTACAAACATTAATAACCTGTGAAAATGCACCTTAATGTGAAGTGAACACATGTGAACCGTTTATTAATGAGTTACAAACATTAGTAACCTGTGAAAATGCACCTTAATGTGAAGTGAACACATGTGAACCGTTTATTAATGAGTTACAAACATTAATAACCTGTGAAAATGCACCTTAATGTGAAGTGAACACATGTGAACCGTTTATTAATGAGTTACAAACATTAGTAACCTGTGAAAATGCACCTTAACGTGAAGTGAACACATGTGAACCGTTTATTAATGAGTTACAAACATTAATAACCTGTGAAAATGCACCTTAACGTGAAGTGAACACATGTGAACCGTTTATTAATGAGTTACAAACATTAATAACCTGTGAAAATGCACCTTAATGTGAAGTGAACACATGTGAACCGTTTATTAATGAGTTACAAACATTAATAACCTGTGAAAATGCACCTTAATGTGAAGTGAACACATGTGAACCGTTTATTAATGAGTTACAAACATTAGTAACCTGTGAAAATGCACCTTAATGTGAAGTGAACACATGTGAACCGTTTATTAATGAGTTACAAACATTAATAACCTGTGAAAATGCACCTTAATGTGAAGTGAACACATGTGAACCGTTTATTAATGAGTTACAAACATTAATAACCTGTGAAAATGCACCTTAACGTGAAGTGAACACATGTGAACCGTTTATTAATGAGTTACAAACATTAATAACCTGTGAAAATGCACCTTAACGTGAAGTGAACACGTGTGAACCGTTTATTAATGAGTTACAAACATTAATAACCTGTGAAAATGCACCTTAACGTGAAGTGAACACGTGTGAACCGTTTATTAATGAGTTACAAACATTAATAACCTGTGAAAATGCACCTTAACGTGAAGTGAACACATGTGAACCGTTTATTAATGAGTTACAAACATTAATAACTTGTGAAAATGCACCTTAACGTGAAGTGAACACGTGTGAACCGTTTATTAATGAGTTACAAACATTAATAACCTGTGAAAATGCACCTTAATGTGAAGTGAACACATGTGAACCGTTTATTAATGAGTTACAAACATTAATAACCTGTGAAAATGCACCTTAATGTGAAGTAAACACATGTGAACCGTTTATTAATGAGTTACAAACATTAATAACCTGTGAAAATGCACCTTAATGTGAAGTGAACACATGTGAACCGTTTATTAATGAGTTACAAACATTAGTAACCTGTGAAAATGCACCTTAACGTGAAGTGAACACATGTGAACCGTTTATTAATGAGTTACAAACATTAATAACCTGTGAAAATGCACCTTAATGTGAAGTAAACACATGTGAACCGTTTATTAATGAGTTACAAACATTAGTAACCTGTGAAAATGCACCTTAATGTGAAGTGAACACATGTGAACCGTTTATTAATGAGTTACAAACATTAATAACCTGTGAAAATGCACCTTAACGTGAAGTGAACACATGTGAACCGTTTATTAATGAGTTACAAACATTAATAACCTGTGAAAATGCACCTTAATGTGAAGTGAACACATGTGAACCGTTTATTAATGAGTTACAAACATTAATAACCTGTGAAAATGCACCTTAATGTGAAGTGAACACATGTGAACCGTTTATTAATGAGTTACAAACATTAGTAACCTGTGAAAATGCACCTTAATGTGAAGTGAACACATGTGAACCGTTTATTAATGAGTTACAAACATTAATAACCTGTGAAAATGCACCTTAATGTGAAGTGAACACATGTGAACCGTTTATTAATGAGTTACAAACATTAGTAACCTGTGAAAATGCACCTTAACGTGAAGTGAACACATGTGAACCGTTTATTAATGAGTTACAAACATTAATAACCTGTGAAAATGCACCTTAATGTGAAGTGAACACATGTGAACCGTTTATTAATGAGTTACAAACATTAGTAACCTGTGAAAATGCACCTTAACGTGAAGTGAACACATGTGAACCGTTTATTAATGAGTTACAAACATTAATAACCTGTGAAAATGCACCTTAATGTGAAGTGAACACATGTGAACCGTTTATTAATGAGTTACAAACATTAATAACCTGTGAAAATGCACCTTAATGTGAAGTGAACACATGTGAACCGTTTATTAATGAGTTACAAACATTAGTAACCTGTGAAAATGCACCTTAATGTGAAGTGAACACATGTGAACCGTTTATTAATGAGTTACAAACATTAATAACCTGTGAAAATGCACCTTAATGTGAAGTGAACACATGTGAACCGTTTATTAATGAGTTACAAACATTAATAACCTGTGAAAATGCACCTTAACGTGAAGTGAACACATGTGAACCGTTTATTAATGAGTTACAAACATTAATAACCTGTGAAAATGCACCTTAACGTGAAGTGAACACGTGTGAACCGTTTATTAATGAGTTACAAACATTAATAACCTGTGAAAATGCACCTTAACGTGAAGTGAACACGTGTGAACCGTTTATTAATGAGTTACAAACATTAATAACCTGTGAAAATGCACCTTAACGTGAAGTGAACACATGTGAACCGTTTATTAATGAGTTACAAACATTAATAACCTGTGAAAATGCACCTTAATGTGAAGTGAACACATGTGAACCGTTTATTAATGAGTTACAAACATTAATAACCTGTGAAAATGCACCTTAATGTGAAGTAAACACATGTGAACCGTTTATTAATGAGTTACAAACATTAATAACCTGTGAAAATGCACCTTAATGTGAAGTGAACACATGTGAACCGTTTATTAATGAGTTACAAACATTAGTAACCTGTGAAAATGCACCTTAACGTGAAGTGAACACATGTGAACCGTTTATTAATGAGTTACAAACATTAATAACCTGTGAAAATGCACCTTAACGTGAAGTGAACACATGTAAACCGTTTATTAATGAGTTACAAACATTAATAACCTGTGAAAATGCACCTTAACGTAAAGTGAACACATGTGAACCGTTTATTAATGAGTTACAAACATTAATAACCTGTGAAAATGCACCTTAACGTGAAGTGAACGCATGTGAACCGTTTATTAATGAGTTACAAACATTAATAACCTGTGAAAATGCACCTTAACGTGAAGTGAACACATGTGAACCGTTTATTAATGAGTTACAAACATTAATAACCTGTGAAAATGCACCTTAACGTAAAGTGAACACATGTGAACCGTTTATTAATGAGTTTCAAACATTAATAACCTGTGAAAATGCACCTTAATGTGAAGTGAACACATGTGAACCGTTTATTAATGAGTTTCAAACATTAATAACCTGTGAAAATGCACCTTAACGTGAAGTGAACACATGTGAACCGTTTATTAATGAGTTACAAACATTAATAACCTGTGAAAATGCACCTTAATGTGAAGTGAACACATGTGAACCGTTTATTAATGAGTTACAAACATTAGTAACCTGTGAAAATGCACCTTAATGTGAAGTGAACACATGTGAACCGTTTATTAATGAGTTACAAACATTAATAACCTGTGAAAATGCACCTTAACGTGAAGTGAACACGTGTGAACCGTTTATTAATGAGTTACAAACATTAATAACCTGTGAAAATGCACCTTAATGTGAAGTGAACACATGTGAACCGTTTATTAATGAGTTACAAACATTAGTAACCTGTGAAAATGCACCTTAATGTGAAGTGAACACATGTGAACCGTTTATTAATGAGTTACAAACATTAATAACCTGTGAAAATGCACCTTAACGTGAAGTGAACACATGTGAACCGTTTATTAATGAGTTACAAACATTAATAACCTGTGAAAATGCACCTTAATGTGAAGTGAACACATGTGAACCGTTTATTAATGAGTTACAAACATTAATAACCTGTGAAAATGCACCTTAACGTGAAGTGAACACATGTGAACCGTTTATTAATGAGTTACAAACATTAATAACCTGTGAAAATGCACCTTAACGTGAAGTGAACACATGTGAACCGTTTATTAATGAGTTACAAACATTAATAACCTGTGAAAATGCACCTTAACGTGAAGTGAACACATGTGAACCGTTTATTAATGAGTTACAAACATTAATAACCTGTGAAAATGCACCTTAATGTGAAGTGAACACATGTGAACCGTTTATTAATGAGTTACAAACATTAATAACCTGTGAAAATGCACCTTAACGTGAAGTGAACACATGTGAACCGTTTATTAATGAGTTACAAACATTAATAACCTGTGAAAATGCACCTTAACGTGAAGTGAACACATGTGAACCGTTTATTAATGAGTTACAAACATTAATAACCTGTGAAAATGCACCTTAACGTGAAGTGAACACATGTGAACCGTTTATTAATGAGTTACAAACATTAATAACCTGTGAAAATGCACCTTAATGTGAAGTGAACACATGTGAACCGTTTATTAATGAGTTACAAACATTAATAACCTGTGAAAATGCACCTTAATGTGAAGTGAACACATGTGAACCGTTTATTAATGAGTTACAAACATTAATAACCTGTGAAAATGCACCTTAACGTGAAGTGAACACATGTGAACCGTTTATTAATGAGTTACAAACATTAATAACCTGTGAAAATGCACCTTAACGTAAAGTGAACACATGTGAACCGTTTATTAATGAGTTTCAAACATTAATAACCTGTGAAAATGCACCTTAACGTGAAGTGAACACGTGTGAACCGTTTATTAATGAGTTACAAACATTAATAACCTGTGAAAATGCACCTTAACGTGAAGTGAACACATGTGAACCGTTTATTAATGAGTTACAAACATTAATAACCTGTGAAAATGCACCTTAACGTGAAGTGAACACATGTGAACCGTTTATTAATGAGTTACAAACATTAATAACCTGTGAAAATGCACCTTAACGTGAAGTGAACACGTGTGAACCGTTTATTAATGAGTTACAAACATTAATAACCTGTGAAAATGCACCTTAACGTGAAGTGAACACATGTGAACCGTTTATTAATGAGTTACAAACATTAATAACTTGTGAAAATGCACCTTAACGTGAAGTGAACACATGTGAACCGTTTATTAATGAGTTACAAACATTAATAACCTGTGAAAATGCACCTTAATGTGAAGTGAACACATGTGAACCGTTTATTAATGAGTTACAAACATTAATAACTTGTGAAAATGCACCTTAACGTGAAGTGAACACATGTGAACCGTTTATTAATGAGTTACAAACATTAATAACTTGTGAAAATGCACCTTAACGTAAAGTGAACACGTGTGAACCGTTTATTAATGAGTTACAAACATTAATAACCTGTGAAAATGCACCTTAACGTGAAGTGAACACATGTGAACCGTTTATTAATGAGTTACAAACATTAATAACCTGTGAAAATGCACCTTAACGTGAAGTGAACACATGTGAACCGTTTATTAATGAGTTACAAACATTAATAACCTGTGAAAATGCACCTTAACGTAAAGTGAACACATGTGAACCGTTTATTAATGAGTTTCAAACATTAATAACCTGTGAAAATGCACCTTAACGTAAAGTGAACACATGTGAACCGTTTATTAATGAGTTACAAACATTAATAACCTGTGAAAATGCACCTTAACGTAAAGTGAACATGTGAACCGTTTATTAATGAGTTAATCGCATCACTAAAGCACGCGTGTTCTGGCGTGTGACAGGAGTTCACGCTAGTGAGCAGCCGATAAAGATAAAGCCACTTTTCATGAGAAGAAGACACGCTGTTCTATCGTGCTCTGTCTAAGTGTTACTGATTTGATGGGTAAGCTAACTGAGGTGACATCGCTGCAGACTAGGTTTTACAAGTGTTTATAATAGCTGTGTAATCGCTGTGTTAGTTTGTAGTTACCATACACAAATAACCGCTCCGGCGCTCCCTCGGACGGGTCTGTCACGCGCATGTATCGTTACTGTAAGTGTGATGGCCAGATGCTCAGGTTACTGTGGCCTTTATCATTATATCAAAAATAATTATTGATTGCGTATTAATATGTTAATGTTCAAGTTTAAAGTTGTGTGTACGGATGCATCAACAATAAAATATTTCAACAAAAAAAAAAATACTATCTTCTGTGTGTGCATTAATAATTAATAAATAAACGGTTCACATGTGTTCACTTTACATTAAGGTTCACTTTCACTTAGGTTACTAATGTGTGCAACTCATTAATAAATGGTTCACAGTTTTACACTTAAGATTCACAAGTAACTAATATTGGAATTAAAATATTAATTATTAAGATCTCATCAAGTTATGTTTGTGCTCTTGTGGTTTTTTTTTTTTTTTTTTCAAAATACAGTTTGATAATTTCATCTTGATAAGCAAGAAATCAGTTTTATACACTGCTGTGGATAGGCATGAACCTTTTGTGGAATATCATGGCTAAGACAGGAACTTCTGGTAAGGAACGTCTTAAGAAAAGTGGCAGTCATGAGATATTAATGAGAAAGCCACAAATACAACACCCTTCAGTCTCACTTTTTGCTGCATCATGAAATAAATCAGGAATCTGGTTTTAAGGTAAATACGTGTGAATTAATACATTTATTAAGCATTTATAACGTGAGTTATAAAGGGCTCAGTATTTGGCAGGTATTGCGTTGAAGTCACCCTTTTTATTCATGCAGTTATAACTGCTTATCAACGATCTATAATACATTTGTAAATTAGTTATTAGTCATTAACAAACACCTTTATAAACCCTTTACAAAGGGAACCTTAATGTAAAGTGTTACAGATATTTCTAAAGGATGAAAAGTTCAGTGTTTTGCAGCTATCAGTGCCCCCTGCTGATGTGGGTCAGTGGGCAAAAGGCCACGGCTGCATCCAAAATCACACACTTCCCTACTATACACTCACCTAAAGGATTATTAGGAACACCTGTTCAATTTCTCATTAATGCAATTATCTAATCAACCAATCACATGGCAGTTGCTTCAATGCATTTAGGGGTGTGGTCCTGGTCAAGACAATCTCCTGAACTCCAAACTGAATGCCAGAATGGGAAAGAAAGGTGATTTAAGCAATTTTGAGCGTGGCATGGTTGTTGGTGCCAGACGGGCCGGTCTGAGTATTTCACAATCTGCTCAGTTACTGGGATTTTCACGCACAACCATTTCTAGAGTTTACAAAGAATGGTGTGAAAAGGGAAAAACATCCAGTATGCGGCAGTCCTGTGGGCGAAAATGCCTTGTTGATGCTAGAGGTCAGAGGAGAATGGGCCGACTGATTCAAGCTGATAGAAGAGCAACTTTGACTGAAATAACCACTCGTTACAACCGAGGTATGCAGCAAAGCATTTGTGAAGCCACAACACGCACAACCTTGAGGCGGATGGGCTACAACAGCAGAAGACTCCACCGGGTACCACTCATCTCCACTACAAATAGGAAAAAGAGGCTACAATTTGCACGAGCTCACCAAAATTGGACAGTTGAAGACTGGAAAAATGTTGCCTGGTCTGATGAGTCTCGATTTCTGTTGAGACATTCAGATGGTAGAGTCAGAATTTGGCGTAAACAGAATGAGAACATGGATCCATCATGCCTTGTTACCACTGTGCAGGCTGGTGGTGGTGTTGTAATGGTGTGGGGGATGTTTTCTTGGCACACTTTAAGTCCCTTAGTGCCAATTGGGCATCGTTTAAATGCCACGGCCTACCTGAGCATTGTTTCTGACCATGTCCATCCCTTTATGACCACCATGTACCCATGCTATCCTATCAATATGGGCCAACATTTCTAAAGAATGCTTTCAGCACCTTGCTGAATCAATGCCACGTAGAATTAAGGCAGTTCTGAAGGCGAAAGGGGGTCAAACACAGTATTAGTATGGTGTTCCTAATAATCCTTTAGGTGAGTGTATAGTAGTAAAAAAACAGTATGCAACAAAAGAAGTATGTCCGAATTCACAGTACTCATAAATAGGTGAAAAGCACCCAGATGATACTTCTTCCGGCGAGATTCTGAAGTGTGTATACGTTGGACACATTACTATCCCATGAGGCCACAGGAGAGAATTTATGAATGGAGGTGACAATGACAACATGCCGAATGTAGTACAGCTACGTCTGAAATTGTATACTCTCGAGTAGGTACTTATTTTGAATGACTTCACGACTGCTATAATGTTGAATGTGTGTAATATGAATGTAATCTGGACGTACTAAATTCGCCATGTTGTCTTTATCATGTGACCTACCAGCATCAGTTGCATCCCTTCACAAATCCTCTCCCATGGCCTCATGGGTAAAGTGTCCATCATATGCACACATCAGAATCTCACCGGGTCATCCGGGTACTTTTTGCCTGCTCTTTTATGAGTACTGTGAATTTAGACATACTTCTTTAGTCACATACTGTTTTTCGCCTACTATTAAGTATGCGATTTCGGATGCAGCCCGTAAGTGTATGAAGTGTGCATACGATGGACACTTTACTATCCCATGAGGCCACGGGAGAGGATTTGTGAATGGCAGTGAAGTGACCACATGATAAAGACAACATGGCGAATGTAGTACGTCCAGATTACATTCATATTACACACACTAAAACATACTTTTTTAGCAGTCATGAAGCAATTACTTATTCAAAATAAGTACATACAAGAGTATGCGATTTTGGATTTTTCAATTAACCATGTAATGTGACTGTTCGCGTGACAAAAATCACAGGAGCATGTCTTTCAGGTATGGGGAATCTTTGCATACTGTGTACAATACTGCAGATATAGACTAGTATGGCAGTGTGCTATTCCCAAAAATATCCAATGTGAATGAGAGACAGCAGGAAAGAGACCATGCATTTTTTCTTTTCTCTCAGAAATAAAAGACACTAGAAAACAGAAAGAGAGGAGAGAAGATGAGGCTATTTTTAGTGACACTGACATCTATTTTGCTTCTTTTTATGCCTTTGTGTTAACACTTCAGTCTTTTCTCTGTATAAATTCCTATCCGCCCTGTGCTTTAGAGCGAAAGGGAAGATGAGACAGATTAATATCCATTCAAAAAGCACAGGGAGTTTGTTTTATGTTGTGCACAATTAAAAAAGAAAAAGAAAATTGCATGTATCGCTTTGCCTTTAAGACCGTGGACTGTACCATTGAAGTCAGTGAACGGCATGTCAGAGCCTCAAAGCCTTTCAATCAGAATCTCCACCCAGCCAAGGGTTAATGGTGTCGCAATGAAGCACACGTTTACGTTCTTCAGTGTTTGAAATGAGTGCAACCCAAAGCATCTTTATCTGCCATGCAGCACATGCCACTTGAGTTATAGAAGTGCAGAGCTGCCATGACTCTCATGCACATTGCAGAAGCGTAAAATGTGTGCATAGAAGAGAATACAGTAGAAAACTGGCACTGTGCTAGAAGAGAGAGTATGCATGTTTTCATTGGGTGTTGTTAAAACAGAAAGAAAACAATGAATAAAGAGGAATGCCTTTAAATGGATTGACCTGTTTACATCTTCACACCTACATCACTGTTGCATAAGTGCATGTGTGTGCCTGTGGAAATGCGTGGACAATGTGCACATACTCTTTAGCTTTATTGTGCATTTATGTGTGGTTGTAACTGTATGCATTGGTGTGTGTGTGTGTGTGTGTGTGAGTGAGAGAGAGAGAGAAGAGCAGTGACGTTAATTCTCAGTTGGGTTTAATAGCTATATGAAGTTTTCTATAGAAGGAGAGTTGCACGTAGCAAGCTTGTCATCACAAAATTGCATTCACATACATACAAGCTCAAACATGGATGCATTAAAATTTAACACATACATATCTGCAGTCAGAAATGTGTTCACACATGCATTCACACAAAAGCAGCTTTTCACACACACTCGCACTCGTCTTAAGCATTATGTTTAGATTGGTTAAATGTGCTATTTAAATAGTAGACATTGATATTACAATCATAAATGTGTTACAATATTTGAAATAGCAAGATTGTTACACAAACAGCTCGTTTTTTGTCAAATTGCTCCCTCTTGTGGTCGTTTCAGTGGAACAGATTTGTAATGTGACTATTTTCAGCAATATTACGTACAACAGCCGCAGCGCAACATGTTGTGAAATGTTACTGCTCAGTCTGCAATGCTTGAGCCATCGGGCAGCAATAACTTTTACCTTATACATATTCAAGATAGTCTCCATCGAGCCTCATTCAGGACTGTTTTGTAATTGTACACATTTGTATATTATTTTTAATCCTTTATTTTTTATTTAATTCCAACGACTCGTATCTGAAACAAATGATATCTTCCAAGTAATCTATACAAAATTAATTGATGAAAAAAAATATCCCATAATGATAAACGACCGTTGGTTAAACTGAGAAAAGTAGCGCGTACCACGTGACAAATCCATCGCTGCGGTGTTTCAACCGTAGATATGTATAGAGCCATAGAAAAAGAACGGCTTTTCAACGGCTCTTTTTCAACGGCTCTGCGTATATATATCTATGGTTTCAACTGCCGTCTGGATGATTTACACCAGAATAGCGACATTGATAGGCTTTTTTATAATCACTGAATAGAGAATACACAAACACGTTTAAAATTATTATTGTGATAATAGAAGTTGACCAATTAGAAATAGCATCAGGGCCACTAGTCGAAGTAGAGTCGTGTTGCACAAGTATATGTAGTTATTAATTGGCATAATGCGCCATTTTATACAATTTTGAACTTTTGAATTTTTTAACGTAAAAACCCTTTTCACAGACCGCGTTTAAACTGTCATCAGCATCGTTTTTTATATTTTCATTAAAAAGTATGTACATTTATAACACTATACACTCACCTAAAGGATTATTAGGAACACCTGTTCAATTTCTCATTAATGCAATTATCTAATCAACCAATCACATGGCAGTTGCTTCAATGCATTTAGGGGTGTGGTCCTGTTCAAGACAATCTCCTGAACTCCAAACTGAATGTCAGAATGGGAAAGAAAGGTGATTTAAGCAATTTTGAGCGTGGCATGGTTGTTGGTGCCAGACGGGCCGGTCTGAGTATTTCACAATCTGCTCAGTTACTGGGATTTTCACGCACAACCATTTCTAGAGTTTACAAAGAATGGTGTGAAAAGGGAAAAACATCCAGTATGCGGCAGTCCTGTGGGCGAAAATGCCTTGTTGATGCTAGAGGTCAGAGGAGAATGGGCCGACTGATTCAAGCTGATAGAAGAGCAACTTTGACTAAAATAACCACTCGTTACAACCGAGGTATGCAGCAAAGCATTTGTGAAGCCACAACACGCACAACCTCGAGGTGGATGGGCTACAACAGCAGAAGACCCCACCGGGTACCACTCATCTCCACTACAAATAGGAAAAAGAGGCTACAATTTGCACGAGCTCACTAAAATTGGACAGTTGAAGACTGGAAAAATGTTGCCTGGTCTGATGAGTCTCGATTTCTGTTGAGACATTCAGATGGTAGAGTCAGAATTTGGCGTAAACAGAATGAGAACATGGATCCATCATGCCTTGTTACCACTGTGCAGGCTGGTGGTGGTGGTGTAATGGTGTGGGGGATGTTTTCTTGGCACACTTTAGGCCCCTTAGTGCCAATTGGGCATCGTTTAAATGCCACGGCCTACCTGAGCATTGTTTCTGACCATGTCCATCCCTTTATGACCACCATGTACCCATCCTCTGATGGCTACTTCCAGCAGGATAATGCACCATGTCACAAAGCTCCAATCATTTCAAATTGGTTTCTTGAACATGACAATGAGTTCACTGTACTAAAATGGCCCCCACAGTCACCAGATCTCAACCCAATAGAGCATCTTTGGGATGTGGTGGAACGGGAGCTTCGTGCCCTGGATGTGCATCCCACAAATCTCCATCAACTGCAAGATGCTATCCTATCAATATGGGCCAACATTTCTAAAGAATGCTTTCAGCACCTTGTTGAATCAATGCCACGTAGAATTAAGGCAGTTCTGAAGGCGAAAGGGGGTAAAATACAGTATTAGTATGGTGTTCCTAATAATCCTTTAGGTGAGTGTACTTTGTATTATATTACATTTGCATCAAATTAAAAAAATAAATAAATAAAAAACCGCTGCTGTGAGGGTGTTTAGCGGCTGTGGTGGGAATGACGGCAAAATCGGCATCTTTTCCTCTCCTGACTGCCGTTATCCGTTTTCTCCCTCTTTTTGAAAGTTGTAAAAAACACTATTGTGGAGTTTTTCATTTGCTATTTGAGCAAATAGGAACACAATAATATATTTAAATGTAGGCTACTCATTGACTGCTATAGAGGTTTACCCAACTATGACGACTTCGGCTTCTGAGAAACCCGGGAACGTAAAAAGGGTACATTAGCAAACAATAACATATTTAGGTCTTGAAAACATAAAAAAAAAAAAAAACAGCTCAGCATTACAAATAGATGTTATTTTGTAGTTTATTTTTTATTTTCGTCGAGTCCTTTGAATGAAAAGGACCCTTCTCAGAGATACACCGACTTGCCATTTGCACATCAAAATACAAATGTGGGAGACAAATTTGTTCTCTCGTTTTAGTGCAAACTTTTAAATATGAATAAAACTAACAACAACAAGGTTACCTCAGTGGCGACAAGAACTCTGGACGAACAATTTACAAAATGTACATCAGTTTGTTAAACTTTAACAGTTGGAGAATCATAACAGAACACATTCAAATAATAATAATAATAAAAAAAAGTTATAACATCATTCTCTGTGACCCACCAACACTAAAAAGGAATCACATCCTTCTGGTATAAACACTTTGTCATAGCAAATCAGCTAACCTGCAGCTTCAAAACTTTCAAGGACGAAATGATGATCCTGTTAGACCGGGGAATATAAATTGATGGATATGAAATTGAGCCATTACTAGAATTAGCGGCCATGTCTGTCTGCAAAACAGGCTGATGGGTGACAGATGCTAGAAGTGTCAAAAGCTCCTATGTTAATAGCCATGTTTTGTTCGAAACTAAAAGAAAAAATTAAGTACATGACAGTGCAGCAACATCACCAATAGAGCAAAACATTTTTTGCAAACTTAACCACCAAACATTTTAATTCTAGATGGTCTTTTACCAGTTGTGTGTATGCTCAAGAATTTACACTTTTAGGAATTTCATTCCAAAATTTGATTGAATTGAACTTTGTGCTTCTTCACAAGACTGTCCTTTGTGAGATCATCTTGTTTGAACGGGAAAAGTCCTTGAAAAATAAATTGAGATTTTCCTTTTCTTTTTAAATGGACGGTGAAAACTTATTCAGCACCAATGAGATTCCATTTAAGAGTTCAGAATATTAAATGTTCCATCTCAATTTCAAAGAAAATGCTTAAAGTTCCAGTGACTTCAAATGCTGGTTGTTTTCAAAACCTTCAAATTTGTGGATTTCAAAGTCAAAGTTGGCGGTCAAACTGGTGGCGTCACTTTTGAGGTGAGGGTCCTTTGTGGAAAAGGTAGATTGGTCTCTGAAAGCCTAAGAGAAAGAAATGTATAAATATTTGCATATACAGTACAATATCATAGGTAGGAATTGCAAAGCATTTCAAAGCTCTGACCTCTAGAGTAGTTGTGTGGCGTTCCGATGAGCTCATAGCTGGAAAAGCCCACATCAGTAGTCAGGTAGGAGGAGAAATGGTCCGGTTTTAACCGGATGGTATGGTAATTCTTACAGATGTCCTCCTGAGAAATCAAACAACAATTTGGTTAAACAACTTTAAAATGTCCCAAGATGTGGTTTAAAATGACATTTAACCTTTAAATTCGATAAGTCACGTTCAAAGCCCCTGATACACCAGTTGATTTCTGTAGTAATTTGCCTACAATCAACAATACTGAACATTGGCGTCTTATATTGTTGTTGGATTTGTTTCATAAAAACAAATGTTTTGAGGTAAATTTACTTCGCAACCTTAATCGTTTCTTGCTCAAGATTGTCTAGGCGTAATCTTTGACTCAGCTGTAAGATTTGATAAATCCTGTGGACAAAGGTTTTCCAGCTTAGGTCCACGGCTAAACTAAAACCATGTTTGTCATTTAAAGACTGTTTTACATGCCTTATTTTCCATATTGATTACTGCATCTCTGTAAAGTTAATACAAGCTCATGGTCTGCATTTAGTTCAAAATGCTGCTTACAGGGCTTTTAAAGGAATGGTTTAGCCAAAATTGAAAATTGCCATAATTTACTTATTCTCATGTTGTTCCAAACCTGTATGAGTTGAGTTTCTTTCTTCTGTTGAACACAAAATATGATATTTTAAAGAAAGTTGGTAACCAGACAGTTGATGGGCCCCATTGACTTCCATAGGTGCCGTCAAAGAAACAGGTTGAACAACTTGTCAGCAATGACAAATTTGGATGACTTGGCACCACATTCCATATCCGATCTTCTCTCTGTATGAAACTTGGCCTCATCAAATACCATTTGTGTCTGTTCCAAGGTTACATTTAAAATGTTTTTTTGATCTCATCTTTGGAAAAGCTTTTTTCTCCACATTAGATACTCCTCCCAAGGTCAGAAATTATTGGGGGCTTGAAGAAAAAAAATATATATATAAATATGCCCCTAAAATTCAAGATACAATGGCAAAAAAGTGCCCCATGAGTTACCTTTTTACATATATTACAAAGAGCACAGTTAAGCAATATCACAAAAGAAAGAGTGACGTTTGTCCTGAATATCAGCGCGATTGCAAATGTGAGGCTGATTTCATACATCAGTTCAACAAACAAGTTAATACTAAATATATTGACTGTTTTTGCTCAATTTCACAATGAAATCAGATCCAAACAAACCCACAGGAGAACCATTGCATGTCTCACAGTGAGCAAACACAGTAGTGCTTTGATGCTGAATAAATATGAATTTTTAAATGAATCGGTTGAGTGAATGATTCAAATGACCAATTCATAAATTAAATTAGCCATTTTGAATGATTCTGTTGAGTGAATGATTTAGTACTCAGCTCAGCTCCCTCATTAAGACATTTACTGGCAAGTTTTATTTTTAAAAGCATCATTCATAGATTAATACTTGGCACAGACAGCTTACTGTACCTACCCACTGGAAAATGGGAATCAGATGTGTCTTTATCCCCTGACACCAACTTGTGGGCACAAATTTTATGGGATTGAACCCCCGTTAAAAATGTTTGGTCGGAGGTTTCGGAGAAATTGTACATTGTTCTTAAGATTAAAATACCATTGTCTCCTTCTCTCGGTTTATTAGGAGATCTTTACGAGATTGACGCCACACCTCATTATGTAAAATTAGTTTATATTGCTCTATTTGCCAAAAAAAGCTATTCTTCAACATTGAAAAACTAAATTATTAAATATTAAACATTGGTTAAATGTACTATTAGAACACAAACAAATGGCTGCCGTAGCAAGAAAGAGCACTAGAGTCTATTTCTCCTTTTATACGTTTTTTTTTTGGAGTAGAGGAGTGAGTATTCTCCTGATGTCTGTGAAAAATTGTATGTCTAAATAGGGTTTTTATACATATACACATACATATAAATATAAGAGACAGAGAGAGAGAGAGAAAATATAATACAATAATAATATTTTGTTTAAACTGAAGTAGATTTATACAATTGTTTTTGTGTATTTTTTTTCCTCTCAGACACCTTCAACATTCTCACATTATCAGTTTATTCGCTATAGTTTAGAAAATGGTAATAAAATATGACAAGAACTCAGTTAAACTGTCAGAAGAAATTCATCTTGATAACGTCAGATAACTTTGATTGTAATCCATTACATACCTTTCTATCAACCAATCAGCTGTTAAATGCAAGTACACAATCAGATAATACCAGTTTAGGTCAACCAATGCTTCTTTTTGTTCAGTCTGTGGTGTCAAAGGTCGCATTAGCAATTAAAGAAAAAACACTGACATGGTCAGGTCAAAGTGTCCGAATCATTTGGGCCCCAAATTTATATAAATTTTACTGGTAGTCACTGTATGAAGAATTTTTGGGTATAATGTCAGTTTACTTTATTTTTCTATCCTCACTTAAACTATAGTGTCCTGCACCCACTAGTAAAAAATACACTCACCTAAAGGATTATTAGGAACACCTGTTCAATTTCTCATTAATGCAATTATCTAATCAACCAATCACATGGCAGTTGCTTCAATGCATTTAGGGGTGTGGTCCTGGTCAAGACAATCTCCTGAACTCCAAACTGAATGTCAGAATGGGAAAGAAAGGTGATTTAAGCAATTTTGAGTGTGGCATGGTTGTTGGTGCCAGACGGGCCGGTCTGAGTATTTCACAATCTGCTCAGTTACTGGGATTTTCACGCACAACCATTTCTAGAGTTCACAAAGAATGGTGTGAAAAGGGAAAAACATCCAGTATGCGGCAGTCCTGTGGGCGAAAATGCCTTGTTGATGCTAGAGGTCAGAGGAGAATGGGCCGACTGATTCAAGCTGATAGAAGAGCAACTTTGACTGAAATAACCACCCGTTACAACCGAGGTGTGCAGCAAAGCATTTGTGAAGCCACAACACGCACAACCTTGAGGCGGATGGGCTACAACAGCAGAAGACCCCACCGGGTACCACTCATCTCCACTACAAATAGGAAAAAGAGGCTACAATTTGCACGAGCTCACCAAAATTGGACAGTTGAAGACTGGAAAAATGTTGCCTGGTCTGATGAGTCTCGATTTCTGTTGAGACATTCAGATGGTAGAGTCAGAATTTGGCGTAAACAGAATGAGAA
This sequence comes from Rhinogobio ventralis, assembly GCA_039654625.1. Taxonomy (NCBI): domain Eukaryota; kingdom Metazoa; phylum Chordata; class Actinopteri; order Cypriniformes; family Gobionidae; genus Rhinogobio; species Rhinogobio ventralis. The sequence continues at coordinate 46,890,566 of CM077194.1, forward strand.
CATGGATCCATCATGCCTTGTTACCACTGTGCAGGCTGGTGGTGGTGATGTAATGGTGTGGGGGATGTTTTCTTGGCACACTTTAGGCCCCTTAGTGCCAATTGGGCATCGTTTAAATGCCACGGCCTACCTGAGCATTGTTTCTGACCATGTCCATCCCTTTATGACCACCATGTACCCATCCTCTGATGGCTACTTCCAGCAGGATAATGCACCATGTCACAAAGCTCCAATCATTTCAAATTGGTTTCTTGAACATGACAATGAGTTCACTGTACTAAAATGGCCCCCACAGTCACCAGATCTCAACCCAATAGAGCATCTTTGGGATGTGGTGGAACGGGAGCTTCGTGCCCTGGATGTGCATCCCACAAATCTCCATCAACTGCAAGATGCTATCCTATCAATATGGGCCAACATTTCTAAAGAATGCTTTCAGCACCTTGTTGAATCAATGCCACGTAGAATTAAGGCAGTTCTGAAGGCGAAAGAGGATCAAACACAGTATTAGTATGGTGTTCCTAATAATCCTTTAGGTGAGTGTATAACTGGTGTCTGAATAATTTTTATTAAACTTTTTTTTTTTTTTTTTTTTTAAATGCGTCAACTTTAGATTACACCCCCACCATCTCTCGCGTCTTTTTTCCCCCTCTATTGTATTATTGTAAATAAAGAAAATTTGGACTAAACCAACTATTTATTCATTTGTTTATATTGTTTTCTATTTCTATATTCAAAACTTTATATTTTAAAATGTCATCATAATCTCAACATTATTATTGCAACTGTAATTGTAGTTTAAATGCATCACAGATCATTCCTTTAAACAAAATCAGATCCCAAGTGGTCACAGGACACACATTCGAGAACACCACGTTTGAATGTCAAACATCTTGGCTGAAAAACTGATGCTATGACAAAAAAGGGGCCTTACAGTGAGCTTCTTTCTCTTGCTGTAGGAGCTCCAGGGTTGAGGCTCCAAAATGAAGAGTCCTCCAGGCCGCAGGTGATTGTACACCCTGTGGAAGAGCCGCTTGAGTCCAGCATCACCCCAGTTCAAGTGGACCCATTTTGTCACACTCAAACATAAGATCACGTCATACTCTTCCTTCTGTATCTGCACCAACATATCACTTTCCAGCACATAGTTCCCCTGTGTAGATTAGACAGACAGAGTATTATATAAAAAAATTAAAAAAAAGGATAGACCAGTGCTGCATGCCTAATAGTAGTATTTTAATACAAACATACACATCTTTAAAAGTTACTGTGCCACACCTATTTCCTTCTCTTGAAAACTCAGTTGGTCAGTAAGTGTGATTTTAAATCACATTGCCATGCGTTTGCTAAGGTGTTCTCTTACTGGCCAAAAAAAGTCCAAATCTCTACAATACTCTTGTCTTTAGATGTGGCTCAGGTCACTCCATCACGGTCTAAATTTTTTTTTAAACAAGGGAAAGGCTTAATGTACTTGGATGAGCATGCATAAGCATATACACACAGTTAAGCAGAACCTGGCGACAGACCAAAGACCTAGATCATCAGATTCCAGTGTATCTTTAGCTATGCTACACAACTAGTTCCTGTGTGTGCTTTAAACAGGAGGTAAACAGCTAAAACTACTATGAATGACAGGATTGCACGCATCTGTCATGTAACATGTATTGCATTGACTTCATTTTCACTACTCAACTACTACCATTTACTGCTCCCAAGTTCAGTCCATCTTTTGCCATTGTGTTTAAATACGTTCTAGGTGAAGAGTGCATGTAGAATGCATTCATTTACCATATTTTATTTTTGTACATTACATTTTAAAGGGATCGTCAAAAATGAAAATTCTGTCATTAATTACTCACCCTCATGTCGTTCCAAACCTGTAAGACTTTCGTCTCAGACGTGCTGCATAACATGAGAATGAACCTCTCATTGGTTCTTGCACGTCAAGCGAATATGCTTGACCTTCCGTTACCGTTTAGATTATGTGCGAGTTGAATGTTTATATGTGTACAAAAGCCTAAATTAAATCAGTTCATCATATTAATCGTGTCTCTTCAGAAAATTTAGACTAATTCGCTCAATTCATATGGATTAGTTTTACGATCTCTTTGTGAACTTTTTGAAGCGTCAAAGTGGTAGTTGTGTAGATGTTAATGGAGGGACAGACAGCTCTCAGATTTCATCAGAAAGATCTTAATTTGTGTTCAGAAGATGAATGAAAGTCTTACAGGTTTGGAACGACATGAGGGTGAGTAATTAATGACAGAATTTTCATTTTTGGGTGAACTATCCCTTTAAGTCGTCACTTTATACAGTACAGATTGTTTCAAAGCAGTTTCATAGTGCTAAACTGGGAAATAACAGTGTTAATGTTGCAAAATTCATCAATTATGAGGTTAATGGTGTCATCATTCAGTTCAATTTAGTTAAAAGTTGATTAAATTTTATACTGTGTATATTGAGGGTAACATCAAACATACTTGATACAGCATTTTTAAAATGGAGCTTTTATTTAATAGCATAAGTAAAAACGTACCCGTCAAGTAAATATTAATTCCAACTCAAATGAAAAGCAGCAAAAAACAGAAATTAAGTTTTTCAGTTTTACCTTCACAAAGCTCACGTTGGCAGGGAAATCTCCAGGAGGGAGACTGTTTGTGTTCGTCTCAGGCAAAGGGGGGCCAGCTATGGGTCCTCTTGAGATTCGGAGCGAGACAGGGAATGAATGCTTCCCATCAGGGAGACTTACCGGCGCTCCATCTTCCATTTTCCCACTCATTCCTCGCTGATCAGCATCTGTGGATCTGCCTTTCTCTCCTCGACCAACTTCCATTCCTTCCCCGACCTTGCATTTGTTCACTTCATCCACATGGTTTGTTTTTTTCTCATCCCTATCCTCTTTCACAACAAGACTCTCTTCGTCTTTCTCATTCCCCTGACTCTTTTCTTCTACCAAATCCTCCTCCATCCTCTCCCTCCCTTCCCCTCGATCCCCCTCCCCATTTTCCCCAGAACGTCTGGAGTGCTGCGTGTGGACCTCAGAGAGGTAGTGCCGTATATTCTGCCGAGCAGCATGTATCAATGCTCCATCAATATCCAGGCCCACAATCCGTGCTGGGCGCCAGTTTTTGGCGATGGACAGCGTCAGGTGGCCGGTGTTGCAACCCATATCTAACACAGCCTTCCCTCTGAACCACTCGGGATTTAAAACACACATACGAGGATCCTCACTCAGACCTGGGTTCCGATAACCATAGTATTTATTATAGTTGCCGTACTGAAACTTCTTCTTCGGCTGTTGTGGGTGCTGGTTGTTGTACTGCGGCCTCCAATGGTTCGGATGTGGCTGTGGCCTTTCTGCAGTTCCCGTACGAGAGCCCGTTCCTGGGGTGTGAAAGGGCTGAGAATGCCTTCCAGGTCTCTGACCCCAACTTCTCACCTCATTTGAACTGTCTGCGTTCTCCAATCTGCCACCGGCACGCCTGCGTTTCCGCTGCCTGTTTGATGGAGCATTGGTGGGGCTTGTAAATGGAGGTGCAGTTGAGGCGTCAATGGCTTTCTCCTTCACCTCACCGCCATTTGTGGTTAAACTGGGCTTATCTGAACACTGAGCCTCAAGAGTCGAGTCCGATAATGTTTGGTCCTCAGGAACGAGGGTGTTCGCCACCCTTGAGCACCCTTCGGAGAGCGTTGTTTTTCCATCATCTTGTGCCGTTGCACAGCCGCTAGACTCGAGTAAATCGGTCTGTATGACTCCTTCACCAAAACCTTTTCCAGTGCTTGCTCCATGGTGCTTGTTCCGATGTCTTCGCCTGCCTCCGCTACTTTTTAAGGGAGACGTTAACAGACTGCTATCTTCTGCACTAAGGCAATTGAGATTGAGGGGGTCTGTGATATCTCTGGGTATCAGGATCTCTACAGGATCTCTGTTTTTGGCTGGCAATGGTGAGGACTTGGGCGTCTCTGCATTGAGAGCCCGGTTCACCTCTTCATCAAGAAGGCTGTTAAGGTTGAGTGGGTCAAAAATGTTCCCGCCCAGCAGGAAATTGGTTGGCAGGACTGACTCACTCTCAGAGTTGGCACGCCGTCGTCGTTTACCATAACCAGGGTGTTTGAATCCAGCGCTCATGGTGTTGCGGCGCTTATTGACTTTCTGCTGTTGAGTTTTGGGCTGCTGAGTGCCATTTTGGGTTTGTGTAGACGATTCGACCCCACTGTCACTCACAGCATTGTTATCAGTGGCAGCGGTTTTCTCTCTGTGCTCCACCGATGTCTCACTTCCGGTCTCTTCACCACCCTCTTTGCTGAGGTTTATAACTGTGGTCTTCTCGGATGGATGAAGAGTGCTGGTATCATTTCTAGTAAGTTCTGAGTGCTGTTGGGAAGTGGGGTCTGTTTGCCCCTCACAAGATAAAACAGTTCCCTTGTCAAATGACATCTCTATCATTTTTCAGGCTGATGCTGGAGGTGACATGGATCTGAAATGAAAGCATAAAGCAATCATCCACAAATCCATGTGTACACGCAAGAATTCACTAAATCATTACTATACATACTCAAAAGATGGAATTTACTGATCCAATCCTAAAGGATCCTAATTAGTGACAGACTAATACAGTGGCAAGAAAAAGTATATGAATCCCTTGCAGAATCTGTGAAAAAGTGAATAATTTTAACAAAATAAGAGATAATACAAAATGCATGCATTTTTTATTTTTATTTAGTACTGTCCTGAATAAGATATTTTACATAAAAGATGTTTACATGTAGTGCAGAAGACAAAAAAAGCTGAATTTATAAAAATGATCCCCTTAATTCTTAATACTGTGTCGTTCTTCAGAAAAATCCTCCAAGTCCCAAAAATTCTTCAGTTTTGCATTTTTGAACCCTTTCCAGCAGTGACTGTATGATTTTGAGATCCATCTTTTCACACGGAGGATGATTGAGGGACTCAAACAACTACTTAAAAAAAAATAATAATAATTCAAACATTCACAGATGCATTAAGGGGAAACCTTGGGGGTGAAAACTTTTGAACTTGTGTCTAAATTTTTCTTATTTTGTTTAAATATCAAAATAAGATAATAAAATTCTTTAAATGTTCAAATTCAAAAAGTTCTCTTTCTGTCTTAATGCATCAGGTTTCCTTCTGGAGCATCAGTGAATGTTTCAACCGTTTTTAATTGAAGAATTTGCAGTACGTAAAGGATTTTTCTGAAGAACGTTGGGCAGTTTAACTGCGCAGGACAAACAAGGGACTCAAAAACAACCATCACAAAACAAAAAAACAGCCGTAGATCATCCAGGCAACGACACAGTATTAAGAATCAAGGGTTCATAAACTTTTGAACAGGGTTTTTTTTTTTGTCTTGTGGACTATATGTAAACATCTTATGTAAAATATCTTATTCAGAACAGTACTAAATAAAAAACAACATACATTTTGTATGATCGCTCTTATTGTTAAAATTATTCACATTTTCACAGATTCTGCAAGTGGTTCTTTTTCTTACCACTGTAATGCAGTCCCTAATATCAGTCAGGCGATGTACACTGTAAAAAAGCTGCTGCCTTCAATGTTTAAGTACAATCAACTTGGACGTTTAAGTCACTTCAACTTAAAATTACATTAAACTGTAAAGTGAAAATTGCTCAACTTATTTTAATGAGTTAAATCAATGTATGATATGTTGATCATATAATTTTTTTACAGTGTATAGTCCAGTATTTGTCTATTTTTTTGTATAATTTGCAGATTAACCGAAATGATTGTGTCTAGTCTCAGGCTCAATTTATTTAATGATTTTGCTTTGTTGATTTTGGGCAAATAAAGTGTTTATCCAAATGTAGCAATTATGTTAATATCCATTTGCTATCATGAAAATGTTACTTGTATAACAGGTGGCTAAAACTATCTGTTATTTAAATACATCACTAATCCTAATGAAAATTCAGAATTCCAACAGAACTCAAATCAAAAATATTTTAAGAGTTTCTGATTATGATACCCAAAAATATATATTGTTTTAATTGTTCAGTATATTAACTATCCAGTAACAAGACGTTGTTTCAACACAAGTTCTGATAAAGATGACAACAGAAGCCCAAGAATGGGCTATTGAAATTCTTCTAAGAATGCTACAACTTACCTTTACAAAAACCAAAGACTAATTCAACTGAAGAGAGAAATTGATGTTTGCATAGAGCTTAACGTTACCTGCCGAAACAACTGTTAAACATCTGTCAAGTGTGCATGAAAAAGTAAATGTTTAGGTCAACGTTGGCAAACCGTCCACCCACCTTTAGTGTCAGTGAGCCCGCCTCTCCTCTTGACACTGCTGTTATTACTGACACTTTGTATAAGCCCCGCCTCCGAGCGTCATTTATGAATAATACATAGCACTGTAAAATCAGAAAACAGAAGAAAAAAAAAGGAAAAGATACCTAAACAGGATCAGTGTTCAGCACACAGCCCCGGGGCTCTAACTCTCTCCGCCCTCTCTTAAAGGTACACAGCCCAATGCCTGCCTCCCTCTCCAGCGGACGAAAAAAAACCCACAACAGCTTGGACAGTGTAGCGACAGCTGTCCTTGCACATCCCGCACTGAAAGCACCAGTGCCTTAGTACGCACAGCTGTCCGCTGATGTCAGCTTCAGAATCAAAATAATACACACAGAGGACACACCCCTTAAAAATAAAGCTTATATACGAACGAACACTATTTTAGAATATCAGCAAATCTGTGTGGAGGCACTGAACACAATGATATTGTTTTAAAAACCCCTAACTGCTCGGCTAAACTCCTGCGATTACTCGGCTGAACTTACTAATGAGCTGCAGAATCTCGCTGTGAGGAACGGGGCTTTCGCTGCTTTATATATGTCGAACGCCTGATGACGTCGCGAATAGGCAGTTAAAACAGCCAATAGTACGCCGATATTCTGGAAACAGTAATCTCACTGTCCAATCATGGAGTGCGGGGGGGCGGGATTAGCCTAGATACTTCTGTATAGGTACCCTAGGTATGTGCCTGCGTATAAAAGCCAGCTTTATTAAATGGGTTTTATCATTTCATGAATTGCGCAGTGACCTCGTTAAACTTCCCGTATCTATTTTTCATTTTATTCCATTACAATAAGACAGTGGTTTTGTTTGTATGTGTTTTTGGCTGTTGTTTACACACTGCACACTTCCTCACAGGCAAGCAACACGACGCCCCGTAGCTTTTCTATCTAGCATGTAACCTAAATTTACGACATTTTTGACACTTGACTGACAGACAGTATCCTAAAATGCACATCCTGCAACTGAAGACTGATTACTTATACAGCACTACTTGATTACGATTGATTGCTATTTTAAGCTAAACGCTATAAGCAGAAGCTTTTTGGTTCCCGCCCCCGCGCAATACCGAGTCACTGGGATTTGTAGTCCTTGCTCACTATTCGTCTCGTGCGCAGATATTCGGATAGAATACATATAGATTAAAATACACTCTTATAACTGTTTTAACAACTCACATCATAGTTACCATCACAGACAGTTCACCCTGTTAAAGTAAAAGGTGTGATAGTGAGGAAAGATTAAGGACTTAACAAAGCATTTACAAATAACAAAACATCCAAAAACTATCACAAGTAAAGGGGTTGAGTTTACAATACAGGAAAAAAGATATAGATATTGATTTAAATAGAAGTAGTAGCTTAGTAGAAGTAGTAGTAGAATTAGTATGCCTGCTTAAAGAAAGAAGACAGCATATACACCAATCAGACATAATTACATTATGACTAATATTGTGTTGGTCCTCCTTTTGCTGCCAAAACAGCCCTGACTCGTCGAGGCATGGACAACACTAGACCCCTGAAGGTGTGCTGGGGTATCTGGCACCAAGATGTTAGCCGCAGATCATTTAAGTCCTGTAAATTGTGAAGTGGGGCCTCCATGGATCGGACTTGTTTGTTCAGCACATCCCACAGATGCTCGATTGGATTGAGATCTGGGGAATTTGGAGGCTAAGTCAACACCTCAAACTCGTTGTGCTCCTCAAACCATTCCTGAACCATTTTTGCTTTGTGGCAGGAGCATTATCCTGCTGAAACAGGCCGCAGCCACCAGGGAATACCGTTTCCATGAAAGGGTGTACATGGTCTGCAACAATGCTTAGGTTGGTGGTACGTGTCAAAGTAACATCCACATGGATGGCAGGACCCAATGTTTCCCAGCAGAACATCGCCCAAATCATCACACTGCCTCCACCAGCTTGCCTTCTTCCATAGTGCATCCTGGTGCCATGTGTTCCCTAGGTAAGCGACACACGCACCCGGCCATCCACGTGATGTAAAAGAAAAGACCAGGCCACCTTCTTCCATTGCTCCGTGGTCCAGTTCTGATGCTCACGTGTCCACTTTTGGCGCTTTCGGCGGTGGACGGGTCAGAATGGGCACCCTGACTGGTCTGCGGCTATGCAGCCCCATATGACAATTCTGACTACTTTCTATCTGATCCAGCATTAACTTCTTGAGCAATTTGAGCTACAGTGATCGGACCACACAGGCCAGCCTTCGCTCCCCATGTGCATCAATGAGCCTTGGCCGCCCATGACCCTGTCACCAGTTTACCACTGTTCCTTCCTCGGACCACTTTTGATAGATACTGACCACTGCAGACCGGGAACACCCCACAAGAGCTGCAGTTTTGGAGATGCTCTGACCCAGTCATCTAGCCATCACAATTTGGCCCTTGTCAAACTCGCTCAAATCCTTACACTTGCCCATTTTCCTGCTTCTAACACATCAACTTTGAGGACAAAATGTTTACTTGCTGCCTAATATATCCCACCCACTAACAGGTGCCGTGATGAAGAGATAATCAGTGTTATTCACTTCACATATTGTTCATAATGTCATAATGTTGTGCCTGATCGGTGTAGTTCAATTTTCAACTCTTAAGCAAATAACATTTTATCTCTAAATTGTTTTGTTATCAATACATTAGAGAGACTCAATATACAAATGAAAATCAAGCAAGATTTAGAATGATATATTTTACATTTATGAATTTACCAACTAAAATTATAAGATTCATCATAAAATTAACAGATGCATTAATGCATTTTTTATTCAAAATATATAAAAACATTATAACCAGAATTCTGTTGAACATGCATAGATAAATCTTCGCAAAATTTTTGGGAATGGTAACATTGAAAAAAAAAAAGATGTAGTATTTTTTCTGGATGATCTGAACAAAATGAGTAATTTTCATCAATATCCATAACTTTTGATAAAGTATAATTACTAACATAAATAGTATGAAGAATTTTCAAATGTAGTTCCCGAAGTTTGTTAGATATACAAAACCGAAAAGGAAGCAACCAAGCTTTTTTCCAAATAATAGGAAACAAATATTCCAGAAAAAAATTTGGTTACACTTTATTTTAAGGTGTCCGTGTTACAGTGTAATTGTACATTTAAGTACTGAGTAATATTAATGAACTACATGTACTTACTATAGGGTTAGGGTGTGGTTTAGGTTAGTTGCATATGCATAGTTTTTATTACTATAGTAACTGCATGTAACATGTCTAACAAAGACACTGTAAAATAAAGTGTTACCAGCATTTTCCTCTAGGCTTAAAGGATCTATTTTTATAAAATATTTCTAATAAATTTATGTGTGCCCGTTGTACTGTCTATGTCCACCCCATTTAAATGACGAAAATTACCAATTATTCATAACATTTTTATAATTTAAAAAAAATAAATACTCTGAATCCCAAGTGGATTTACACAAACTGAGAAAGTCAAAAAGCGTTAGGTTGAGCCCCGCTCTCCCTATATTCACAGTTTGTGAAAATGAAAACATTAAATACAATTAGAAAATGTTTCAAATATATATATGTTAAATACAGTATCATATGTTCTCATATTTATTTTGTTTAATTTTTGCAATGTGTTTTTGTGAAATCTGTTTTCATAGTGATTTTTGGTGCATTGTATTAAAACAACTCAGTTAATAATTATTATAATAATAGTAGCCTATATGGAACACACAACATACAAAATATATTGTCCCCTTTTTTAAAATTCATCGATAATAACAAGTGAGATTTCACTTGCATTTTGACCACTGAAAATGTCCCTGTTTCCATTTCAGAAATCTGGTCACCTTATAAATGAGAACAGTAAGTATTTTTGACCAGCAGATGGCAATGTGTTTTTGTTCATAAATGTATTGCTGACAAAAAATAATTTTTTGTGATACACATTTGTCACAATCTGGGGTAAGTTGTCACTGTGGAACCTACCAACAAATCGCCTATTATAGACTACATAATTTATGAAAAACAATATAATTTGCCCTGCCCTGTACTGAGATGACAATATATTTGCGCTATCCTATAGGTGTGTGTTTGTGTGTCCTGGTAAATTATGGGGACAAAATGTCCCCACAAAGATGGCAATATCCAAAATCCTTTTGGGGACAATTTTTAGTCCCCATGAGGAAAGCAGTGATGGGTAGGTTTATTGTAAGGGTTAGAATATACAGTTTGTACAGTATAAAAATCCTTATGTCTATGGAGAGTCCCCATAAAACGAGTGTGTGTGTATAAAGAGTCATTCAAATTAACAAAATTATATAGATTTAATAAGTGAAAAAAGTACAATTAATTTATACAATGTACAATAGGGACAAAATAAATATATTTACACAATTTGTATACAATAAAGAATCTTAGATAGGAATGTGACAGCGGGAATCGGGAAGCACAAAACACATACATGAACACTGATAACAGAGTCATCACACAGAGATCCTAATGTTTCTCGCCCACCTTTCACTTGTACATGTGCATTCCTGATGTGTTTTCCGTGGGAAGATGTTGCTCTGTGTTCAACTGATGAGCTTAAAGTCACTAAGTGTTTTGAGTTTTGCTCACCAGGGCCTCCACAAAGAGTGTGGCTGGTTGTGGAAGAGAGCTCGTCTCAGAGTCCGGGGTTGGCTGGAGGGAACCGAGCCAGTGGGTCGCACTGGAGTGGGGGATCCCACCGAGACCTGCAAATGAGGTGCTGGGACTACAGGCACTGCAGGGGTTGAGAGGCTGAAAGAGGAGGACGAGGACGAAGAGTCGCTGGAGAGCGGCGAGATGGTAGGAGGGAAAGGGAAATGGCAGGGGACAGAGAGGTATGTGGGAGAGCTGGAGAAGGGAGGAGAGCTGCTGGAGTAACAAGGAGAGGGTGGAGGAGAGAGGGAGTATGGAGGGGAAAGGTAGGGATGGGTCATGGGCTGGTGGAGCATAAAAGATGTGGGATACAAACTATTGGTGTAGGAAAAGGGCTCTGTGTTGGCTCTCATGGGGACGTCCGACCTGCACGTCAACTCTGCATTTGGGATCCATGGATGATTGGAAGCTTGGCTTGAAACTCTGCTTTGGGGGAGAGTGTTGCTGTAGGAGTCGAGGTGGTGACACAGCCCTTGAACGAAGCCGTCTCGCTGAGAAGGCTCCACGCAGTCAATGAAGCTGGCCAGGCGGGAGATGCACTCCTTAAAGCCAGCCTTGTAGACTGGATTAGAAGGCATCTGGGCATTGATGGGCTCGGGGACTGAAGCAAAATGCACATGGGGTCTCGTCGAGAGCAGAGGCGGAGCGTTAGCATCATGTGGGTCTGAGTCTTTGATCGGATCTGGGACGTGGAATTAAAGGCGTACAAAAGAGGAAAAGAAAAAAGGGCAAAAGCAAGAAAAGGAAGGGTTTAGGTGAGATAGAATAACGTGAGATGTTAATTTATGGTTATTGAAGGTTCGTTCAAAGGAAGAATTGAGAATTTAAAGCAAAGTAGTAAGAAGAAAATGTTTTTGGTTTATTGATTGCCAGAATGGAAAGTTGGAGAGCGAGGTACATGAAGTTATTTTTGGGTTAGATGGAGAAATTGAGAATGAAAAAAAATGGGAGGGGGGAGAGACAGAGACATAAAATCAATTAGAATCATCACACTCAAAGGCAACTCAAATATCAAACAGCACTTAAAGGGATAGTTCACCTAAAAAATTAAATTCTGTCATCATTTACTCACCCTCGAGTTTCTTTCTTCTGTTGAACACAAAGGAAGATATTTTGAAGAATGTTGTAACACCCATTGACTACCATAGTATTTTTTCCTACTATGAAAGTCAATGGCTACCGTCAACTGTCTGATACCAACATTTTTCAAAATATCTCCAACAGAAGAAAGAAACTCATACAGTTTTGGGACAACTTGAGGGTGAGTAAATTTCATTTTTGGGTAAACTATGCCTTTAATCCAGACCTGTACACAAATAGTAGGTCAATAATATAATTGTAAGATATGAAATACTTGTAAAATAAGCTAACTCTTCAATGAATGAAGTATAGACAGAAAGCTTACCTTGGCTATCTCTCGCAGCTGTCGCTTTTCTCCTGATGTATTCAACGGTTAACTCCAGAATTTCAGCCTTCTCCAGTTTGGGGTTTTGAAGTCGCTGTAAAAGTGAATGTAAATGCATTATGTTGCTGAAACATTCCAGTGCTCACTAGGTTTATATTAAACACTGGATTCCCATTCTTACCGAGTCCAGAGTGTTATCCAGGAGAAGCGTTCGCAGCTCATCTAAACGCTGGTTAATCCGGTCTCTCCGTTTCTTCTCTATAACCGGTTTCAAGATCTAAATGGAGTACATATATTGAATTTAGCCATATATTTAAAATGAATGAGAAATGATACAACTCCTCACTATATTATGGCATGTCCATTAAGAAAGAAATACTCACTCTTTTGGTTGGTCGTCGACTTGCCATTTTTGGAGTAACCATGATCTGTTGAAGAGTATGAAAATCTTATATTCCTGTTGTTCTGTGGCTTGAGGAAATACTACTTTGAAAAAGGTCCTCGCGAACTCTTGGCTTTTATTGGGGATGCTGGCTTGTCATTGGTGGTGATGAGGTGTCAATGACGTATAACCGTATGGTGCCCCCCCCCCCCCCCCCCCCCCCCTTATGGCTTTCTGCCATTGTCAATTACCATTTTAATATATTCCACTATAAATCGATTAGGTTAAATTAAAGAACTGCGGAGAAAAACGTAAGTTTCCCATCGTACCTGCACAGCTTTACAAAAATCTGAATAGGCCTATAATATGAATATAAACGCATGGTAATGAAAACTGCACATGGAAGTCTGCTTAGAATGGCCAATCCTGCAGTAATAGAATGCTTATGCTTTTATGGACTAGTTTGGTCATTTTATTGCAGTGCATTTTCAACACAAACTTCTTGACACGTTAAAGTTCACGACCTCCAACCAAACTTTATCCACCCCTAATAATTTAATGTTTAATGTTCAAAAACAATGTTGCATGTTCCATTATGACAACTTGTTTGTTAATGTAATAAGATAGCCTATGCATTTCTATTGTCTAGCTTTAATATATATATTTCTGTTCAATTTGCTAATGTTGGTCTATGATTAATTTCTCACTAGTATGTTAGCAGATTTTCGTAAAGCCGTGCAAGTGCGATGGGAAACTTGAGTTTTTCTCGTGGGAACGGAATATTATGGCACTACACATGTGTAAAAACGAACGCACTCACACTAACAGCGCCAGACTACAATACTCAAGCTTTCATTAGATGCTTAACAGTTTCGTGCATCGCCTTCGCACCTGCAGCGGGTCAACTGTCGGCGATCACAGCGATGTGACTGCTCTGGACGTGTAATGCATGATTTATTAAAGTAGAAATAACTGCACAACATTTAAATGCATATAGGCCAATTTGCGTTGCATGCGAGTGTTTGCTTTTCCCGAGTGGGTGCAGGCTATCCGAGCCGGAAAAAAAAAAAATGCTGACATATTTTTCAAGGAGATTAATATATAGTGCAAAACGCCACTTGGTGCACATGAGCACCAATGCATATGACGTCAACTCAATTTACAGGATAAGATATGTTGCTAAATTGAACTGGCCATGTGTTGCTTCACTTTTTGACCCCATGCCTCATGTGTCTAACCTTATGAAAAATCCCGTGGGAAAGTTTACTGTTTGGTCAGGTAGAGTGGTGGCACCATACACACCTTGCTCATAATTCCATTAGTATTATGATTTCTTTAACACGTCTCTTTAACAGTAAATATTGCGTGAGGTTTGCTATGGACAAACGCTTTTCATTGCAGTCATGCATTTGCAATAAACAAACTCAACAATGGAGTGACAAAACTCAATGTTGACCAAAGCAAATATCTGACTTAAGCTACTGGATTTTAGACGTTATCATGAAATCCTATGTTCTTTACGGAAATCGGACGTTTAAGATGCTTTGTATGGAAGATGCAAAGTGTTTGAGTAATTTAGAATCATCTTGTTCAGTGCAAAACCATTGGGATGCAACTGTTGGTTTCTGATATGCATCCCCACTGTCTGATGACCGACCATCGAGCAATTAGTCAAATGTTAAACTTGGCACCTGCTGGAGCAGTACAGAGCAAATGGGCACGTGGAAACGTTCGGCACTTGAGCGCCTGTTGCACTGAGGTGTGAAGTAGCCACGCTTTCGAGCATGCGTGAGCACGCGCCGTCTGAATAGACAGGCGGTATAGGACAAGTAAACGCGATCCTATGGGATAAATCTTAACTGTCAGGTTTGCATGTGTTGAACTTGGTCGAAATTTCGCCAGCATCCAGGAGTCGCCAAAATGGTGCTAAACATGGACATTTCTGGATTCTATTAAATAAATTATTATTATGGCATTGGTTTCATATTGATGATCAATCGCAGGGATTAATCAGTGATATGTAGGGGGAGAGTGGGGTAAGATGAGCCTTTTTTTATTTTTATTTATGTGGTCCTCAAGTAATTTCATGTTTCCTATCTTTTTTTTATGATCAAAATGCATCTATGACAAAGGAATCTAAAAATATAGGCTTCTTATTAAAAAAAAGTGTTCCTGTGGCTCAATTTGCCCCAGGTTAGGGGTAAGTTGATCCGAGTCGGTGGGTAAATTGCACCATCTGGGTGTAAACTGACCTTCTAAATTAATCTGATTAAAGCATGTGAAATTTTAAAGATAATTTACCTTGTTTAAAAATTTCCTTTTACAAATAGTTGTATTTCTTTTCTTAAAGCTAACCTTAAACAACATAAAACCAACCAAATGAAGTTTTAAAGAAATGTCACTGGAACTAATAACCTTTTTTGGCAATGTTGAACATGTTAGGCCATTAGAGACTACAGGTGGAAAGATATATAAAATATATGATTATGGTGAAAATCATCTTCTGGTTCTCATTAGAGAAGGATTTGTACACTGTCCCTCAAATAAACAACAACAAAAACACAAAAAACAACATATGATAAACTAAACCAGTTGTGTAATATTACTTTGTGCAGTGCCTAAAGATGGGGCACAACTGGCTCAATTTACCCCACATCATTTGGCTCACTTTGGGGGGGGGGGGGGGGGTGCTAAATCGCCAACGTGCAAATAAATATTTTTAGACCTTCCACTCCACCCATATACTTCTTTTCACAGTCTGGCAGAAATTATGGGTGGTTCCAAAATACATGGTCACGACAATAAACGTCAAGATACAGGGGGTGGGTCAATTTACCCAGAGGCTCATCTTACCCCACTTTCCCCCTAATGTGATTACACGCGATGTGGCTGCTGTTAGTTACAACTTGACCTATCATTGTGCTCAGGCTACGGTTGGACACTGAGTAGATGCACACACAGCATCAGAGGGACTTTTTAGTACGCCTACTATATAGAAGAGATATTTCATGCATTCGTAGATCATCTGGCTTGAGGTCTAAGCACTATGGGACATTTTATAGCCTGTGTGTCAACATGGCCCACTAGGGGGCCTCAGTAAACTTCCAAGTGTGCTGCAAGATGCTAGCTAGTCCTCTTATTACACTTACAAATAAGTAAAAGGAAATTATACTTTGCTTTCTGAGTCCTTTCTAAATAACTTAAAACCTCTTTTGCTTTTTTATAAAGGCTATCAATTATAGTACACACAAAGTAAAAAAAATATAGGCCTGGTTTCACAGACAAGGCTTAGATTAAGCCAGGATAGGCCTTTTTGGACATTTACGTAGCTTTTATGAACATGCCTTGATGTAATGTAATGAAAAAACATTACTGATGTGCATCTTGAGACAAAACAATGGCACTGATATATTTTAAGATATCTCAGTGCAAGTTGCTTTCAGTTAAAACAGCTCAAACATGCATTTTAGTCTGGGGCTAGCTTAAGCCTTGTCTGTGAAACCGGGGGAAATGAAGGGAAATATAGCCATATTTAAGTGGGCAATCCTAATGCCTGGGAATTGATCCTGCACTTTTCTTATTATGTTGAATGCAGTACGTAGTCTTTCACTTTTCCACCTGCCTGAGCAAAACCTATTTCAAATAGTCAATAAAAAATTAAATCGACCGTTAATAAAAATATTTGAATATGTGATAGAAGAAAATAAATCCCCAAAAGCGTCAACCAAGGCTATTTGCTTAACACACTCCATTAAAAGTATATTAGTCGATCACTGACATTTTTTACAGTATATATCTCTTTTAATAAAAATGGTTCAAAACAGCTCAGATTAGGGTTCTTTGGATTGTAAGCACAGCAGAAACCTTCTTGGTGCAAAATAACCATGATTTGAAAGTGTTTAATAGTGCTTTAAAGAACATTATTAGCTGTATAATAAGTAATAGCTGGATATTGATCTGATTAAAGACAAAAATATATTTCACAAAAATGTGACTCTTCACCCAAAAATGAAAATTAGCCCATGATTTACTCACCCTCAAGTCATCCTAGGTGTATATGACATTCTTCTTTCAGACGAATACAATCTGAGTTATATAAAAAAATGTCCTGGCTCTTCCAAGCTTTATAATGGCTGTGAATGGCAGCCCAAAATTTGAAGCCCAAAAAAGTGCATCTATCCATCATAAAAGTGCTCCACACGGCTCCGGGGGGTTAATAAAGGCCTTCTGAAGTGAAGCAATGCGCTTGTGTAGTAAAAATATCCATATTTAAAACTTTATAAAGTAAAATATCTAGCTTTCGGCAGACCTTCCGTACTCAACTTATGAAGAAAGTGTAGCGCCTCTCGCAGTTCAAAACGCTTACGCTACATCCGACATCATCGTCACGCTAGTTAGGCTTTTTTCGTAAGGTGAATACGGAAGGCGGTCTGGAGGAAGCTAGATATTTTACTTTATAAAGTTTTAAATATGGATATTTTTCTTACACAAACCCATCCCTTAACTTCAGAAGGCCTTTATTAACCCCCTGGAGCCGTGTGGAGCAGTTAAATGATGGATGGATGCTTCAAATTTTGGGCTGCCATTCACTGCCATTATAAAGCTTGGAAGAGCCAGGAAATTTTGTATAACTCTGATGGTATTCGTATGAAAGAAGAAAGACATATACACCTAAAATGGCTTGAGGGTGAGTAAGTCATGGACTAATTTTCCCTAACTATCCCTTTAAATACAACCCCATTTCCAGAAAAGTTGTACATTTTGTAAAAAGCATTTAAATCAATAATCTGTAATTTGCTAATTCTCTTTAACCTTTATTTATTTGACAAAAGTACAAAGAAAATATTTCCGATGTTTTGTGCTGACCAACATTTTGCCCAATCTCACTTGATATAAGACAGCTTCTCAATATTCCCATGGTCATCGTTGTCTGATTCTCCTCTTCATGATGGGCCGTACATATTCAATAAGAGACAGATCTGGACTGCAGGTTTAGAGTGTCTAAGAAATCAATAGCATGTGCCGAATGAGGCCTGGAAAGATGTCATCTTGATGCCATTAAATGTCTCTGTACAATCCCAATATACACATCCACAACATACTTCACACATGCAAGTCACCCATATTTGCACTGATGCACCTCAATACCATGACAGATGTTTGTTTTTGCACCTATCACAAGTCAGTATTTCCCAAAAACAAGCTGAAACGTGGACTCATCTGACCCCAGCACACATTTCCACTGTGTTTCGGATCATCTGAGATGAGCTCGGGCATCTCTGCATTGAACAGATGTGTAGATTTCTCCTTGCGTAACAGAGATTTGAGTTGCATTTCTTGATGCAGCGGCAGACTGTGTTAAGTGACAACGAGCACATGTGGCTGTATTTAACACAGTAGCATGATGGTTTCTCATGCAATGCCATCTGAGGGGTCAAAGGTCACGCACATTCAACAGAGGTTTCCTGCCTTGCCCTACGCAGACTGAGATTTCTCTGGGTTCCCTCAATCTTTCACAATATTATGTTTGGTAGATGGTAAAAGACATAAATACTTTGCAATCTCGCATTGAGAAATGTGATTATTGAATTATTTGACAATTCTTTCATGATATTTGGCACAAAGTGATGAGCCATGACCTTTGCTTGCAAAGACTGAGAAGCTCATCACGATCCCCTCACCTCTTACCAATTCACCTGCTCCCTGTGGTCTGTTTCAAAAGAGTTTAACTTGGATAGTCTTGGATAACTTGGAATGTTTTCACTTTTATTTTGCCTTTGTCCCAACTTTTTTGGAGTGTGTTGCAG
This sequence comes from Rhinogobio ventralis, assembly GCA_039654625.1. Lineage (NCBI taxonomy): Eukaryota > Metazoa > Chordata > Actinopteri > Cypriniformes > Gobionidae > Rhinogobio > Rhinogobio ventralis. Next base: position 46,909,163 of record CM077194.1, read on the forward strand.
CCATCAAAATGTTTTTATATACAATTAAAGGCACAATATGTAAGATTTTTGGATTAAAATATCCAATAAAACACTAGAACAGTGTATACATATATTTTGTTGACTTGTGTACTTACATTATCCCAAATGATTCCAAGAATGTTTAAATCCAGAGAAATAAGCAATTTAAACCAGGACACGGACTGCGTCATCCATTTTATTTTGTAGAAACCATGGAAACACCAAAGATGCTTTAATATATTATGTTTTATTAGACAAGGGAACAATTGTTTGGATACATTTATAGACAGAAAACGAATTATTGTACAGTAATACAGCATTTTCTTCGTCATACAATATGTCATACAACACAAGCCATCCAGCATTTATTAATATGATATTCTAATATCACTCTAGCTCACTGCAGTGTGAACAAGTGTCTCATAGTAGCGCCGAGCAAATGCACAGAGTAGCATTATAACATAATTTTCAACACCCTCAAATGTATCTAATATGATAAAACGACGCTGCGTTACCTCACATACGCATGAGTGGAAGAAGTGACTGTGGCATAATAAAAGCTCCACTGCTCTCAAGCCGTGTGTCGCGCTCGTCTCTTATTAGCAATCGCTCCGGCGGCCTCGTTCAGCTCCGCAGCACTCCGCCCTGCTCTGCTTCATACTACAGTAACGTTTATAATCTCATCCGTGAACATGATGTCTGCCCGAGTCCCGTCCCAATTCTTTTCCACCGGCTGTGAGGTGAAGGCGACAACTCCCAAGATTCTTCGCTCAATCACTGCGTCATCAAGCTACACCCTTGTTTTGAATAGGTGACCTCTAGAGGCGAAAAACTACATAGTGTGCCTTTAAATTGATCAGTGAAAACACTGAACATTTGTCTTTGTACTTTTGTCAGCTAAATAAAGGTTCAAGAGAATTAATGAATCACTGATTCTTGATTTTATTTACTTTGCAATGGTGTTGCACTGGCGTCTTCATATATTTCTATCATTATGGGTGTGTTTTGATGTAATTGATTGTCAGTTCCTCTCTGCAGGTGTAAAAGAATCTATGTTCACAAAAGATGCCATTGTATATGAGCCCGGTAACACTTTAGTATGGGGAACACATATTCACTGTTAACTCATAATTACTGCTTATTAATAGTTAGTAAGGTAGTTGCTAAATTTAGGTATAGGGTATAGGATTAAAAGATGCAGAATAAGGCATTAATATGTGCTTTATAAGTTACTTGGTGCTAATAAACAGCAGTAAACAATTTTTGTTTTTTTTACAGATTTATAAGTTACAGCTTTAACAATAACAACAACAAAAAATGCAATAAAGAACCCTAACTCCAACATACACACGCAAAAAAAAAATCGAGGTATGTTATCATTTGTACTATTACTTACTAGGTTACATCTATGTGTATAGATAACGATTTAGTCATTTAGCTACGTTTTTCGTCATAATTTCAGGCACGGTTTTACCAAGTGCTATACAGCAATTCCCGTGGGAATCTGTGAGTAAAACAGGACACACGTCCTTCTCTGCGTGCTTCTATTCTTATGGGTCCATTGACACATTCTGTTAACACCAAACGTGTGTCGATGAACCTGTGTTTGGGGCAAACGACCCGTTGCCTTCGCCCCTGCTGGTGTAATAGATTTATACAGATTTATAAATTGCTCAACCGGTCTGTTTTGTATAAAATAATGCTCTGGAAAGTCATTATTATCACATCTAAATTATTACATATACGGTCATAATTACGTGCGTTTTTATTGTGTTTTACGTAAATTTCGTTTTTTTTTTAACAAAATATGTCATACTTTTTTCCTCTCATATAGCCTAATTCTGATTTTATGTCTTAATTTTGAATTTTCATCTCATAATTAGTGTGTAATAATTTGGACTGTTCATCTCATATTTATAACTTATTGTGTCCTAAGTATGACTTACCAGAGCATGTGGTGGAAAGTTTTGTTAGGCCTTATAGCAGAACTTTTGGGAACCTGCTTGCCTGTAATAAAGTGCAGGGGCTGGGGTGTGTTAATCTTGATTTTTGTTTTAAAAAGACAACATCAAGCCTTTCTGTGATGGGATATCACACACTTTCAAAATGTTGCATTTTGCGCGCTGGTGTGAATATTTAAATCTCGAGAATACCCGAGAGAGAACTGGGAGAGTGCTATGATGGGAACCGGCTATTAAGCACACTCTCCAAGTAACACGGACTGCTCAGACACCTCAGCTCTTTTTATTACCTGTCAGAATTTGTACATTATTAACCGAGCGCTTCCCACGCTTCTCTCCAGTGAACACGAGAACACAGAGCAGTCTGCGTTCACACGCACTCTTCACTTTCTTCACCTTGGCGATGCTTGTGATTAGCCGTTTATAGATAAGAATTAATGTCATCTTGTGTATAGCCTAGTTACTTTTTTAACACTGCCTATACGCTTACTGACTGCCTTTATTCTTGTTTTACTTTGCGACACTCATTTGACCTTCGCATTCAAAGGGCCAAGATTAAAGCAAATGGCACGCGCAGGGCCATTAAAGCGCGAGGGTTGATGTGTTTGCGTGCATTAGAATAGAGAAGGCGCAGGTGAGACCAGACGGTCTCTCTGGGGATATTAGCATATTATAAGTCTATACGTACCTATTTTAATAAATATTAAGCAAAAATAATAGAACGGTATACTATAACAACAGTGCGTAATTTCGCGCTGTAATAAAGACAGAAGACAAAAAAAACAAAACAATGGTGGCCACTCGTGTCTTGGTGTAATTAAGAACTGGTGCAGAGAGAAAATGATTTCCAAACGGGCTAGAAATGTTACAATACGCACGGCACTGCGGTAGCTATATATAATACACATGCACAAAGGGCATGTAAAGGGCACGACGTGTAAATATTTAAAATTCGCCAACAGGCAATGATTTCAAGAGTGTTATGTTGGGAACAAGCTTTTAGCCACGCTCTCCCAGTAACACGAACAACTTACACCTCACCTACTAACATGGACTCACACCTCAGGCCTGTTTTATTACCTGTCGGAATTATCAATGAACAGAGACGTTCCCACGCTACTCTTCAATAAACATTATAACACAGCCTGCGTTCACATATAGTCTCCATTTTTATCACTTCCATAGGACGAGTGTTTATCATATGCGGTGCGCCGTCAGGAACTTTCTGCTAGCTTGATGGAAGGCATGGAGATGGCGCATTTAAAACAATGCACATTTGTGAAATTTCTCTCCGGCTTTCCTTTACCTCTAGACATATTGTAGCGACGCGTATCCAGTGAACAAACAGCCTTATTCCTCGGGAACTAGACACGTGCTGACTTCGCATTACACATTTAACATTAGCTCAATCTTTAGCGCTTCGAGGATGAGGAGAGAAGTTTTTGCGTTAAGAAAAGATGTAGGCTATCTTCGGAAAATGAATGAACACGAGTCTATTAACATAGTGATTTCAGTGCAATGAATAATAATGCACACGCACGCTTTCGTATGCACACGTGGATATGACTGTCCACGCGCGCATTGTTCACAGGTGTGAAGTTGGCACGCGGCACGCGCCCTGCCGAATTATAAAGAGGTGTGAACACACGTTACCATGCTCCCCCTGAAGATTTTTTACACCTTTTATTGAACACAGATGTTTAGGCTACTGCGACTTTATGCCTCTTTTTTAGCAAAACAAATTTACTCTGGAGGGGGAAAGCGTGGATTGGCACGCGTTTATTTGTTATTACGCACAGCCCTGTTTCTTTCAGGGTATATAGCCTACAGATATTCTTGCAAAATGCAATATATTTTTTATAATTGCGACTTTAAATGGACCCAAAAATTGTAACTAAACAGTTAATGGCCCCTTATTGACTTCCATAGTATGGAGAAAATAAATACTATCGAAGTCAACTGTTTGGTTACCCATATTCTTCAAAATGTCTTCTTTTCTGTTCAGCAGAAGAAAGAAATCCATGTTTGGAACAACTTGAGGATAAGTAAAACAGACTTTTATTTTTTGGGTGAAATATCCCTATAAATTCAGGCGCGTTTGAAGCCTTACCAATAAACGCAATCCTGCCGTGCGTAAATAAGGAACAACAGGATTGGATTCATCCTCGACATTCTGCTAATGCATTCAATGTTCATATTTAAGAATTGTTTATAATGTTGCTGTTTCTGTTGTTTTGGGGTCTCTTAGATCATAACATCGGTGCAATGCAGGCTTAAAGATTGCAGTTGCATTTTTGTTTTTTTGCCGCAAGCTGCATTAATTGTGTGGCACACTTATGCGTAACTTTCAAAATATGCAAAATTCGAAAGCAAGCATGTTTCCAACAGTGGAAATAAGACGCTTGAAAGTAAAAAGAGAGCTATTTTCTTTGTTTATTATTATTATAATGTCGTCTGTCTCACCAGCGGCGCGTGTGCTATTGATATGCGCGTTTATTGTCAGGGTGACACTTGTTTTGTCAAGCGCACACGTGCCCGCGGAAGTCTAGGTGTCAGTGAGCGTGTACCATCAGCCCTTTTGATCTAAGATTGGCCTGTATGTCTTCAACCAATTCAGTGGAGATTATATGTTAGCTACCTACAGTAACAGAAAAAGAAGTATGTATTTGTAATAAATATGTAAGCCAAAACTCTGTAGCCAGTAGCGATTACGGTTTATGAGCTTGAGCCCAAACTGCACGAGAGCATTGCGCCTCAGGGTCAGTCTGTGACAGATAGTGGGCGTGGTTTGACACCACGCGCCTGGATGCCTATAAATACCCGTGCTCAGCTTCAGACTAGCATCTTACTGTTGTGTGCGCGCCTCGAGGAGAGCTCTCTTCCCAGCATACCCTAATAGAAGAGAACTTGGATCTTTACTGGATTGTATCATCACTGGTGCTTGGAGCAGACGTGCAATGAAAATTCTTGGAGAGACTGAGACCTTAAAAATGGACAGAAAGGTAAATATTTATTTCTGTGCATAAATCTCACATTCTAACACTGCAGACTGGCATATGCATGTGAAGCCTGACCTGTCCACTGACACTAGTCTTATTGTTTTCTGCAGCTGTTGAAGCCTCAGGTAGAAAGACGAAGAAGAGAAAGGATGAATCGGAGTTTGGAGAACCTGAGAACTCTTCTTCTGCAAGGCCCTGAGCACAATGTAAGAACTTTTTCATAATGCTGTCTTTCAGCTTGCCTATGATAAGAATATATGTTCTCTAGTAAGTATGTTTGATTGGTCTAAATTCTCCTCTCTCATTTTCACAGAGTCCTTCTCAAAAAAGACTAGAGAAAGCAGAGATCCTGGAAAACACCGTCCTGTTTTTGCAAAACTCTGTCGCTCAGGCCAAGAAAGCACAGGATGAGGAAGGAGGAGAAAAACACCAGTTCATGGACGGCTTTTCTTCATGTCTTCAGAAAGCGGTCCGTTTCCTGTCAGACGAAGGTGATGCCCGTGCACTGGAAGGCTCTGTGTCAGCAGCACTGTGTCAACGCCTGACTCGGCCCTGCGTGTCAACCAGAATGCCTGTCAGAATCCAGAACTCCTCTAGAACGCAGGTTCCACACTCGCAGAGCTCTGTCTGCAAACAAGGACTTCCGTCAGCCTGCAGGAACATTGTGCCACACTCAAACAGGCTTCAATTCAGAAGCACAGACTCCAACACACTGCATGCGACGGCCCGAGCCGCCTCTCAGCACCAAGCACCAGTCAGCCAGACCGTCTGGAGGCCTTGGCCTTGAGAGAGATCAAAGCAGAGAAATGGACTCAAATAGCGGGCTTGTGTAATAACCAGACATGGTGCATCTCTTCCAAACTAGGCTGCGGAGAGACATGTTTATTTCCAAAAAATAAAATGTGTAATGATTTTATCATCACATTGGAAATGTAAAATGTGTAAATAGTGTATGATAAATATGGCAATATATTTTTTACACAGATTTTTTTCTTTTTGCATGATCTGTACTGGGTGTATGATCATTTGTAATGCACAACTGATGTATTTATCTATTTTGCACATGTATTTATTCGTGACATTCCCTTTTACCTCAGATTTATAGTTGTATATTTTGGAGATTGAAGCAAATGCATTCCATCATTAAAATTTTTTAAATGAATCAGTGCCCCCCCCCCCCCCCCCCCTTTCTTTAAAATAATATTAATTGTTGACGCGTTCTGCACGCGCCGAACATTTAAACCTTTGATCACCGAAGCCTTTGAAGTGCGCGCGACCAAACGCGAGTGTGTGAGGCGCCGGAGAGCTGGCACACTTCCACAAGACTTCTGTTCGGACACCTCTGCTTCCTCTGCTCAGATCATGAATAAACAGTGCGAAAGGGCGCCACGTGCCTTGGCACCTTAGACATCCGCGTAAACAAAGATTTACTAGTATTGACATCCTGTATGGCACAGTCTGACCCACGATTCTTTTACTCGTAATGGGCTACAATTTGTATCAAATCACAGATGCATCAAACAGACTACTGGTGTGCATTTAAAAAAAATATACATTTGCACGAAATCTATAATGAGAAGAACACTTCTTGTGAGCAGCATGTAAAGAGAAATTCAGTCTTTACTGCTCTTGTGCTGACTATTTTGCAACTGCAAATGTATTCTACTAAACCGATGTTAAAAAGCAGGGGAAAGACCCCTAGACATCTGAGCGATGCTAATGACTGGACAAAAGGCTGAACCTGGTTTAACACGTCCTGGCCTCAGGATTTGGTCTCGCAAGTGTCGAGTCCACACGACTCACAGACTGGCACGCGCATTTGCATCCGTTTGAACCAGAGAAGCGTGATTTTTTTTACACAATAAACCTTTTTGTGGCCAGGGAATGAAGGTCAGATGTCTTTCCCACGCTTAGGTTAGTTTTTTTTACAGTTCAAACGGCTGTTGTTTCACAATAAATAATAAAAAATAAAAAGTAAATTAAAAAACGTTTAATGCCCATAACGTTGTATGCTGTTTATTTTTAATTAATAAAAAATTACATTTTTTTATATAAGTCTTAAATATTTTTCATTTATTTCATCAAAAAAAAGGCTATAGTAAAAACAGTTGTGAAATATTATTAGAAAGTAAAGAAGTATTTGAAGTGTGATAAAATGTAATAAATCTGTGCATCAAAGTGATATGTGCATACTCACATGATCCTTCAGAAATCAATCTAATATGCTGATTTGAAACATTTCGTATTATTATCAATGTGTTTTGCTGCTTAATATTTTTGTGGAAACCGTGCAACATTTTTTTTTTCAAGATTCTTTGAAAGTTCAAAAGCATTTATTTAAGATTTTGTAGCATTATAAATGTCATTTTTTTTCTACGAAGACCATGCTTATAATGAATTATAGCTCCATTTTATACATCTATTTATAAAGATTTATCTATACTGCGTTATAAGAACAGTTTCAATGTGCATGCTCATAATCCACTGATTTATAAATATTAATTAGTCAGTGGTATGATTCCATGAATGTATTAATAAAGATGCAGCCTGCATTGCTATAATGTTAATTATATTATAGTTACAATGACTTTATATATATTGTTATTAATAGCCGTGTTGTGTTTTTATAAATACTTATGAGTAATAATACAGTTACTAACCTCTATAAATGCATCATTGATGGCTTTAAGGGGAAACAGAGGATGCAATAAAGAAAATGTTAAGAAAGCTTAAAGATGTGCTCATTGTACATTTTAAGTTGTTTACTTGTAAATGTAACTAATTAACAATACTACTTTACAGTCAAAAGTCAAAATGTATCTTTTTTTAATGTTATAGCAAAACACTGCAACAATATTTTTAAAGTTTAATTCCAAACATGGCTGAGGATATATAGATTTGAACAAATCAAAATTAGCCATTAAAGACATAATTGATTACTAATTAGTACAGCAAACAAGTGTCGCTGGTACTATTATATATTTTTGCTTATTTATAAATCAGTGGATTATGAGCATGCACATTGAAAAAGCAAATGCATGATATAAATGTAACTGTTCTTATAATGCAGTCTTTATAAATAATACTTATAAATAAGTATAAATGGAACTATAATACATTATAAGCATGGGCTTCATAGAAAGTTACTACATGTTATCCCGGTTTCCACAAAAATATTAAACAGCAAAAACATTTCAATATTGATAATAATAATAAATGTATATATTAGAATGATTTCTGAAGGATCATGTGACACTGAAGACTGGAGTAATGATGCTGAAAATTCAGGAATAGGAATAAATGACATTTTACAATATATTCAAATGGAAAACAGATATAATAATATTTCATATTACTTCTGTTTTTACTGTATTTTTAATTAAAGAAATAAAGCTGTGGTGAACATTAGAGTTTTCTTTTAAAAACAAAAACACTTTTTTTTTACTTGAGTTCAGTGTCATGTGAACATAAACCACGGCTATAAACTCCTGCACACAGTCAAAGCCTTTAAAAACCGTATGGTCACACATATTTACATTTTACCTGGTCATTTAGATGTGTTACAGATAATGGAATATAAGAAACAACCAGATGTAAAGCCACAGGTGAAAACTGTGCCTCCTAGTGGAATTACAAGAAAAACGACAATAAAAAAAAAGATTATATAGATGACAATGTCTATATATTCACAAATCTCTTTTTTTTTTGCTTGATCTGTACTATGTGTATGCTCATTTGTAATACATAACTGTTCAGATGTATAGCTGGGAGAGTGAAACAAATACCATCATTACAATTTTAAAATGAAGTAGTATTACGCATTCTTCGCATCATCCGATCACAACAGAAACATAATCCCTGCATTTCTTGAGAACCCAACAAGAACCCATTAATGTTTATTGGCCAAGTAAGCCCTCTTGGCATATTGAACTCTTTGGTCTCAGAATAATAGATCATAAATCAGTTTAAACATATGGGATGTCCTTATAGCTTTTGTAAATCTGGGACTTTTTCTAAGTATAACAAAAGTTGTAAATTAAAATTGTAAACAGTTTAGGATTGAGGTTGAATTTAATTCTTGAATATGATTCTACAGATAAAGTTTAGTAGCCTTTTAACTAACTATTTAACAAAGAACCACAATGACTGAAATATACATTAAACCATGCATGCTGTAATGCACTGCACGGAGTTTGCATATACACATAAATAGACATGTTGTCAACCAAGATCATTGCAAAAATTTTCTACCCCCCCCCCCCCCAAAAGCAAACAATAAAAAGTATTGTTCAAAATTGCTTGATTGCTTAAAAGATTCATTCCAATATATAAAAGCACCAAAATGTTTATGAGCAAAACAACATATAAACCATTGCAATACCGACACCTGAAGGTCTTGCACTTGACATTCTTAATCTAATCACAATACCACAGTTCTTAAAGAAAACGTGAATGTGGCACGTTTTTAAGAACATTTTAAAAGCATCTCTTAGCTGTGAAAAGAACATCAAGCATTTTTATGATCTTTGATGGGGCCTGTACCATGATGGCAGTTGAACAAACTCAGGGTTGCAGGATTAGTTTCAAGTTGACAAAACCAAACCAATCCAATCCGGCTTTGTTGGTACCATGACACTGATCATCAACTTTCTCTGTCAACTCAGGCTTTGATCCGGAGTTAGGAGTGACATCAGTAGCAAACAGCCAATCACATGCTGTGGATCAGTGAAACTGAGATTCACTTCTCTCTATGAAAAAGGACAACTAAAAAAAATCTTGCTATATCAGTGCAAGTAAAAAGTAGGAAGTTAGTTTATATAGTTGATATAGAAAGAACTGAACATTTAAAGGAACACGCCGACTTTTTGGGACTTTAGCTTTTTCACTGTATCCCCCAGAGTTAGATAAGTCCATACATACCATTCTCATCTCCGTGCGTGCCATAACTCTGTCTGACGCACCCACCGCTAGCCTAGCTTAGCACAAAGACTGGAGGTAAACGGCTCCAGCTAGCCTACTGCTCAATAAGTGACAAAATAACGACAACATTTTCCTATTTACATGTTGTGATGTGTATATTTTAGGGCTGTCAAAATTAACGCGTTAATAACGCATTAACGCAAATTCATTTTAATGGCACAAATTTTATTAACGCGCGATTAACGCAGCGCGCATTTTCTGTTTGATCCGTGGCCCGTAGTTGGAGAAATCAATGTAAAGGATGCAGCAGCAAACAGAAATAGGGAAAGAAAAGAACTAACATTAACATTATTCTGAAACAAGTGACGTTATATAGCCTACATAAGCTACCATTTTTTCTGTTTAACTTTTATTAGACTCCAGATCGAAATAAAAGAAAAGGCGTTTTTACACTAAGCACGTTTGCTGCAGTCCATGTCCGAGCGCGATCAATATATTGTTTTTTTTAATAATTATTTTGAATTTAGTACGATTATGCGCAGCTGAGTAAATGACATTTGGGTTTACTGTAGGCTATGTGTGTCGGATGAAGGGGGCTTTCTGTTGCATGCTTGCAAAGGGACTCTGAGGAGATGTGCAATGCGCGAATACACTGAAAGCTCGCTCTCGCTGGTATCTGAGCCTCCGAGGTAAATCATTAACACCATCACCACTTACACGTTTTGTTGAACTAAATACATTACAATCGGCTAAAACGAATGCGTAGGTTACTTTTCTGAATGAGCACTCCCGAGTCCATGTTTCTTACACTGTTCACACAAATCGTGGCACAGTTCGAGTGCAATCGAACTCAGAGCACCTCCTCCGGGTAGGCTCGGGTGTGGTACCCTGGTACGCTCCCAGATCCGCATGACAGCTTTCACATTACCAATTTTTCATGCGAACCGTGCCGTTCTGAACTAAACTGCCAGTGTAAAAATGCCTATTTCTATTTTTAAAATAAGAGAAAGTACTGCTTATTCTGAATTTTTAAGTTTAGGCTTAAGAGACATGAGCAAGTTCTTTAAAAAAACATGTATGACCTTTGATACATGTCTAGTCTTCATGCTCTTTTGAGTATGGTTTCACTAATAATAAATCATGCATATTTGTCCATACCCATGTCAATTAGAGTATTAAAAACGTGAAACGTATTCATTTAAGGTACATTTAGAACTGATTAAGTTGCGATTAATCGCAAGTTAATTCATGACAATCATGCGATGAATCGCGATTAAATATTTTAATCGATTGACAGCCCTAGTATATTTACATCGTGTACTAAGACCGACGGAAAAGTTGCAATTTTTTAGACTGATATGGCTAGAGACTATACTCTCATTCCTGCGTAATAATCCAGGAACTTTGCTGCCGTACCATGGGTGCAGCGGCGCAATGATATTACGCAGCGCCTTTCATTTTCCGTCGGTCTTAGTACACGATGTAACTATACACATCACAACATGTAAATAGGAAAATGTTGGCGTTATTTAGTTATAACTATAAAGTAAGTATGTGTAGGTATAAGGGAACAATATGTAATATTGGGGGAATAAAGGGGTAACTATCAGGAAAATTAACTAATTATTTATACTGTAAGTATTTTTTAATTAAGGGGTAATTATCTGTGTAGTTACAGGGTAAGTATGAATCTACGGGCTGTAAATTAAAGTAGTGTTTGTTCCCCTCTCGTTTCATGTAGTTACAGGGTAAGTACAATAAACAACACATACAAAATCTGATATCACTCGGAAACATTTATTTAAAAAACAAGTTTTTAAAAAAAGATTTACAATGCTTATTCGTTTCTCTTGCTTGGCTTCATCCTCCTCTTGTTCCTCTTCTTTTTCGTCCTTGCCACAGATGAATCTTAAGAAATCATGTCTCAAGCTTTTCTGTATTATGTATATATAACTGTTACACTGAAAATACAGTGCACGCAGAAATGTCCTCACCGTTTACTCGTCTTACCCTCATGCCATTCAAGATGTATACGACTTTATTTCTTCAGATGAACACAGAAAAATAAATAATATCTGCTAATGAAAACTCATTTGGGTTCCTAAAAGTTGAAGCATCAAACAGCACATACAGCAATAACGACCGTAATCCATACGATCCCAATGGATGAATCAATGTCTTCTGAAGTGAAAAGTGTTTGTAAGAAAAATAATATTTAAAAAATTTTAAACTGTAGACTATCGCTTCCGATCAGCAGTCACCTGCGCTTGCATGAGAGGGTTAATTTTCACGCTTGACGTAACTTGAAGCGTGACGTGAGAGCGCCAAGAAACTCTAGTCATGCGGATGTCGGATGCTGTCGGTTTTTATTTTTTAAATTAATGCTCACAACAGTATACAAACAATAACATAATATATGATGATAGCAATGAGAAACAAACAAGACTAGAAGACAGAGACGGCAGTTCTCAGGTGTGTTTCAGATGAAACGCGCGTGAACGTCATGAAAGCTTGAAGCTTCTTTACTCATGCACACGCTGGTAACAGTTGGTTGAATGCAAAAAAAATTGTAAATTATGAGAGCATTTCTTGGTGTACTTTTTCTTTTATGAAACAAGAGGGGAACAAACACCACTTTAATTTACAGCCCGTAGATTCATACTTACCCTGTAACTACATGAAACAAGAAGGGGACAAACACCACTTTAATTTACAGCCCGTAGATTCATACTTACCCTGTAACTACATGAAACAAGAGGGGAACAAACACCACTTTAATTTACAGCCCGTAGATTCATACTTACCATGTAACTACATGAAACAAGAGGGGAACAAACACCACTTTAATTTACAGCCCGTAGATTCATACTTACCCTGTAACTACATGAAACAAGAGGGGGACAAACACCACTTTAATTTACAGCCCGTAGATTCATACTTACCCTGTAACTACATGAAACAAGAGGGGAACAAACACCACTTTAATTTACAGCCCGTAGATTCATACTTACCCTGTAACTACATGAAACAAGAGGGGAACAAACACCACTTTAATTTACAGCCCGTAGATTCATACTTACCCTGTAACTACATGAAACAAGAGGGGAACAAACACCACTTTAATTTACAGCCCGTAGATTCATACTTACCCTGTAACTACATGAAACAAGAGGGAAACAAACACCACTTTAATTTACAGCCCGTAGATTCATACTTACCCTGTAACTACATGAAACAAGAGGGGGACAAACACCACTTTAATTTACAGCCCGTAGATTCATACTTACCCTGTAACTACATGAAACAAGAGGGGGACAAACACCACTTTAATTTACAGCCCGTAGATTCATACTTACCCTGTAACTACATGAAACAAGAGGGGGACAAACACCACTTTAATTTACAGCCCGTAGATTCATACTTACCCTGTAACTACATGAAACAAGAGGGGAACAAACACCACTTTAATTTACAGCCCGTAGATTCATACTTACCCTGTAACTACATGAAACAAGAGGGGGACAAACACCACTTTAATTTACAGCCCGTAGATTCATACTTACCCTGTAACTACATGAAACAAGAGGGGGACAAACACCACTTTAATTTACAGCCCGTAGATTCATACTTACCCTGTAACTACATGAAACAAGAGGGGAACAAACACCACTTTAATTTACAGCCCGTAGATTCATACTTACCCTGTAACTACATGAAACAAGAAGGGACAAACACCACTTTAATTTACAGCCCGTAGATTCATACTTACCCTGTAACTACATGAAACAAGAGGGGAACAAACACCACTTTAATTTACAGCCCGTAGATTCATACTTACCCTGTAACTACATGAAACAAGAGGGGGACAAACACCACTTTAATTTACAGCCCGTAGATTCATACTTACCCTGTAACTACATGAAACAAGAGGGGAACAAACACCACTTTAATTTACAGACCGTAGATTCATACTTACCCTGTAACTACATGAAACAAGAGGGGGACAAACACCACTTTAATTTACAGCCCGTAGATTCATACTTACCCTGTAACTACATGAAACAAGAGGGGAACAAACACCACTTTAATTTACAGACCGTAGATTCATACTTACCCTGTAACTACATGAAACAAGAGGGGGACAAACACCACTTTAATTTACAGCCCGTAGATTCATACTTACCCTGTAACTACATGAAACAAGAGGGGAACAAACACCACTTTAATTTACAGACCGTAGATTCATACTTACCCTGTAACTACATGAAACAAGAGGGGGACAAACACCACTTTAATTTACAGCCCGTAGATTCATACTTACCCTGTAACTACATGAAACAAGAGGGGGACAAACACCACTTTAATTTACAGCCCGTAGATTCATACTTACCCTGTAACTACATGAAACAAGAGGGGAACAAACACCACTTTAATTTACAGCCCGTAGATTCATACTTACCCTGTAACTACATGAAACAAGAGGGGGACAAACACCACTTTAATTTACAGCCCGTAGATTCATACTTACCCTGTAACTACATGAAACAAGAGGGGAACAAACACCACTTTAATTTACAGCCCGTAGATTCATACTTACCCTGTAACTACATGAAACAAGAGGGGGACAAACACCACTTTTTGACGCTTAAATTATGTTCTAAATTATGAATCGTTCAAAAGTGTTTGCAAAACGGACTAAATCCACTTGAATGAGTTTCGACTGCTCTCTCACTGAGCGATTTCTCAGTCAGTAAAACACACAGTACCGAGAGAACAACCAGCGCTGTTTTTCAGTAGTTTTTCTGTGAACATGCACTAAATGGATGTCTGACAATTTATTTGCTTTGCAGTTTTCAGATTTAAAAACGTTTAAAACGTCTAGAGTAGGCATATAGTAGGTATGTTCTGCGGCACCGTTGCTCTCACTCCGAAAGGTGCGTACTAAGCGTATTTAACTTTATAGTGTTAAATAAAAACCTTTTGTACATACCATCAGATGAAATCCTGCAGGCGTCCATGCTTTCTCTGTCCATGCAATAAATGCACATCCTTGAATGAGCGGTGATTTCTAGCGTATTTACTTGAACTTCTTGGGTAATATCTATGGTTTGACCCATTTCAGAGGCGGACAAAATTAGAATTGTAATGGACTGAATAAATCTCTCTACGAACTGACATGTATGCGCACGAATCACGCAAAGAGAAATATTGTAAGTTACTGCATAATACATTTTTAACAAGCAGAATAATACAGCATCACGATACACATTTTTAGCTATGTCTTAACGAGTATTTCGAAGGACAAACACATGAACTTTAACTATTGGCTTTACATCAAGTCAGCTGTCACTTTACTTTGCGCGAGGCCCTGTGCGGTCGCACACTTGGCACAGCTCTTGCGACGGCAGTGCCTGTAACTACACAGATAATTACCCCTTAATTAAAACATACTTACAGTATACATAATTTGTTCCTTTTCCTGATAGTTACCCCTTTATTCCCCCAATATTTCATATTGTTCCCTTATACCTACACATCCATACTTTATAGTTGCACTATAATTACCGAAAGTTAGGCTGTAAAATCGCTTTAATTACGCAGTGCTTTCCGGGCTGTAATCTAAAGCGTTACACTGCATGTGTGGTCTAAAACAAAGCATGCAATAAAATCATCAATATACCATAACAGAAACAATTCATTAACAAGATAAATGCATTGATAGCAGAAACACTTCCATGAACAATAGAGCAACATCATGTGAATACATGAACACAAATCAATCACTACTTCAATGTAAAGCATCCTTAAACAAGAGATATCAACCAAACATAAGTTCAGTTCATCAAACAGTTAACAGCTATTTACTAGCAGTAATCTGCGCCACCTGCTGGAGATTTTGCGTCTTTTGCGCTTCATGATATAGGCCCCTGGTTTTACATACAAGGTTTAGACTGAGCCAGGATGCGGCCTTAGTTCAGTTTGGACATTTAAGTAGCTTTTATAAATGTGCCTTAGAAAAAAACACATTACTGGTGCTGTGCATTTTGAGTCAAAACAATGGCACTGATATATTTTGATAGTCGCTTTGTTAAAACCGCTCAAACATGCATTTTAGTCTGGGGCTAGACTCAAACCTTGTCTGTGAAACCGGGGTAGAAATGCACAATTAATCAACTTGCCCTAAGGGTAGCTTATAATACAAATATATTTGGGTTATGACAACATTCTTTGTCTTGCATAGACCTGTTAATATAAAAACTGCTGTGTCTCTTAATTTTGGAACCAAATCTCAAAATGTTCCTATGGTGTGACTGTCTCAAGCATGGTTCAATAAATTACAACTTTTATAAAGTTAGTCTATTTTAGTAAATGACAAGTTTCACCCATATATTTCTAAAAGCATAGGATATTGGATATGGAAAAACCATATTCTGATTTTAAATCGGGCACATCCACTGAAGAGATTAATTAGTTGAAGGACCCCGTTCAGTCACTGTGAAACACATGGTAAGAATTTGTCTCAGAACGGTTCAAATATTTTTTGGAACCACTATCGGTGTTAATTTCCGTTGCCTTTAGAAAACGATTGGTCAACTACCCATTTCCAGTTGCATTGCAGTAATAGTGCAAACATGCTATATTTTAGCAACTACATGCTGATCAGAGTAGCCTTTATGCATGAATTCTCAAACAGAATGTGTAGTGTAAATACACAAATTACTCTTCATCCCACAGAAAACATTTTGCCATTTAAAGTACAGCTTAAAGGATGAGTTCACTCAAATGCTCTTTTACTTACCCTCTTGTTCCTAACCTGAGTTTATTCCATTGAACATTTGAAAGAATGTTGTAACCAAATGGTTAACGGTAGCCATTGATTTCCATAGCACGTTAATGGGGTCCATCAACTGTTTGGTTACCAACATTCTTGTGTTCAACATACAGTTTCAGAACATGAGCATGTAATTTTCCCTTTAAATAACAATATAAATGGACACCAGTCACTGAAAATGAATACCACAGTCCCAAAAACACTTGTAAAGAACAGACCAGAGATTAGAGTCGCCGTTTATTGGAAAATATTACTCATACAAAAACATCTGGCTGCTTGGGAAATTACAGCCCACAAAACCCTACTGTTTAACCGTACTATAGTAAAGCTGCTACAGTAAACCGTAGATTATTATAGTATTTGCTACTGCATACTGTAGTATTAACTAGTTAATAAATCTTGTATAGTATGTTTGCTTGGTTTTATGATATTTGTATTTTGTAGTTGAATTTGCCATGAAAATAGCCTTAGATGCTGTCATGGCATTACATTTAAAATCTGTAGTTAAACTATAATAATTACTGAGTTGTACTAACAACTACAGATTTTAAATGTAATGCCATGACCGCATCTAAGGCTATTTTCATGGCAAATTCAACTACAAAATACAAATATCATAAAACCAAGCAAACATTATACAAGATTTATTAAATGGTTAATACTACAGTATGCAGTAGCAAATACTATAATATTCTACAGTTTACTGTAGCAGCTTTACTATAGCATGGTTCAAAACTACTAAAGTAACTTCTTTAATATACACCATTTCTCATGTGATAGCAAGCCAACACACACACACACACACACTTCTAAACCAATTCAAAAGTATAAGACAAACTTCAACCTCCATACAACCAAATGTAATTTAATCAAACAGTAGATTAACTAAACAGCAACTAAACGAACCGAACACAAGCCAGATACTCCAGGAACTTCAGAAGATCCCAAACACTGGAGCCACGAGGAGAAGCATGTAGCCTGAGAAGGAGAAGGACAACTTATAGTTAGAGGTTACAGGACAACGCATTGAGGGGAGAAAGCACTACTCGCATTAACATTAAGCATAACGAAAGCGTGTTCCAGTGATTGAGGATAGAACCAGACGATGGGACACATGCTGGTACCGAAGACATTGCACTGGGTCTAGTATTCCTCCATACATACACACAAGCGTACAAAAAAACCGCAAGCATGCCAAGAATGGAGGTTCGTCTTACAAAATAACCATCATAAACGTTTAATCTTAGCTACTACGCGTCAAAAATGAGCGTGTTTGATGCGTTCACATACCAGTGCAGACTTCCCCGAGAGCCGCTGTAGAGAGAGAGAGGGAATAACGGCCACTCGCGTTCCTTTATACCAGCTTTGACGTCATTTCCGCGTTGAAAGGTCCAATCATCACAAGCTAATAACGCTGTCGTCCTGTAGGGGGCACATGGCGTTTGCGTTTAAATAATAATAATTTTTTTTTTTAATAGAATATTGCAGTTATAAAAACTAATTTAATATTTGTGTAATTACACTTTTTTTTTTTTTTTTTATATATATGTCAAATTAATTTTTATTGATAAAAAGACTGATGAAATTATTATTATTTCTACTACTGTTGTTATTTCATTATGTCCTGTTTGTTTTTGTTATGCACCATTTCGTTTGTGAATGAAACCCGATTCAACAACACCGTATCTTTGTTGTACCGCAAACATACACTCGCCTGAAGGATTATTAGGAACACCTGTTCAATTTCTCATTAATGCAATTATCTAATCAACCAATCACATGGCAGTTGCTTCAATGCATTTAGGGGTGTGGTCCTGGTCAAGACAATCTCCTGAACTCCAAACTGAATGTCAGAATGGGAAAGAAAGGTGATTTAAGCAATTTTGAGCATGGCATGGTTGTTGGTGCCAGACGGGCCGGTCTGAGTATTTCACAATCTGCTCAGTTACTGGGATTTTCACGCACAACCATTTCTAGAGTTTACAAAGAATGGTGTGAAAAGGGAAAAACATCCAGTATGCGGCAGTCCTGTGGGCGAAAATGCCTTGTTGATGCTAGAGGTCAGAGGAGAATGGGCCGACTGATTCAAGCTGATAGAAGAGCAACTTTGACTGAAATAACCACTCGTTACAACCGAGGTATGCAGCAAAGCATTTGTGAAGCCACAACACGCACAACCTTGAGGCGGATGGGCTACAACAGCAGAAGACCCCACCGGGTACCACTCATCTCCACTACAAATAGGAAAAAGAGGCTACAATTTGCAAGAGCTCACCAAAATTGGACAGTTGAAGACTGGAAAAATGTTGCCTGGTCTGATGAGTCTCGATTTCTGTTGAGACATTCAGATGGTAGAGTCAGAATTTGGCGTAAACAGAATGAGAACATGGATCCATCATGCCTTGTTACCACTGTGCAGGCTGGTGGTGGTGGTGTAATGGTGTGGGGGATGTTTTCTTGGCACACTTTAGGCCCCTTAGTGCCAATTGGGCATCGTTTAAATGCCACGGCCTACCTGAGCATTGTTTCTGACCATGTCCATCCCTTTATGACCACCATGTACCCATCCTCTGATGGCTACTTCCAGCAGGATAATGCACCATGTCACAAAGCTCGAATAATTTCAAATTGGTTTCTTGAACATGACAATGAGTTCACTGTACTAAAATGGCCCCCACAGTCACCAGATCTCAACCCAATAGAGCATCTTTGGGATGTGGTGGAACGGGAGCTTCGTGCCCTGGATGTGCATCCCACAAATCTCCATCAACTGCAAGATGCTATCCTATCAATATGGGCCAACATTTCTAAAGAATGCTTTCAGCACCTTGTTGAATCAATGCCACGTAGAATTAAGGCAGTTCTGAAGGCGAAAGGGGGTCAAACACAGTATTAGTATGGTGTTCCTAATAATCCTTTAGGTGAGTGTATATACACAAAGGTAAAATAGAAGAAAACAAAGATTAGTGATATACAAATGGAAATTGACTTCAACCATCGGTATATGACACGAATAACATATTTAAGTATTTAGTAATCACAAACGACTGTAATCGGCCCACCCTGAGTAGCGTAGAAAAAAAGTAACGGATATCACGTGACAACGCAGGCACAGTGGGTCTAAATAACCCTCTTTTATTATTAATTATTATTATTATTATTTTGTGGTGCATGTTATCAATTCTATATCAATAACATATTCTTGAAATAAATGTATTGCTGTTGCACACTGTGTAAATGAGGGTAAAAGCAAAATTTTTTTCGTGATCCGAATGAACACTGAAAAAGTGCACGTGCACGACACATTCGAACTGACTGGACGCGAGCGCGCGGGGGGCAAAGTTCACACGGAGGCAAGATGGCGGCATCCTGTGACAGGTATTCTATTGCTCAGGCAGGGTAATAGGATTATGTGTACATAAAATCAAATACTCAGCCGTTTGAAATGCTCTTTTTTACATTCCGAGCGTTTTGAATGATTAAAATCGCTTTACAGTGTTTGTGAGTTATTCCTCACGATGTCAGGAATCTCTGCCGTTATTGCTTACAAAAGACTGCTGTTGTGGTACCATGGTATAGTGATGAATTCATCGTTTTATTTACAGTAAGCCGTTTGCCTGGTGTTTATATGAGTTAAACGCGTGGGCAATGGTGTCCACACAGGTTACAGTAATGTATCCTTTGTGAATTTACGGTATTGTCTTTCAGTTTGGTGCTGATTCTGCTGTTGTGTCTGAGCGCTCAGGCTGTGGACCGCAGCAACTTTAAAACATGCGAGCAGAGCGCCTTCTGCAAGTGAGTATGAGTCCACTTAATATAAGATGAATAAACATGAAACCGATGATATCTGAAAATGTTTGTGCGATGTTCTCATGCGATACGTGTTACTTTTCTACGCGCTGCTCAGGATGGACCAATCACAGTGGTTTGTGATTATACCGTTAAAATTGTAAAAAAACAATTATGCTATCATATATGTTGCCAATCATTGAAATTAATACACGTGGATAGTTGTAATTTGTAGTTTACACATCTCTCAAATATTAAGACAAAACAAGGTTACACAATAGAGGATTGAACCTACTGAGCCAGCATGCGCCCCCTGTAGGAAGACTATTTAATGAAACGTGACAACATTACTTTCCAGTGCTCTACACTACTATGAATTTTGATAACAAGGAGGTCTATAATATCCTTTAGCATTCCACGGAGCCCCTGAAGGGACATGGTGGTGGAAAAGAATATGAGATGGGAAGAAAAAAAAATAAGCTCTCTCGCAAAACCTTTTGAGCTCTTTGCGGGCAAATGCAAATTTGTTGGTAGAATGCAAAACATTTGCGAGAGAATGCAAAAGCATTGACATAATTTTTCCCCTTCACCATGTCCCTTTAGGGGCTCCGTACTAGCATTCCCATTCATATTGTTAGGATTTTCAAATAACATTCTGCCCTGAACTTGACCGGGCAGACCAAACTATAAGTCGTAGAGACTTGAAACTTTGAAGGATGGTAGTCCTCTCACCGTCTACAGTGTCACCATGGCTCGCCCCAATCGGCCTGACAGTGACGCTACAGTGATCAAAAGTGATAACTCCTAAATAGTTTTTTGTAGGACGAACAAAACGCATGTCTCTAATTTGATTGCCGCTCTAACATTTTTTGAAAAACCCCAGTCGGAACCAAACTAGTGGAGAAAGATTCTCTGGTGTCTGACTGTCAATAGTTATCTGAAAAAGTCGAAATTTCCATTCACGTTCACAACACCAAAACTTTTGAAGTAAGCAGGGCCACTGTTACTTAAAGGCACAATATGTAAGATGTTTTTTTATTAAAAAACACTAGAACAATGTTACATTATCCCAAATGTTTCCAAGAATGTTTAAATCCAGAGAAATAAGCAATTTTAACCAGGTCACGGATCGTGTCCGTGCCTCGCCTTTCAATGACATCATACCCGTGTTACCCTCGATCTCTGGTTTCATTTAGTAGAAACCATGGAAACACCAAAGACGCTTTAATATATTATGTGTTTTATTAGACAGGTAAGCAACTGTTTGGAGACATTCATCAACAGAAAACTAATCATTGTTATACAGCTCAACACAGTCTTATTGTTTAAATCTCTTTTTCTTGATTTACCGTGAGTACCATGTATTACCTAGTGATGGGCAGACCGAGGCTTCGTGAAGCACTGAAACAGTTGAAGCAAATGTGCCGTATTCAACGCCCGTCTCCACGGCGACCCCTGCTGGTCAGAACAGTGTAAATGCAACAAAAACCCATGCCAAACATGCATAAAAACACCTTTTACAAAACTTTGGCAAATGTCGCTCCAGCGGTCTCGTTTCGCTCCCTGCTTCATACTACAGTAATGTTAATACATCTGCAATACACTAGCTCATCCATGAACATTATTTCTGCCTGAGTCCCGTTGGATTATTTTCTACCGGCTGTAGAGGTAAAGACAACAACTACCATGATTCCACGAAATCAAGGCGTCATCAAGCTACGCCTTTTGTTTTGAATAAGTGACCTCTAGTGGCCAAACTTGCATACTGTGCCTTTAAACGGCTATAACTCTTGAATGGAATGAGTTAATTTCACCCAACTTGGTACACCTGTGAATGGGCTTTATCTGTGGTCACATGAAAAAGGACGCCCTGTCTGGCCACTTGGTGGTGCTATGAAATGAAACGGAAATGGCTATAGCTATGCTACATTCAGTCTGATTGTTGTCTATAAGGACATTTGCATATCTTGAAAGCCGATGAAATTTGCTATGGCTTAAAATTGTTTCACGTAGAACTTCACGAAATTAGGTGAGCACATGCAACACATGATTCTAAAGAAACGTGCTAACTTTTGTGGAAATCAGTCCATAGGTGGCACTATAACAAAAAACACGTTTCCTTGATAAATTACCTGTATTGGCTGTCTTTTCCATCTCTGATCTAGGTGGTTACAGGCTTGCTAAATAAAACGTAATACCTTTTTACGCATGTAAAGGCCTTGAAACGCTTGAACCCTGATAAATGCCCTGATATATTTTCAATGGAAGTTGCTTGGCGCATGACTCCCCTGAAATAACGGCATATAAATTGTTGGAAGCAGTCGATGCTGAGTCAGTCTCCTGAGGCAAAAATGACATGTGACTAATGATTAGTCTCTTTGTTTTCTTGCATGAAAATATTACTGCTAAAGCCTTTTCATCAGATTTTTGTGTTTTTTCATCTGTGTTTAGCCATACCCACATTGTATCCACATTCAAAATGATGCTCAAATGTCACATGTCTGATGTTTTCTGTGTGTATGTTTGTAGGCGTCAGAGGGAGCTGAAGCCAGGTCAGTCTCCGTACAGAGCTCTGCTGGACACGCTGGAGCTGAGCGACTCCAGAATCACCCTGCAGCTCATCAATGACAACAACAAGGTCACTAAATATACCATAACAGAACTGTAGCAGACAACTTCATCTCAAAGTTGGTTGTTTTGGTTAAAGTCTCAATTGACAATTCTTGTTTTTTAACATATTGCAGTATTTTGTAAATTATTTGTTCATGCACATCATTATTTTTTTAAATGCATGTTCCCTCGTAATCTTTAATCATAAACATTTAAGTCGGGACAATAATCATTCCAGCAACCTGTCACACTCATGAGATCGCAGCAATAGCAAATGACAATGATCCAATCATTTTATGATTGAAAAAAATCCTGCCCTACATGTTTTTCCTGTTCGAGAAGCCATTTCACTTCTCGTGAAACGATATATATTGCAATTGCAATTCCTGTTTCATGCCATTTGTAAGATATAGAACTTAGGGTTGGGAAATTTTAGGCACCTCACGATCGGATTCAGTTCTGATTCTGAAACTATTCTTGATGTATATTTTGGTTTTTAATTGATTAATACATTTTCTGACTTATCAAATTTATTTTTGTGCATTTTATTACATGTATAATTTAAGGTACTTTTTAAAATGATTACAAATTAATAATAAATCAAATTCAATAGTATGTTAAGAATTATTAACTAACTAAATATAGTTTCAAAAAAAGTAATAATGGGGAACAAATAAACAGTGCTTTTCAGTGTCTGAGAGTGATTTAAAAATCCATTCATAATTTTTAAAGAGAGAAGTGCAATGCATCAAAGAATCAATTTTCTTCTTTTTGAAGAAATGAAGAAATTATTTTAATGGGAATTTTTTTTCAGAGCCAAGGTTACTGATAAAGTGGGTGGTCAGTGTTGTGCTGCATACTAAGTGTGAGAGAATTGACTCTTGTGTTTGTTTGTAGGTTCGCCTGTTGCTTGAGCTGTACAGACTGCAGGGGAACATGACCCGGGTGAAGATTAATGAACTCAAACCACTTAAACCTCGTTACGAGGTTCCAGATGTACTCCTCTCTGATCCCCTTACTGAAGCGTAAGTCAAATATATAACAGCAGGGGCGGCTCTTCGGGTGAGTCAGATTGACAGCTTGCCCACACTGTCACATCCAGGGAAATACTTTTTTTTTTTTAAATACAATTTTCTTAAAGGGTTAGTTCACCCAAAAAGGAAAATTATCCCATGATTTACTCACCCTCAAGCCATCCTAGGTGTATATGATATTCTTCTTTCAGACGAATACAATCTGAGTTATGTAAAAAAAGTCCTGGCTCTTCCAAGCTTTATAATGGCAGTGAATGGAAGCCCAAAATTTGAGACACAAAATTTGCAAATAAACATACTCCAAAACGGCTCTGGGGGTTAATAAAGGCCTTCTGAAGTGAATTGATGGGTTTTCATAAGAAAAATATCCATATTTAACACGTTATAAAGTAAAATATCTAGCTTCCGCCAGACCGCCTTCCGTATTCACAACTGGCGCGACGATGATGTTGGAAGTAGTGTAAGTGTTTTGAACTGCAAGAGGTGCTACACTTTCTTCATAAGTTGAGTACGAAAGGCAGTCTGGTGGATATTTTACTTTATAACGTGTTAAATATGGATATTTTTCTTACAAAAACCCATCACTTCTCTTCAGAAGGCCTTTATTAACCCCCCGGAGCCGTGTGGAGCACTTTTATAATGGATGGATGCACTTTATTGGGCTTCAAATTTTGGGGTCCCATTCACTTGGAAGAGCCAGGACATTTTTTAACATAGCTCCGATTGTATTCGTCTGAAAGAAGAATGTCATATACACCTAGGATGACTTGAGGGTGAGTAAATCATGGGCTAATTTTCATTTGAGTGAACTATCCCTTTAACGTTTAACAATTTTCAATAATTATTATTATTATTATTATTATATTTGGGTTAGTTCACCCAAAAATGAAAATGATGTCATTAATTACTCGCCTTCATGTCATTCCAAACCTGTAAGACCTTCGTTCATCTTTGGAACACAAAATTAAGATCTTTTTGATGAAATCTGACAGCTTTCTGACTTTTCTTTTCATTGTTGTCTATCACCGTTTCCACAAAAATATGAAGCAGCAAATCAGCATATTAGAATGATTTCTAATTTGAAATTATATTCAAATAGAAAACAGTTGTTCTCAGTCAACCACTATAAGACCACTAAAAGCTCCTTGTGTTTCCTAGTGTTTTATCATCTGACTAGAGAAGGTTCCAATTTGCATATTATAATTTTGGTCAGTTTTCCCCCTTGTCACCATCTTATGAATTATCATCATTGAGCTATGCTGTTCTAACAGCTGAATGTCTTGTGTGTGTGTGTTCAGGCTGTCTGTGGTGTCTCAGGATGAGAATAGTCTGGTGTTGTCTCTGGGTGGGAAAGAGCAGCGGCTCATCGTAAGTGCTCAACCCTTTCGGCTGGACATCGTTGAGGGTCCTCAAGTGCTCATGTCACTCAACTCCCGCGGCCTGCTGGCCTTCGAGCACCTACGCGCACGCAAGGACACGTGAGTACAACAACACAAATCGGACAGAAAGGGCATCTCATTCAGGAAGTTTATTTCAGATAATGCCTCTTAATAAAATAGATAATGCTGAACCAATAATTCTTAATTCTACAAATATTTTACACTGATTTCTTGGGCTGTATTTCTGATTATTTGTATAATTTTTCTTTTTCTTTCTTCCCTTTGTATTAATAAGGCCTTACTCTCATAGGCGCACAGTCTCAAGGCCTGTTCACACCAAGAAAGATAACTATAATAACTATATTAGTGTCCCCTCCTACGCACAATATCGTTCTGTTTATTACAGGCATGCACTGAAGTATTGTCTTCAGCCGCTATGCTCACGGTCTTTAAAGTCGGGTGGATTCTGATTATGACCAAGGCAGGCATTTTGACTTAATGTTGTGTGTATGTACACATTCAAGCACGATAACACAAGAACTCAATTCTCTCAATTCAATTATTTTTGTGCTTGAATGGTTTAAAATCACCTGAATGTTTAAATTGCCAATGTTTAAAACTCTCCCGAGTGGTTTTCACACGGTCACCCGGCCATCGTGGGATAGTTTGTTTATATTTATAGCTGTCATCCTTGTGTCAACGGGATTTAACCTTAACAGAACAATACGGCACATCAGTAACACAGTTTTTACATTAATTAAATATGACAATTTAGTGTAAGGGTAATTTCAGAAAAACTGTCAGTAAATTGTATTTGTCATATTTCACCCCACAATCAGAAAAAAACTAAGATTTTATTTACACAAAGAAAAATATTTTTTTATGTTGTGACTTAATTTTCATGAAAATTAAAACAGGTGTACAGTAATGTTTTTTAATGAGAATATGGGGAGAATGAATTTATCATCCATTAATACCTATTGTAAAAAGCTGTAAAATTAAAAACATTATTTTCCTGAGGTGCATCAGGGCCTGGTTGCAACAATTTCCTTAAAGGGATGGTTCACCCAAAAATGAAAATTTGCTGTTAATTTACTCACCCTCAGGCCATCCGAGATGTAGGTGACTTTTTTTTTATCCAGTAGAACAGTAAAGAAGATTTCTAGCTGAAACAGTGGCCCTCTGTGATTCATATAATGGAAGTTATTGCGTGCTATTAACAGCAAATTTTAATTTTTGGGTGAACTATCCCTTTAATTACCACTCAAGGCTTGGAATACAAATGCTAGTCTGGACAAACTGACACTTGTTGTCAGGTCAGAGCCAGTCTGCAGATTTTGGGCTGTCGTATTTGACCGAATTCACAGTAAATCACTGCGTTTTTGGCTTCAAGCTATTAAAGTGCCCCTATTTGCTTTTTCAGATATTACCTTTCATGCAGATAAATGAAGTTATTGTCTCCTTAATAAAAAAAAAAAAGAAGCGGTTCTGAACTGCCTGAAACGAGTCGTCAGTAATTCTGAGTCTTACTTCCCTGCATGAACCTACGCAGGTTCGAAACACATTTGCAATTTGGTCTTCATTGGCTGCCAGCGACCTACTTTGCCTCTTAAACACTGTAGTTGTAGCTGAGACTGCAAGAGTTTAGTTTGTGTTGTCGTCATGTCAAGAAGACGCTGTTTTCTGCTGCCAAAGCAAATCCACTTTGATGCACTTCTAAAGGATGAGACTCGTGCTGGAATTGATACGGTAAAACAGACGTCATTGTTACTGTTCGTATCACTGTGTATCAAGTGCTGAGGAAGATCCGGAGCTGAAATTCAGATATGCTCATGGACATTTGGTGTGCTGTGAGCAGTTGACCAATCACAACAGACTGGGTCGTCTGACCAATCAGAGCAGAGCAGGCTCTCAGAAAGGCAGGGTTTAGAAAGATTGAATCCTTTATTGAACCGTTTCAAACACTTTGAGAATAGAAGTGATTCTGCAATATATATGATGAGAAAATTAAAGTGTTAAAATGGCATAATAGGGGCACTTTAAGGATATTTTGAGCGTGTGATCCAGCAAGGTTTTTTCCATTGTAAGTGTATGACGCCTAGTGTTTTAAAATCTGTTCATATTTTAGAAGTCGTGTAATTTATTCCAGCCTTTAGTTACAAGATTGTCTTATTTTAATGGATAGGGAAAATTCTGTCATTGTTTATGAATGGAATGCTTCTGGCATGCAATGAAAAAAAAAGTATATCTATAGTTTCTTCTGTTCACTGTTTCTAAGATCTGAGGGTCAAGATCTCTCACAACTTCTGCTTGGATTCTTACTGTTGCTTTTTTCTTTATTTCTGGCTTTCTCTCTCCGCAATAACTCTGTTAAAGCAGGACTGCTGTCATGTAAGCCCAGTAGAG
Organism: Rhinogobio ventralis; assembly: GCA_039654625.1. Taxonomy (NCBI): domain Eukaryota; kingdom Metazoa; phylum Chordata; class Actinopteri; order Cypriniformes; family Gobionidae; genus Rhinogobio; species Rhinogobio ventralis. The sequence continues at coordinate 46,937,093 of CM077194.1, forward strand.
CACAACAATGATCGTCCACTTTTTCAGTGACCTCACTTCTGGTTTTCCCATTCATTTTCTTCTTAGGAATTTGCAAAAAAAGAGTCAATAAAGTATTGAGCCAAATCAAGTTCTGTGATGAATCGGGGAATTACAGCCATTGATGTGAATTAAACTGCAATGACAGTGCAGTGTGAAATTGTTAAATGGATGCCGCCATTGATGTATAATTATAAAAAATACAGTATACAGTACTGTGCAAAAGTCTTAGGCACGTTGGTATTTTCACACGAAAAATGTTTTTAAGCCAGTTATTTATCTTTTACTGTTGTGTGTCAGTAGGAAATATCAGTTTACATTTCCAAACATTCATTTTGCAATTAAATGTAGTAATCCAGTCTGATAGCAGCCGGTCTGATCTGATCTCACCATCATCGAGTCTGTCTGTGATTACATGAAGAAACAGAAAAAACTGAGATGGACTAAATCCAGAAGAACTGAGGCAACGTCTCCCAGACACTTGAGGAAACCTTCCTGCAAAACTACAGTACTGTGAAAAGTTTAGGCACTTGTCAGAATGCTTTAAAGTGAGAATGCTGTTAAAAATAATAAATAATAGCTTTTATTTATGAATTAACTTCTATTAACTAAATCAAATCGATATTTGGGGTGACCACCCTTTGCGTTTAAAACGGCTTTTGTCACCTGCATCTGTTCCTACAGCTATTCATGTAGTTTTGCAGGAAGGTTTCCTCAAGTGTCTTGGAGACGTTGCCTCAGTTCTTCTGGATTTAGTAGTCTCAGTTTTTTCTGTTTCTTCATGTAATCACAGACAGACTCGATGATGGTGAGATCAGATCAGACCGGCTGATATCAGACTTCTTGTGCATAAAAAAAAAAAAAAATCTCACTGGATTATTACAATGAATTGCAAAATGAATGTTTGGAAATGTAAACTGATATTTCCTACTGACACTACAGTAAAAGATATAAATAACTGGCTTAAAAACATTTTTCGTGTGAAAATACCAACGTGCCTAAGACTTTTGCACAGTACTGTATATGGACGGGAACATTTTGAAATGGCTGCAGAAATATTTACCAGCAACCTTGGATCCATGGTAGGTTTGTCTTGAAAGATTTATACATTATTAAAAAATCATTTTAAACCCTACTGTTGCAGTCCAAATGGTCACTATTTGGGATGGTTTTGTCCTGTGGTGTTTTATGATCGTGATCTTATTTTATTTTTCATAGCAAAAATGACATCAGGTTAAAATGACACATTCATTTGAAAAATTGGGTTCTGGGATTTGTATCTTTTAGATAAAAACTGATCATTTAAATGTGTCAGACATTTCATTGTTAATGTTTTTACTGAAATTCTCATCACATTCTATTTTCCTTCCCCTCTTTTTCTCAACTTTCCTCTCTTCTGTCACGCTCAGCAGTATCTCTCATAAAATAACTAGCACAGTTGGTAGCATGTGGGACTCGCTCAAGAGCATTTTCTCTAGGTAACATCCATTTGTCCAGTTCTTGACTGTAAGAAATCTTAGATTTACGTCATAGTTTCTTTTACTTCATTAATCGTAATGTCTGATTAACATTTATCCATGTTTTTTTTTAATCAACAGTAGTGTAAATATCTGTAGTGCTCCAAATTAATAATGCTTGTACACTTTAATCAAATAGTGCACTATTTGCTTTTGATTAAGTATTAAAATTGATTATCTTAAGTGTACTAGTCATTAATGATTCCATTGATTTTGGTATTATGGCCATTAGTTTGTAGAATATTCATCTACAAGCATAAACTGCTGGGTTCAAAATGTACTTTTTGTCACACCTCTTAGTTATTGGTGGATCATGAAAATTTATCAAATATTTACTGACCATGGAAATGTATTTGGTTGAACATTTCATTTACATCATTTAACTGTTTTATTTATTTACCAATGCCATTTTTTTTTTCTTCTGACAAATGTTCATCTCAAACCTTCTATATAACATGATTTTTATCATGTTATTTATGTTCCTCACTTAAACGCACTACATGCATCTCAACAAAAGCATTTCATTCTCTTTGATTGATGTCATGGATGAAAATGTTTTGTGAAGAAATTATTTATAAATTTCTTCTTTCTGTATTAAGATTAAAAGATGCACTATATACTGTTTTTCACAGCCAAAATACAATATTTAATTCGGCAGTGTGTGTTTACATTGTGCAAATTAGCCATCCCTCTATTTCACCAGCCTCTTTCACACTGTAATCCCAGTAAATTTCTGTAGAATTACCAGAATGACTTTACCGGTAAATGCACAAATATGCTGAGCACACAAGCAACGGCGTTCTGGCTTTTGATGGACAAGATCCCATTCAGCACCAAAATAATGGAAAATTCTGTGATGTCAACCAGAAATGATCTTTAAATGTTGCTCTGTTTTGTCTTTATTCGATCGCATGAGAAACGCTATCGGTTTAATTTGACATCCTTTTTTAACTTCTAAGTGACAGACGTAAGGGGATGATCACACAGAACACGTTTTTGCTCTTAAAAACACAAGACGTGCATTATCCAACTGCATATTTGCAGCGCCGATGAATGATGAATAGATGGTTGGGTGACACGCTGAAAAAGCTGCGAGGCGCAACGGTCAAAGATGTCCATCTAGCGCATATTTACATAGGAAAATTATTTAAAAGCAGCGCTGCTTACAGAGCTTTATAATTGGCCCAAAGCAGACTTCTCACGTCAGCGCATGCTCATACCGGTAATCTTCATTCTTTGTTCACACACAGCATCATACTGGTAATTTACTGGTAATGTTACAACTTCTCATACTGGTAAATTGCCAGAACCTGATTTACCGGTATTTTTGAAAAGGTCCTGTTCACACATGATCTTTTGGTAAATATAACAGTAATTTGCTGGTAAAGACTGTATGTGTGAAAGGGGCTACTAACTTTGTTAAACTGTGTTGTCACCTACACAATTACATTTTTCAAATTAATCCAGATTATTATTTGAAAAGTCAGGTTGACACATGCTCTGTTTAACATGCATTTAAAGGGGTTAGTTCACCCAAAAAGGAAAATTCAGTCCTTAATTACTCACCCTCATGTCTTCCATTTACCACGACTGATGTGTGAGTTGATAAATGTTGATGAACGAAAGTTTTGCGCGTTTGGAACGACATGAGGGTAATTAATGACTAGGGCTGTGCGATATTGAAGAAAAATGCAATACCTTGTTAAATAATGCGATATTCGATATGCGATACGATATTGCTTTAAGTGTGTAAAATCTATTTAAATTATATTAAATATATATTTAAAAACTGAGAATGATACCATTTATGTGTTTCACATTCTTTCTGGGAAAAGAAAGCATCGCTACAACTTCTGAAAGTGACCAGCAGTGTTTTAGCTAAAATTAATGTCACAAATCTGACAATATAATTTTAACATCAATGTAAACAAACAAAAAATGTAATGCCAATATTTAAATACCAAAAACTCTTTGCTTGACATTTTTGATCAACCTTAACTTAACATCAAGAACATCCAGGTAAACAAAGACACCTGAGCTAAATTATTTGTTATTTTAATTTATCTTTATTAAAAATAAGAACTAAAAACAGTAGTCTTCACACTTCGTCTTAAATATACACTGATATATAATAAAGCTACAAAGGTTATTCAGCCAAGAGCACTGAGTGATTTTCTCTTTTTCTTGTGTTGTTTGACAGACAGCGGCAGGTTTACTGTATTAGCAGGCTGTCACTTTAAGAGCTAATGCACAGATCCTATTGACACGCATTCGGTTTCTTTTCCCAACTGATATCGTTCACTTAAAGCATGACCGACTGTGTTTACATGAATACTCGTCAAGACAGCCATTTTGACACAACTGTGTGTGTATTTGACAGTTCGAGTGTGTAACAAGGCACGAAACCGAACTGATGGGATCACACGCTTTCAGAGTGTCACGTTTCGGTGTGTGTGTGTCAGACAGCGTGAGACTGCAAGGAGTTGTTTTTCCGCAAGTTATTGCGTTTAATAACTCTTTTAACGTCAAGCAAGTCACATAAGTAACAGTCGTGTGCCCAGTCTATTCTCTGCTATGCGTCGACCTAAAACGTACACTTTTCACAGTGTTGAAGTAGCCTATTAAACTCATTCAGATATTGCGTGCCGTTGCGATATGCATATCGGGATGTATACATTTGCAATATTTCGATATTTTCGATATATTGTGCAGCCCTATTAATGACAGAATTTAAATTGTGTGAATAACCCCAATGGCCAGTCAAACAACAATTGTAAAACAAAAATCACCAAATGCTTGTTTTGTTGTAGAATCACCATATATTTGTCCTTAAAGAAATTAAATTGCAAAGTCTGATTTATCACTTTATGATTATCACTGGTCTGATTATCAATGCTTCATATTGATGCATGTCTTTTTCAATAAATGATTCAAGTTCCTCCTCCTTTACAATATATAGGTTTGTTTAGTTTAACTAAGTATTTGTATTAAGAGAAACTGTGTCTACTTTTCAGTAAAAGTGAGTCGGAGGAAAAGACAGGACAGGAGAGTGTGGAGAAGCAATCCGACGAGGTGTGTGTGTTTTCAATAACTGGACTGTTTAACATGCAGATTTATTAGACCTGGATAAAGTGTGTAAAGTGTGTTAATTTTTGAGCATTGAGATCTGCAATCCTTATATTGGTGTTAAAATTTAAACGTGTTTTAACTTTAACTGTTGCCTTTTTCTTTTTTTTATTAATTTAGGATGGGCAGATCAAAGAAGAGGAGGATAAACCGGGCATGTGGGAGGAAACATTTAAATCTCATAGTGATTCTAAGCCCAATGGTACATTGAAATCTATATAATATTTCCCATTTTTTTCTATAACATAATCAGTACAATATCGGTAAGATAATTTTTTTTTTTTTAAATTCAGGTCCATCATCTATTAGTTTAGATTTTTCTCTGCCTGGTGTGGAACACGTCTATGGCATTCCGGAACACGCAGACACGCTCAAACTGAAGAACACAGAGTGAGTTCTCATATGCAGGACACACAAGCAGCTTAACCACATGTTTAATGTGAATTCAAACATGGGTGGAATTTTGTTGCTGGTCCAGGGGGATTATTACTGGTTTTGTGCATAGGCATGCTGTTCACCAGCCAAATCTAGCTGGTGAGGTTGACTGATAAAATAAGTTATGTTGGTTAGGGTTGACAAAACCAGACAAATCCAACCTGGTCAGTTTAATTCACTTCTCTGCTGAAAACAATGGGATCGTTTTGAAAAATATCAAACTTCGAGACCGCTAAGAAAAGATGCACTATATAGTATGAATGAAATTTGGACGCATTACATCCGCCATGTTGTTACCGCCACATGACCTTCCATTCATAAATCCTCTCCTGTGGCCTCATGGCAAGGCCGTAACCATGGTTGCTTCTCAATTCTTATTTGTGCATCCTCGTTTCCTTTCCTAGCTTCCTTTCCTCGCGTCTTATCTCCACCCCTTAAGTATGCGAGGGAAGGACGCAAGGAGGACGGAGGAATTGAATCAAGTGAAATGATATGTCCTCGCTCCCTTTAGCGTCACTTGAGCGTAGTCAATTGATGATGACTCCACACCGCTGGATTTAGCTTGCACGTTGGGATTCTTGAACATTACAGATAATCATTTATATTGTAATAGTTTCAACCTCCACAAAATATTTAAAATATATGTACTTTTATTTGAACGCCTAAAATTTCGAAAACGTGAAATGTTTCTTGTCTCTTCGCACTCAGTTAGGAATGACATGACTCACATAAATGCATATTTTCACATATTTTCAATTCAAAAAGGCCATATTTGAGAAAAAAAGTTGAGTAGTTTGCATCACTTGATGTTACTCTCTGTCGCAAAACAGTTCACATGTTTTAAATGTTTCGCTTGCCTCACTTTCTTTCAACGTTAAACTGACGCTTCACAATGGAATTCGCACTCTGCTTCTGTGACTGGTAAACTCCGCCTACTTCGATTTGATTGGCCATCTCGATCATTTTGACATTGACGAGCGCTGTTAGACCGCTGAGGAAGACCGCTGAGGAAGACTAAAAATGTGACTTTTAAACCTTTTTGTCATCCTAACAAAAACATACAGAGCGCTGCGTAAAGAAGTACAGCAGAGCAGTGCAAGAATTTCAAATATTGAAAAATATTTCAAAATGGCCATTTGTAATTATTAGAGGGGTCCCCCTCAATGTCTATGGTGGTTACGGCCCTGCCTCATGGGCTAGTAAAGCATCTACCGAATGTGCAATTCAGAATCTCGCCGGAAGTAGTAGGTCAACTGGGGACTATTCGTTTAATGTTTTTCGAATACTATCTATTAGGACATGCTACTCTTATGGCGTACTGTTTTTCACATACTTTATAGTAGGGAATTATTAGATTTCGGATGCAGTGCATGAATTTTAACTCATTTGCGAGGCAGGAAGAATTACAGCTGATGCCATGAGAATTTGGGAAGGCAGCTGAAAGAAAATAATATTTAGACTATATTAATGCAAATAAATCAATTGTATTAATTTAATTAAATGTATATAGATTCTCAAAGAGCTTAAAAGCAATAAAGCTTTAAAAGTTGTAAAGCATGTATTTATATTCATTTAAAAGTGGAATATTGTCAAACTATAATTGCTTATGTGTAATGCAGGATATAAAAGGATGTAATATTTATAAGTTGAAAGTTGCAATATCTGGGCAAGTGACTTGATAAATGTTACTTTATTCACAGCTGTTTGATTTGTGATCTCTTACCCAGAATAAAACCTTCTGAGTCGGGTAGCCGTGTAGCATAAGATGATTAACACACAGTGATTAACACCAGACTTTACTCAAACTAAACTCAAGCTAACCTCCTTTGAGAAATAGGCTACAGCAAACCAGCATAACTTCTGACCAACCATACTAATACTTCAGTCAGGAACAAGACGCAGTAGCCTGAATATTGAACGTTGTTAAATGAACCATTTTAAATGTTATGTGTCAACAGCTTATCATGTATCTATGTTTTGCACTAAACCAGTAACAATAGTGTTTCACTGGCCCATTGTTGTGCTCTTTTTTTTTTTTTTTTTCTTTTTCTTTCTTAGTGGGTCAGATCCGTATCGGCTGTACAACTTGGATGTTTTTCAGTATGAGCTACACAACCCAATGGCGCTTTATGGGGCAGTTCCTGTCCTCATATCTCACAGTACTGACCGCACCATGGGCATCTTCTGGCTCAATGCAGCAGAGACATGGGTGGACATCAGCTCAAACACTGCAGGAAAGGTGATAGTGAGCAAACTGCTATTTGCTTCTTTGGTTTTGATAAGATGTCTAATGCTTTTGGTTGACAAGGTTTAAATAAAGAACCTTAATTAGGGAAGCACAATAAATTGGAGAGCATTGCAGTATTCTCTGATGTTTAAATTAGTTTGGTCAAGTTGGTATTAAAAGCAGATTTTCTGTAACGGTGCATTTCGTAGGTCAAATGTTTTAGCACAGTTCCCTTAAATGTGTGTCTATTTTTCAGACAATGTTTGGAAAAATGCTGGACTTCGTACAAATATCTAGTGAAGCTCCTCAGACGGATGTACGCTGGATATCTGAGAGTGGTATTATTGATGTCTTTATCATGCTGGGACCAAAACCTACGGATGTCTTCACTCAGTACGCCTCACTGACAGGTACTCAAACACAGGGAATAGAAAGTACCACCGCATATTTCACTGCATACAGAGTCAGCGCTTTACTTGAAAATAACATGATATTTATATATTTTTTACTTTTGTTGTTGTTTACTCGCCCTAATGTTTTTCAAAACTGCATGACATTTTGAAGAAATTTCTGCATAATTCTGCCCACTCCCTTTAGCTCTCAAATCTTATTCATGCTTTTTTTTTATTCATTTAGGAGACTAAAAAATAGGGATGCGCCAAAATGAAAATTCAGGATGCACTTGTCCGAAAATAAGTGATCAATTAATTTATTAAGCAAACTTATTTAATAATCAACACTCAAATAGCTAAAACTGATTTGTACAAACATTTAAATTGCACATTAGCCATAAGTTTCTATATCAACTTATTAATAACAGAATTGGTTCTACTCCAGGTTGTTGGTGAAATATGGCTGTTTATTAGCACTTATAAAGCACATATTAATGCCTTATTCTGTATGATCATATTCTACATCCCTTAATCCTGCCCAATACCTAAACTTATCAACTACCTTACTAACTATTAATACGCAATAATTAGGAGTTTATTAAGGGAAAAGTCGCAGTTAATAGTAAATGTGTGTTTCCCTGTACTAAAAACTTTTTTTTCTAGCTAACTAATGAGTCTATTTACATTGAATGGCTTTCTTGACGTAAATGTAACGTGAAAGGGTACATAACACACACAGTTTCTGCCAGGCTCATGTTAATCTTGAGTCCCTATAGAGTAGTACTGCATCCTTCATATCTCTGAAGAGTCTTTAGTTTTATCATATTTATAAAAGACAGATACGATGTACCGATTCTTTCTGAAAACAGCCGAGCTTGTGGAGGAGCTAAAGAGTGATGAACACACACGAACGAACACACACGAACGAACACACACGAACGAACACACACGAACGAACACACACGAACGAACACACACGAACGAACACACACGAACGAACACACACGAACACACACGAACGAACACACACGAACGAACACACACGAACGAACACACACACACGAACACACACACACACACGAACACACACACACACACGAACACACACACACACACGAACACACACACACACACACACGAACACACACACACACACGAACACACACGAACACACACACACACACACGAACACACACACACACACGAACACACACACACACACACGAACACACACACACACACACACGAACACACACACACACACACGAACACACACGAACACACACGAACACACACACACACGAACACACACACACACGAACACACACACACACGAACACACACACACACGAACACACACACACACGAACACACACACACACGAACACACACACACACGAACACACACACACACGAACACACACACACACACACACACGAACACACACACACACACACGAACACACACGAACACACACACACACACACACGAACACACACACACACACACGAACACACACACACACACACGAACACACACACACACACACGAACACACACACACACACACACGAACACACACACACACACGAACACACACACACACACATACATCATGGCATTATCCCTGGATAACTTTCGATTCACTATACATTTGTGTTGTTGAAATGATATGCACTTACGCGCCGATTGCCAACAAAACAGACATTTGATGCAGTTTCACTCACCGCCTGCATTTCCGACTCATGACAGGTATCTTTTATCGCTCTGACCACTCCATCTTTTAGTTTCAAACGATCTGCAAATCCAGCGTCAAACTGGACCTTGTTTCTAAAACATTCGTTGATTGGCGCGCTCTGGCTCTCGCTCTGGTTGATGTGCACACACTCATCCGGGAGATGTGCCCACACAAGTTTAGAAACTTATACGAATCCTGAAACAGTGTATTTTGCGATTATTAGATGACAGGCGTGCTACAAATGTTTAGAGAAGTTTTGTTCATGCATCAACAGAAAACCGCACCGACTAAATGATTTTAGAAATATAAAAAAACAACAACATATCATTAAAGATTAAAGGGGTCACAAACTGGCTCTTTTTTATTTTTTTTTCAACTTATGATGTTTGCGTGGTTTTTACATTCAAAAACATCATAATGAATAAGTAATAGGCTATTTTCTACTCTGGTTTTGAGCCTCTCTCTTGTAACGCTTGGTTTTTATGTGCGTGCCGCATTTAAGACTTGGTAGTAAACGCCCACTGCTAAGATTGGATAACAGTTTTGCATATTACAATGAGCTTCGACTCCCCTGTGAGTACATGTGACTAATTGTTTTGAAAGCGTGTGGGAAAACGGCAACCGGAACGATGATTCGCCCACAGGGCTCGCAATATGTCTTTATTAAACAAACACAATGATTGATCTCTCATAAACCTGCAATTAATTGGAATGTTATTTTTTATTACTTGGTCCGCCCGATCAGTGGATATAACCGTGAACCGCACATCACTAACACACACACACGCACGCACAAGCCTCACTGCAGAGTCAGACAAATCGGCATGATCAACTTCCGTGATTGTATTTTTCCCTCAAATATCAAGTCGAGAGTGAACAATGCACATTAAGAAAGGAATGTTATTTCACTATTTAAGATAGTGGCCAGTGATACTTTTTGGTAGCCCGTCTGGAAAACGCATAGCCCCGGGACGTTGGGCTTTGCGAGCCCTGGCCCATAATGTTACATGTCCGAGTCTGATCACGAATTGCAGCACAATGAACCAACAACACCTCAAATAAAGGATCCTCCAGCCTGTGACAGTGTGCTAAGTTATGTTCAATTAGACACGTACACATAATCAATCAATATCAAACGATCTGTAACAATGCAATAAACTATCACTTATAAAAAACATTTTTTACTCCCATAAGTGTGTTGCTTCATTCATTCATGTAATCTCATCCTGTCTGTGAATCCAGTCTCGTTTACAAACGAATCCGTGGTGAAATGATTCACGCAATGTCTTACCAGCGTGAGCTGGATCTTAATTAAAAATAAAGTTCATCCATGCATTCATAATATTGGAATCCGAATGAAGCTTATGCATCATGTTTATTGCTTGGAAGTTCGATCCAGTTTAGCTCCACGTAGGCCTATGTTATTTATCATAACATGCCATGCACAAATCGGTGGGTGGGGCTACAGAATCAGGCGTTGTTCTTCAGTTAAGGCGATGTTCAGTTAAGGCCACACTCTGACGTCACAGCTTGGCACATTCTGAGATCGAGCGTTTGCTGGGCCTGGTGTCAATAAAAGCTTTTCTTTGACTAACAAGGATGTTTTCCGCTCCAAAACTTACAGGATATTCTTATATCACGATGAACTTTTATATATCAAAGGCTAAATGAAAAGTTGATTTCTCAATTCATCACCCCTTTAAAATCGAGAAATTAATATTGTCAATTCAGAGCTAGTGTCCACACAGCTGACATCGGAGAAGCTCTAATGAAATGTCTGTTTTGGTTAGTGATTTTGTCCCTCCAAAACGATTTTGTCCCTGAAAATGGCTGTTTCGGCTGAAAAAGTTTGGTAGCCGAGATGACGGTGCATCCCTACATGACGCTGCCACACAAGTATGTAGTCAGTCATTAGTCTAAAAATAACCTGGTATATTCCTTTTCCTCCTAATGTATTTAGGTCTGTTTTGACCTGGAAGAGATTTTACATTTAAGAAAAAATGCATGGAGATTAGTATGGGAACCAAACTTTGCAAATGAGCCAAGACTATCAAAATACAGAATGTATTTCAAGTGATATAACCATTTAAAAAGTTAAAACTTTTGTGACTTAGTTTCAAAAACGCTTTTGTAAAATATATTTTGCCTCTCTCCCATATCTCAAACACATTTAGAACTGAATTTCATTAATAAACATGAATATGCCTGCCTATTGATGTTTTTTTTTTTTTTTTTTTTCATCTGAAAGTGGAATTTTTCAAACTAAATATATTCCTTCAGAGTAATATTGACGATGTGAATAATAAATCTGGATTGTTTTGAATCTGAGGCAAGTGTGTCATTTTCAGATTATATATAATTACATATTCAAACAAAATTTCTCATGAATATTGATAAATGGATATCTGTCTTGCATCGTGCTGTCATGTATAATTTAAAGTGAAAAAAAAATCTAAAAATTCTTTGAAAATTAAAAAAAAGGGGGTAAATGTAGTAATACAATTTGAGTGAATTAAGAGAAGTTATTAGTCAGATACAATATGGTTTTAGTTGAAAAATTAGGTTGATTCAATTGCATGGGATTCGAACAGACCCAGGAATGCAAAAATTGTATGCAGATTTTGAATGAGTCGTATAATGTCCTTTATTCTTTGTTTATAAGGCATTTTGATGAGTTCAATTAATCCTCCTCCTAAACGTAACATTCTCTTCCTTAGGCACTCAGTCATTTCCTCCTCTCTCAGCGCTGGCATACCATCAGTGCCGCTGGAACTACAATGATCAGGAGGATGTAAAGGCTGTTGATCAGGGATTTGATGAGCACGACATCCCGTATGACTTCATTTGGCTGGACATTGAGCATGCAGATGGAAAGCGCTACTTCACCTGGGACCCCAGCAAGTTCCCCCAACCTAAAGAAATGCTGCAGGGCCTGATGGACAAAAGACGCAAGGTGTGACAGAAATTATGCCCTGCGTGATATACAGTACTGTGCAAAAGTCTTAGGCACGTTGGTATTTTCACACGAAAAATGTTTTTAAGCCAGTTATTTATATCTTTTACTGTAGTGTGTCAGTAGGAAATATCAGTTTACATTTCCAAACATTCATTTTGTAATTCATTGTAATCCAGTGAGATTTTTTTTTTTATTTTATTTTTTTTATATAAATGCACAAGAAGTCTGATATCAGCCGGTCTGATCTGATCTCACCATCATCGAGTCTGTCTGTGATTACATGAAGAAACAGAAAAAACTGAGACTACTAAATCCAGAAGAACTGAGGCAACGTCTCCCAGACACTTGAGGAAATCTTCCTGCAAAACTACATGAATAGCTGTAGGAACAGATGCAGGTGACAAAAGCCGTTTTAAACGCAAAGGGTGGTCACCCCAAATATCGATTTGATTTAGTTAATAGAAGTTAATTCATAAATAAAAGCTATTATTTATTATTTTTGACAGCATTCTCACTTTTAAAGCATTCTGACAAGTGCCTAAACTTTTCACAGTACTGTAGTTTTGCAGGAAGGTTTCCTCAAGTGTCTGGGAGACGTTGCCTTAGAAAAAACTGAGACAGACTAAATCCAGAAAAACAGTTTCTTCATGTAATCACAGACAGACTCGATGATGGTGAGATCAGATCAGACCGGCTGCTATCAGACTGGATTATTACATTTAATTGCAAAATGAATGTTTGGAAATGTAAACTGATATTTCCTACTGACACACTACAGTAAAAGATATAAATAACTGGCTTAAAAACATTTTTCGTGTGAAAATACCAACGTGCCTAAGACTTTTGCACAGTACTGTAGCTAAAATAAAAACGTGTGTGTATATATACATACTGTGTGTATATACACTCACATCGGTCAAGAGTTTGGAATAATGCCGATTTAAAAAAAAAAAAATGTTTTTGAAAGAAATATCTTATGCACACCAAGGCTGCATTTTATTTGATAAAAAATACAGTAAAAAAACAGTAATATTGTGAAATAATGTAAAATGCATCTCAATATATTTTTTAAAAGGTATGAAATACTTGCTTTTCACAATCCAATTAGCAACCAAATATGAAGATAAAATAAAAAATAAAAATTCTTATTCGAAAATTTGCAAGACAAGGAAAAATCATGCAAGTAATGCAATAGCACTTTATCTGACTATTAAGTTTTCTAAAGTTTACTAAAATCATCCAGATATAATGTTGCTTATTATGAATTATATTGGCAGAAGAAAAATGTGATATGCGATAACTAGTTAAATAATGCGATATTCGATGCTAAATAAAGTGTGTAAAATGAATTTTAATTATTTAAAAACTGAAAATGATATTACCAATATACATGTTTCACGTTCTTTTTGTGAGAAGAAAGCATCCCAACAACTTCTAGAAGTGAACAGCAGTGTTTTACTGTAGCATTACATAAAAAGTATGTCACTGTAAACCAGGGAGGTTTAGGGTTTCAGGTAGGACTACATTTATTTAGCAATAGAAATTAAATGGTCAAATGTGAAAATAAAACACTGCTTAGTCTTCACTGTATTAATTAAATATATACTGATTCTTATTAATGCTACAAAAGAGCTCGTAAAGAGCAGGGAGTGATTTTCTCTGTCTATTGTTGTTTAATTAACATTAAGCACACAGACGAAAGCAGGTTTATTCTGCTGCTGTCACTTTAAGAGCTGCACAGACGCAATCTATTGTTACACACACGCTTTTTTAGTGTTTGGTCTAACTATTACATATCTGTGTTTGCGTGAATACTTACCAAGATGGGCATTTTGTGTGTATTTGGCCATATAAGCTGTGGAACTGATTTCGGGATTACGCATCGTCCGAGAGCCGGCTTTCTGTGCACATGTGTACTTCGCTTATTGTGGCCAATAACATTAAGCATGTCTCACGTATGTAACCGTTATTTGCTGTCTGCGTTGTCCTAAAACCTTTTGCGATGTTTCAATGTACCGTGCAGCCCTAATATGCATCTAAATACACAGGTTATAGTGAGTATTCAATATATTACCCAGCTTAAACTGAAATAGCCGTTGTTGCCCTGTTGAAATCGTTTCAATTTACTGCTAAATGCTTTGATAACAATCATGTGACATTTTGTCTCCTCAGCTGGTGGCCATCGTAGATCCTCACATTAGGGTGGACAGTGGCTACAAGATTCACAATGAGATCCGCTCGAGAAACTTTTACATCAAGAACAAAGATGGAGGAGACTATGAAGGCTGGTGCTGGCCAGGTGTGTAGCTGCTTGTCCAGCTTTCTGTTAAAATCAATGTTCTGTATTCTTCAGTGCTGAAACTCCGTTTTCTCTGCTGAAGGCAATTCTGGCTATCCTGACTTCACTAACCCTGAGATGAGAGCCTGGTGGGCCAGCATGTTTGCCTATGACCAGTATGAGGTTAGGGCTTTCTGAACAGCTGATAACCCTGGACTGTTTATTAGATTCTCTCTTACAATTACAATTTTGAGATTGATAACTTAAGGCAATTTTAGTGGAGAAGATTTTAAGTTTGTTAAATCCCCATTGCCTCTGTCCAGGGATCCATGGAGAATCAGTACATCTGGAATGACATGAACGAGCCGTCTGTGTTTAATGGGCCTGAGGTGACCATGCACAAAGATGCTGTTCATGGTGTCTGGGAGCACAGAGATGTTCACAACCTTTATGGCCTCTATGTGGTGAGAGACCAGTTTTTTGGGGGATAGTTTTTTCTTCTTCAGTTTTTCTCTAGGCACATAAAGGCCCTGATTATACTCACTGTAAAGTTCTATTTTGTTCTTCGCTTAGGGGTATAAAGTTAGAAATACTTTTGCAGCGGACATGGTATACTGTTAGCGAACATCCTGATGCCTCCCACACTTATGGAAGAAAATTTAATGCCAAATGTACACTCACCTAAAGGATTATTAGGAACACCATACTAATACTGTTTGACCCCCTTTCGCCTTCAGAACTGCCTTAATTCTACGTGGCATTGATTCAACAAGGTGCTGAAAGCATTCTTTAGAAATGTTGGCCCATATTGATAGGATAGCATCTTGCAGTTGATGGAGATTTGTGGGATGCACATCCAGGGCACGAAGCTCCCGTTCCACCACATCCCAAAGATGCTCTGTTGGGTTGAGATCTGGTGACTGTGGGGGCCATTTTAGTACAGTGAACTCATTGTCATGTTCAAAAACCAATTTGAAATGATTGGAGCTTTGTGACATGGTGCATTATCCTGCTGGAAGTAGCCATCAGAGGATGGGTACATGGTGGTCATAAAGGGATGGACATGGTCAGAAACAATGCTCAGGTAGGCCGTGGCATTTAAACGATGCCCAATTGGCACTAAGGGGCCTAAAGTGTGCCAAGAAAACATCCCCCACACCATTACACCACCACCACCAGCCTGCACAGTGGTAACAAGGCATGATGGATCCATGTTCTCATTCGGTTTACGCCAAATTCTGACCATCTGAATGTCTCAACAGAAATCGAGACTCATCAGACCAGGCAACATTTTTCCAGTCTTCAACTGTCCAATTTTGGTGAGCTCGTGCAAATTGTAGCCTCTTTTTCCTATTTGTAGTGGAGATGAGTGGTACCCGGTGGGGTCTTCTGCTGTTGTAGCCCATCCGCCTCAAGGTTGTGCGTGTTGTGGCTTCACAAATGCTTTGCTGCATACCTCGGTTGTAACGAGTGGTTATTTCAGTCAAAGTTGCTCTTCTATCAGCTTGAATCAGTCGTCCCATTCTCCTCTGACCTCTAGCATCAACAAGGCATTTTCGCCCACAGGACTGCCGCATACTGGATGTTTTTCCCTTTTCACACCATTCTTTGTAAACTCTAGAAATGGTTGTGCGTGAAAATCCCAGTAACTGAGCAGATTGTGAACTACTCAGACCGGCCCGCCTGGCACCAACAACCATGCCACGCTCAAAATTGCTTAAATCACCTTTCTTTCCCATTCTGACATTCAGTTTGGAGTTCAGGAGATTGTCTTGACCAGGACCACACCCCTAAATGCATTGAAGCAACTGCCATGTGATTGGTTGATTAGATAATTGCATTAATGAGAAATTGAACAGGTGGTCCTAATAATCCTTTAGGTGAGTGTATTTGAAACAAAAAAGCTTGAGTTGTACTACTCTAAAAAAAAATATGCATTGCATTAATATAGCTTGCATTTCTATGGGCTGGAAATTCAACATGGTTGTATATTTAAGCTGTGAAATATTTCAATTCAAAACATTTCACACACATTTTCATTATTAAAAATTCAGTAATCCATATTTACCTTTGTTTAAAAATACAACCTATAATATTCGACTGGCAATTTTCAAATTCAGTGGTTCAAATTCAACAGAAAATTCAACACTGCACATCTGGGAACTGCAGGAATTTTAATCAAGCATATCTCCCCCCAAGAATTATACTTGTATAATGTGTCTGGACATTTTAGTTTTATTATTTTTGAATTGACTTTTCACTGGAGATTTTCATTAGATTCTCTAAAAATATAAAAGATTAAAGATTCACCCACCCAGGAAAAAAGGTACAGATTAAGGTCATGATTTGATAAGAATATCATAATATTAAATACTGTTCAATTAAAAAAAAGCCAACATATTTGCAAAGAGGCATAAGACTGTTTTATTAATTTGCACAGCCAGGCTCATGTAAAAAGTGCATTAGAATATGTTTTGCAAACTTGCTGAGGTTGGATATTTTGTCACATGACATCTTTCCCTGCTATCAGGGTTAACTCTGACCTGATGTTTCTTGGAGAGAAGTCCCTCCCTATAGTTTTTCACATTCAAAAAGCTGTTTCTCTCAAAAAGTCAGCCATAACTTCTGTTACATGATGGTTTGCTCAGCAGGATACTATTAATATAAAATCTAAAACAAGCCTAAGATACTGACCTAATGACATATTGGGCTCGGACTCTTTTGTCCCCTTTTGGAATCAGACTTTACTTGGACTCGACTAAGGTGAACTCGAACCCAACGCTTTTAAAAATGTATATAAAAATAATTGGTCTCCTAAGGAATCATGTGAATAAAATGTTGTAATTACAAGATGTGAACCTTTTTTACAAACCTTTTTTTCATGGCGCGAACGCACCTATAATACTCAAAGGCATGTGTGAAAAGAAGAGCCAAAAAAGACAGAAGTGGTTGTTTTGAAAAGTGGTTCTTTCTTTCTCAACAATAAATCTGTATTTCCAGCAAAAGGCGACTGCAGACGGCCTGATTCAGCGTTCAGGAGGAGTGGAGAGGCCTTTTGTTCTGACCCGAGCATTTTTTGCAGGATCCCAGCGTTACGGTGAGCGACACCTTCACTTTAGACAAGCCTCACATGTTTTGTAACCAAGCGTTTGGTGATGACTTCTTCTGTCTGTGGCTCAGGTGCGGTGTGGACAGGAGATAACGCAGCTGAGTGGGGTCATCTGAAGATGTCCATCCCCATGTGCTTGAGTCTAGGCTTAGTGGGCATCTCTTTCTGTGGAGGTAAGCAGTTTCTCTAGTAATGAGAGGTGCTGACCTTTTGTATACACTTTGATGTACAGTGCTTGATATGGGTGAACAAAACTGCACACATATTTAGATAACGGCTTAATATCTCTCGTTAATTAACTCTTTCCCCACCAATAAAATAATTTTCTGTAATTTATGACAACGGTTCTCTGCCTATCCATGTTTTCACTGTTATACGGTAGGGGGCGCTATTACGCATCTTCTAAAAGAGTACACAGTCTCTGGATCCAGAAACAAATGATAGAAGCATTGCTTATGCACATGTAAGCTAGCGCGATCATCAAACATTCAACGGCATATAAAACAAAACTGCCTAACGGTACTGAATGAAATGTCGAACCCAGGAAGTGGTGTAGGACTGTGAAGCTTTGGGGGTGTTGATGGAATCTTATGCATGTATTGATCATCGCTCTGAATCTGATCCAGACAAAGTTTTTCACAAAATAAATTTTTATCAGCTTTTTGCTCAAAATGTTGCTTTTTTTATGAAACTTACCCACATTTAAGCATGTTTTGCATGTTCAGATATTCATACAATAAAATATTCTGGGGGCCATGGGAATTTTTGTGAAAATGATCAAAAATGCTGCCGCTGGAAGGCAAATAAAAAAAAAAATTAATTGCGGAGAAAGAGTTAAATACTTAACAACATCCAAAAAGTTTCACTTAGCATAAAATTTCTTACATTGATTTTTAATGTTTTCACTCAAATGCAAATGCATTTGTATTAAATTAGAAAAAAATAGTATAGCATTTTTTTTTTAAAACAATGAATCCTTACTGAATCTGATATCTTAACTATTACCACCAGGATTTTGTCTGTTTTATTTACTTATTTTTTGGTCTGATCTTGAAGTTTTCTAAAATGTGTGGCCTTTTTTTTGCTGTTTTTCAGTGAAAAAACCCACCAATAATCATTATGTACCATTAAGAAACGGTTGCATTTTAGTGCAGCATAACTGAATATACAGAAAATATGCACCTACTCCGCTAAAGACAACAATGATGCCATATAAAACATTTTACACGGTGTAATATAGAAACATTTCTTGTTATCAGTTGAACATTTATCATTTTTTGAACAACATTTATTTAAAATGGAACTGTTTTATCTATTTTATAAATCAATTTAACGCATTCTTTTTAAAAATTGTTTTATTTTATTTATTTTAATCTTACTTGGTCCAAACTTTTGATCAAAAATGTTTATTGGGCAGCAAATCATCATATTAGAATGATTTCTGAAGGATCATGTGACACTGAAGACTGGAGTAATCAGCTTTGATCACAGGAATAAATTACATTTATACAGTATTTTCAAATAGATCAAAATAAATGCAGCCTTGGTGAGTAAAAGAAACCTTTCAAAAACACCAAAAAATTTAACACTTCTAAACTTTTGACCGGTAGTGTACATTACATTTGCATTACATTTATAAAGCAACACTTTAAGGTTACCAGCAGAACATCTTTGCAAATCATTAAAGTGGAAAAAAGTGTTTTTATTTTTGTCTCACATGCTGTACCTTTTTCTTTCTCTTCCTCAGCCGATGTTGGCGGTTTCTTTAAACATCCCAGTGCTGAGCTTTTGGTGCGATGGTATCAGGCAGGAGCTTACCAGCCGTTTTTCCGTGCACATGCTCACATAGACACGCCCCGCAGGGAACCCTGGCTGTTCGGCCCGGAGAACACCGCCCTCATCCGGGAGGCGGTGCGCCAGCGATATGCTCTTCTGCCCTACTGGTACCAGCTTTTCTACAACGCACACCACACCGGACAGCCTGTTATGAGGTGAGTCAGCCCAGTGACAATCAGGGTTGGAAATGAATTGGGGGCTTGGGGCAAAAAGGCCCCCCAAATTCGTGATAAGGTGGAAAAAATGCCCTGCATAATTAAACTAAACATATTACGGCTCTTGCAGTTAGAGGGAAATGGGGAAATTAATGAAAAGTGTTGATTGCGGCATTACATTTAGATCTGCTCATGTTGCATCAGATTTCTTTTGATGCATTTTTTGCAGCGTTGTGCTGTATCACACGTTTCTGTTGGGCTTATGAATGCAATGGCCAATCAGAGGCATTTAGATTAGTCACCACTGAAAACGCAAAATTTGGTATTGAAAAATGCATTTAGCAAACAATGTTAATTAAGGGATCATATCATTGATATTCTCATTCTTTTCATAGACCTTTATGGGTAGAGTATCCTGACAATGTCGCCACTTTCTCAATTGAGGATGAGTACTTGATTGGTGAGTTTTTAAATATGAATTATAATAATCCCAAATAAATATTGTGGCAGAGAAGGCTAACACAGGTTAATTTATCTTCATAGGGAAGGATTTACTGGTGCACCCCGTTACCGATGAGGGCGCTAGTGGTGTTACTGCCTATTTGCCTGGGAAAGACGAGGTAACATTTCTCAACAATGAATGGCATATCTGGAATGGATTTTTATTTCCTCTAAGTCTCTCTAAAGTCTCACACTTCCTCTGGGTTGCTCTTGTAGGTCTGGTACGATGTTCACACTTTCCAGAAGCATGATGGGGATCAGAGCCTCTACATTCCTGTCACTATGAGCTCAGTAAGCCCAGACGCTTTCTGTTATTGACTCTTGCATTTGTTTTTAAAGATTGCATAAATTAGGGGCCTAAACATTGTGGTCTTGGGTTGTTGTTTTTATTACTCAAATTTGATTCAGATCACGGTTGTTCTAGTTCACTGAAACCATAAGAAACATTGTTGCTTTAAATAAAATAGACGGCAACATTTCTCATTTTCATTCATTCATTTAACTACTATGTACTAAAATAACAAACTGAAATAAAAATTTGTAAAAAATATATAGATGTTTAAAAAAAAAAAAACATAAAACTGATAAACAACAAAATTACTAAAACTTTAAAATTAAAATGGAAAATATAAAAACAAATATAGCAGCAAGCAGCAATTATCAGGGTTCAAGTGCTTTAGGGCCTTTAAGCACATGCGTAAAAAGGTATTATCTTTTATTTAGCCTGTAACCACCTAGATCAGAGATGGAAAAGACAGCCAAAACAGGCAATTTACTAAGGAAATGTATGTTTTAAAGCTTTTTAACAGTTCTAAAGGTTGAGCCAAAACCTAGGACTAGTTCGTGAAAGTAGGTGGCCGATTTCTTTCTAATTTCTCAAAGGCCTCTAGGGCCGTAGGTCAAACAGGCCCAGCGAGTTTCGCTCCGATCGGCCTCCGTTAACCTTGTCTGACAGCCACTCAAACTTCATTGGCCGATGCGGACCGTGTTTTTCAAGATACGTGAATGTCCTCGTAGACCAGTGGTTCCCAAACCATTCTTTATAGAGTGTTGTACCCCCTGAGGCATTTACCATCCTTCTGCGTACCCCTTCTATACCACTTAGACTGCAGTCACACCTTTTACATTTAAGGGACAATATTTGCCCCCTAAATTGATTTTTCCAGTGCTTTTTTAATCTTTATAAATACCTTTACAACATTAATAATGTTTTAAATAAAATAAATGTTCAATAGAGAAATATGCAATGATGATATAAAAGTGAAAAGTGATTCTTTTAAATACTGTCTTAATGCGTGAGTCATTGAGTCATTCATTCATTCAGTAACGAATCATTGAATCAATGACTTTCACGAACGATTTGTTCAAAGCCGCAGATTCGTTCACAAAACACCGCTGTGTGTTGTAGTTCTGCCGTGGCTTTCGTTAGAACTATTATTTTGTTGCAAAATAGAGCAAATACTGACAATACTGTGTTTAAATCACTTAATATTACCCTTTCGTTTGTTGAACTGTTGTATAAAATCAATGTCACGTTTGCAATCGTGTGGATATTTGGATTTGCTTTCTTGCTCGTATAATATATGATCAACATTAAAAACAACAACTCACAAAGGGTATGTTTTGCATCGAAAAGTTTGAATCTTAAATCGATCTCTATGCACAGTCTCTGGCAGGCTATTTGCTAAAAGGCAGCAGCACTCAACCTATATGCACACTGCTTGTGTGGAAACGGATGCAGTCAGTTTTGACCGCAAAAGATGTGGTATTTTGATTGGATGTCATGTATTTACGAATTGTGCCTGTTAGAAATACATGCTCTGTTTAAATGTTATTTTAAGGTGGGGAAGAATTAAATGAACAGCAAAACTCAACATTTTATGCGCATACCCCCTCTGTCACCTCTTATACCCCCAGGGGTACGCGTACCCCAGTTTGGGAACCACTGTCGTAGACAATCTCGGCACCTTGGACAAAGACACTGCATGCCAGTTTTCAAGTCAATCGGACTGATTGCTTATAGCCATTTTCGTGTTTCTTCGTGCCACCAAGTGCCAAGTCACCGACACCTTTTTCACGCGACCACAGGCTGAGCCCGTACACAGGTGTACCGAGTTTGGTGAAATTATCTCATTCCATTCAAGAAGGATGGCAGTTTTAGTAAAAGTGGCCACGCCCACTTCTAACGTTTTTGCATCCCATCACGGACGTGAATTATCCTAATTCTTGACAAACAGACTCTGGAGAATCTTTCTGCACTGGTTTGGTTCTGTTCGGCGAAAAACCTAGGACTAGTTTGCAAAAGTAGGTGTTTTGGAAAATCCAAAATACCTGAGAATTTTGCCAGGGTGACGATCAAATCCGACGTGCCGTTTGTTTGCCTTGAGCTAAGGACTCCAACGATATAAGACACTTAAGGCTGCGGCGAACAGAGTAGGATTTATGAGCCATTATGTACTTTTGATCTCTGTAGCGCCACCATCAGGCTGATTGGGGCGAGCCTTTGATGACGTTGTAGACGGTGAGGGTACCACCATCCCTCAAAGTTTCAAGTATGCCCGATCACTTTTAGGCACGAATATGGATCCTTGGAAATTACAATAGAGTTTCAGCGCTACGTGCTTGAATGCCTAACTATAATAGTACCTTAATGATACAAAATACACACTGGTTCAGATGATTTTTAGACCTTTCCATGAAAGGTCAATCAGTTTTCCTATACACTATAACATTTCAGTGGTAGTTTTCTATAATTGAGTCCTGTTTTGGTCTTTATCAGACAACTAAACCCTACCTTTCTATTGTTGCATCTGTACTTCCTCTGCCTCATGTTCCAGATCCCAGTTTTCCAGCGAGGAGGGTCCATTATCTGCAGGAAAGACCGTGTTAGGAGATCTTCCTCATGTATGGAGAATGATCCATACAGTCTCTATGTTGCTCTCAGTTCTCAGGTAATTCCTCGTATCCTGGTGTGTATGTGAAGAAGCAGTGGAATCCAAAAAGAATGTGACGGTATACATGGATATTGTTTTCATCGGTGTACATTCACTGCTGTCTTCTGCTTCAGGGCTCTGCTGAAGGAGAGCTGTACATCGATGACTTCCATACCTTCAACTTTGAAACGTCAAAGCAGTTTGTCCACAGACTTCTGTCTTTCTCTGCCAACATGTTGTCCTCCAGGTTGGTCTGCTGTCCTTTTCTTTAAGGTTGTGACACTAAACCGACATCAAAGAACTAGCAGTGACGAAGCCGACTGTGTTGTTGGCTTGTATTGTGTGCGTCTGGACCAAAAAAAAGCTGCACTTGAACACACCACAAAGACTACAGCCAATGGAAAACTAGCATGTATGTTTTGATTCAGTGTGAGAAGAAATATCTGTCTATATCAGCGGGTATCAATAGTCTATATTCGTCATTCTCGCTCACCGACGGTGCTGACCATACCGGTCAAACATGCTTAATCGGTCAAAATATCCATCAATGGGGTCTGACATGTGCTGACGGACTATCAACAACGGCCCAACATTGGCTGACTGTCGGCTTGGTGTGTCACAGCCTTCGTAGCATTTCTTGGTGTTTAGAAAAATGTCTAAAGAGTTAAAAGACAGAAAAGTGCAGTCGCACATCACTGCCATGCTGTTTCTGACCTCTCTGTTGCTCACCTCTTGTCTTTTGCTTGTTTTGTCAGAAATCTGTCCCCGGACTCCCAGTTTTCCACTGGCTCTTGGATAGAAAAGATTGTGATCATTGGAGGCAGTGAGCCGTCCTCTGTTACTCTGAAAAATGCAGGTCAGTGGCACTGTTGCTAGTCAGATATATATCTGTATTTAAAGGGTTAGTTCACCCAAAATTATCCCATAATTTACTCACCCTCAAGCCATCTTAGGTGTATATGACATCTTTCCTTCTTTCAGCTGAACACAATCAGAGTTATATAAAAAAGCTCTTCCAAGCTTTATAATGGGAGTGAATGCTAATTTAAGATTTTGAAGCCCAAGAAAGTGCATCCATCATCATAATAGTAATCCATACGGCTCCAGGGGTTAATAAAGGCCTTCTGAAGTGAAGCCATGCGTTTTTGTGAGAAAAATATTTAAAACTTTATAAACTATAATCACTTACTTCCGGTGACGGCCGTATGTGAGTTGAGTTACAGCGGAAGAGTGACCTCTGACCCGACGTATGATGCAGGAGTAGCGTAAGCTCAGGTGAGAGTAGGTTCAAACAACAAACTCAAGCTCTTCCCACATTTATCTTTAAAAAAACTAATTTTAGACTTCTAATTCGTGAGCTGTTTTGTTTTGCTCTATCCTCTGTGCTTCCACGTTCGTCAATACGTCGGGTCAGAGGTCACTCTTCCACCGGAACTCGACTCGCGTGCGGCCGTCATTGGAAGCCAGTGATTATAATTTATATTATACGTTATAAATATGGATATTTTTCCTACAAAAACGCTTGGCTTCACTTTAGAAGGCAAGAGCTTCAAAAACTCAGTTACTGTTATAAAGCTTGGAAGAGCCAGAGTATTTTTTTTAATATAACTGATTGTGTTCGGCTGAAAGAATAAAGTCATATACACCTAGGATGGATTAAGTAAATCATGGGATTATGTTTGGGTGAACTAACCCTTTTAATGCAAAATGTTGGTGTTCGTATGATAAATTGCTTGTGTTTTTCTGTAAGTTGCTATGGGTAAAAGCGTCTGCTACATGAATAAATCTAAATATGACAAAACAGTATTTTAATGTCCTAAGATTAAAGCAGTAAATTGACTATAGCACATGACCTCTTGTGGCTTATCATGGCTAAGAGGTGTTTTTATTAATGTCAAAATGTTACCACTATTAAAGGGAATGAATTCTTTACTCGTCCTCAAGTTGCTCCAAACCTGTATAAATTTCTTTGCTCTGCTGAACACAAAGGAAGATATTTGGAAGAATGTTTGTAACCAAGCAGATCTCAGCCCCCCATTGACTACCATAGTATTTTTTTCCCCACTATGATAGTCAATGGGGGCTGAGATCTTCTCGGTTACAAACATTAGGGCTGGGCAAAAAAATAGATTTTGCGATTTTAATCGTTTTTTAAAATGTGGTTCGGTTCAAAATCGATTCTCAAAGGCCTCGATTAGATTTTTTTTCTGCAAACATTAAACATAAGATTAACGTAAATCTAATTACTAGTCTTCTCCACTAGATGTCACCCTCTTTAATTTGCCTTCCACGATGTTACAAAGGAGCGAGAGGCGCGCCTGTCATTCATTCAGTGCTTAAATGGCAGCTTCCGGTGCATTGTCGACGTTTGTAATTCTGAGGTGAAATGCTGTAGTACTACTATAAATCTGCAGAACTATTTGATGAGACATCACTCAGACATTGCAACACCCCCACAGCCGAGCACACAACCGCTAAAAATAGATCACATACATGCAAATGCTTGCCTTGCATTATGATCATTGTATTAAACTTGAGCGTTCACTTAAGCACGTACGTTAGCCATTATAGACATATTCAAATCAACTGAGTCAATAGACAGCGCAGGACCAATAATTCAAACCTGATAGCCTATTGCTGGGGTGCACACATGACGGGCGGCAAAATCGCAAGAAAAGCTTGTCGTTTGCTGAAAATCATCCAATATCCTTTTTATGTTTTAGAATGAATATATCAAAATATCCATAAAAGCAAAATTGTATAAAATATCTCTCAGATGCATTGTTTTAATGTACCCAAGTGTACCTAAAATAAAAAGTTTAATATACAGGTTTGTGGCTCTTAACTTCTTTTTAATTACCCACTTGTAAACTTATGTTCACTGTTCTTTTTTATAAATATAGTATTTGTATTAAATCTATATTCATTGAGCTGAATCGAGAATCGAAATCGAATCGAATTGGAACATCTGAATTGATACCCAGCCCTAACAAACATTTTTCCAAATATCTTCCATTGTGTTCAGCAGAGCAAAGAAATGTATACAGGTTTGGACGAGTAAATGATGACATTTTTGGGTGAACTATCCCTTTAAGTGAATTCAGTATTAAAATGAAGATAATATTCCAATAATGCAAACCGGCAATGTGCACTACATGTCTGTCTATCCATCTACCTATCTAAAATATAGATATAGAAATAAATTATAATGTCATACAATCTGTCTTGTACGACTTTCTCAAAGGCTCAAAGCAAACAATCTGACAAGCTACAGTTGAAATAATAGAAAAATAAGTCCTATTTAAAAAGGGAGAAAATGCTGTCCATGGGTCCGTTCTTCGTACGTCGCTAACTCAGTTAGCCGGATTTGATTGTTGACGATTTGGCATAATCTTAGATTGTTTGGTTCTTTGAAGCTCATCCTGGACTTGCTGTCATAGCAACAGGTCCGTAAGCTTAAACCTGCTCGTGAGCAGGCTTATTTCATGTAAACCGGATTAGATTGCATCTTTTTAAGCGGCGTTGATACTTAAAATTTGTCCCAACCACTGCTACTTTATTACAAGAGTTCCTTACTGAACCAGGGGCAATAATAATTTTAAATAATAATAATATAAAAATGTATTTGAAAATGATATCATAATGTTGTGTATAATACTATAGAGACAGCCACTTGATTGAGAGATTTATTTTTGGTAGAATAATTACTTGAACATTTTATTGGAGTTTTACACACATGCTGTAACGTTAACCTGAGCCGTGCATTACTTTGAGTGATGACGGATATTATGGGATGGCTGGATGTGGCACAGGAGAAGCAGATAACTGGATCTTGACCCTTAAGAAACTTTAGTTAATGCTGTCACGTAACAAATCTGCTTCAAATTGCACTAAAAACTAAATGAATTGCTAATTACAACATGTAATGCTAGTTACATTTAAAAATATAAAGGGTGTACAAATACTATAAAATCGTGAATATAAATAATTGGGAATCATGTTTAAAAAAAAAAAAAAAAAAAAACTGCACATTTCCTTTATCTATTATAACTTTTATGTTGGTTTGGTCGCTTGGCTGTTTCCTTTATAATGTTTCTTTTTTTAATTTGTCAAGTTTTTTGCCAGGCGTCTTTTTAATTATATGATGTCATTATGTTGCTGTCTTGCCGCGAGCCCATCGCTGCATTACTGATCGTGGTTTCGAGCATTGATGCATCTGCCCTCTTTAGGGAACACAGGAACGCGCAGTAATCTTAGATAACTTGATCCAGATATTTTAATCCAATCCGCACATTCGTTTGAAGAACCAAATTAGCCAGAGATCAGTTATCACGATTAGAAGATCTGGGATCTGTCAAATCATCTCGGATGTATTAAGCGAGGTACGAAGAACGGACCCCAGATCTTTTTGTTTTTAATGTCTAAGGCCTTGCAATCAATAAAATGAGATATTAAGCAATTAATTTAAATGCATATGTCATTTTGTAGATTTTAGCTAACTTCACTACAACTACCTTGAACAATAGATGTATATCTTTTTAAAAACAGATTTACTTACAGCAATGATAATAGTTTGTGCTGTCAACAATGTGTTTTGTGTCATGAATTATTGGCCGCTGATAGCATTTAGAAAACAAACATTTATATAGTTGTACTTCTGTTGTTTATGCATTTACAAATGGACATGTGTTGTTGGGTTTATGCTGCTCATGGTAATAAAAATACATTTCAGTTTGATTATTTTATTTTTTTTCACTTTAGGTGCTGTTAATTTGGGTAAATTTGAGTCCTGAAGTATAACCAGTTAAGATCCACTGTTTTTGCACAACATATGGAATTATTATTTTTGTCTTTTTCAGATGGTACTGAGTCGACCTTAGAGTTTGAGTATGACGCTACACATGCAGTTTTGACTCTACGTAAGCCAGCTGTCAACGCAGCGGCAGATTGGACTGTACTTTTGCGGTAACACAAGGATGACATGCAAACAACAGAAGGATGGCACTTAATGTCACATGACCAGGCACAAGGGGTAAAAATGAGAGACCAAATGGATAATGGGATCATTAAGGGAGGTGTTTAATGACACTCTTAAACTTTGTGTGATTTCAGCTGAACTTTTTCACTTAGACATGTGGCATTTAAATTAGCAATTTAATAACTGGTTGAATGTTAAAGGAATAACATAGAGGAGGTTGATTTATTGTTTGTACAATTTAGGATTTTCTTTTTTCATCTCAGGTCATGAAGTATTTTGGCATCAAAAAAAAATAATAAAGGAGTTTGCACTAAGAAATTGTATTGTGTTTTCATTTTTTAGTTTTCACTGAGCAAGTTCTTATTTCTGTGCTTTAGGCAAAATAATAGCTTAAGCAAAATAATGAATAGTAATTCATATTTTTGAGATTCAAGAACAGCACTTCTTACTCTTACACATTTTTCAAGCCACAAGCCATCTGTACCTAGATATTGTAGGATATTTTATCAGGCTTTGCGCTGATCGTCAAGGACAAAAAGTGTATATCTTTGGGAGGTGATATTGCCCAAATCACCAGACCATGCGCTGATTAATGGGTGAATCTTATGAAACCTGTCCTGTTCATATTTCACTCCAAAACCTGAAGAAATAGGTCATATTTTATTACACATTAATACATATAATTTAGAACCAGGGCTTGACATTAACACTCGCCAAATGCGTGTGTATTTCAGCAGTGGCGTGAAACGCAGTCACTCCTACTAGACGCTTTGTTGAGTTGAATTTTATATATAATACATTTTTCAATTGTAGTCTTGTACACATCAATGTAGTGTCAAAAATATTTATATATATATATTTTTTTGATACTATCAATACTTGAATGTTGTTGTTACAGGGCTTACATTTCGGCGTGGGATTACGCGTATCACACATAATTTTACTCATTCCTGCAGATTTTGTGCTCACACCCAAAGTGCGTGCACATAAAGCTGCATTTCAGTACTAAATTGAGTTGTTTTTCGCTGCTTGTTGCGCTTAAACAGTCAAATACACACAAAATAATGTCAAAATGTCGGCCTTAGCAAGTATTCACGCAAACACAGTCAGTTCTGTTTTAAGTGAGCGTAAAAAGTTGAGAAAGAAAACGCATGTGTAACAGTGTAATGGATCCGTGCGGCAGGTCTTAAAATGACAGCAAACACTTGATATATTCAATAGTGACTAACATGACTGTTTAACAACAGTATTTTTTACAGATTTAGCGTTAACAACAGTGTATATGTAAGTATACACACACACATATACACTGCCCAGCCCAAAATAAAAAAAGTCGCTGTTTGGATTTAAATAGGCAAATGCTTAAGAGTCTCTGACTGGATCATTATTGCAGTGATTTATTGTTTCTCTAGCATGTTATATGTGTTTAGCTTTTCATTCCTTAAACAACCATGTAGGAAAACACATGACCATATTCCAGGATGACAATGTCCAGATTTATCAGGCTAAAACTGTGAAAGAATGAAGAATCATTTTCACACATAAATTGGCACCTCTGAGTCCAGACCTCAAATTCACTTTGGGATGTGCTGGAGGAGACTTTACAGAGTGCTGGACTCTTGCATTGTCAATTCAATATCTTGATCTTGATTAAGATCTTGGAAATAACATCAACTTTTATTTTCATCATGAGTTGCATCAATTTTCAAGATCTTGAATTGAACATGTAAGAGTCAACCTCTAGTACCATTTAGACACTTTTATATCTTTAAAATATCACAAGGGGGGTATTTACTGATGTATGTTGTGTATCTTGAGCTTGTGTTCACCACAGGCCTTATTTCAGGCATTTAACCAAAACCCCATTGACTTCAGGACGATGAAACCAGTAGTGCTAAAATGTGAAGTGGTTTCCAGGTTGGCCTGCAAAAATACATCATCCCTTGCAGCACTCAGTCGTGGGAGGAGTCAGTCATGGCTCTCATTAGCATCTCAAAGCTAAGGAAGGTCACAGCGTTCACAGGGAACGCTCTCACACTGTTCAGAAGGAGTCCTTTGAAGAACACTCGCATGCCCTCTTCACGCACACTCACAGTAATGCAGTGCAGCACACCGCTGTACACTCGCCCGCCGCCTCCAGACATCTGCAGGCGAGCCTTGATCACGTCCATGGGTGTGGCGCAGGCCCATGTGACCACACCAGCAACACCACCGGCCACTAGCACAGCATAGTTACCTAAAGGGCACATGATGATATTATTACTCAATTGATCACTGAAAACGTTTGGGGTGCCTGAATAGCCTTTTGCATAAGCCGTTTTAATAACCTAGACAAGTAGTCATTCCAACCAGTCTTCACAAATCACAGAACAGAATAAACGTATTAATTTACTATATGTATATTAATATTCCATAAATATAAATATCTCAAATGTTATATTTTTTATATATAAATATTTTATAGTAATATTTGTATAATTAGTGCTGTCAAATCGATTAATCGTGATTAATTGCACCCAAAATGAAAGTTCATATTTACATAATATATGTGTGTACTGTGTATAAATATTATGTATATATATATATACACACACACATATATTTAAGAAATATTTAAATATATATATTTAAGAAATATTTGCATGTGTATTTACATAATATATACATATAACACATTTTTCTTAAATGTATACATACATGTGTGTATATATACATAATATATGTGTGTACTGTGTATAAATATTATGTAAACATGAACTTTCATTTTGGGTGCGATTAATCGCAATTCATTGATTTGGCAGCACTAATATATTTCATAAATTAATATATACCATACAAACGTACAAACATAATTCCATGAAGCTCTCTTCGCACTGTTCTTGAGCTAATCTGAAGCCCACACAAAGTTTGGAGGTCTGTAGCTATTGACTTCTGCGCACTGTGCGCCTCAGCATGCACTGACCCCGCTCTGTAATTTTACATGGCCTATCACTTTGTTCACAAATGTTTGTAGAAGCGTCTGCATGCCTAGGTGCTTGATTTTATACACCTGTGGCCATGGAAGTGATTGGAACACCTGAATTCAGTGATTTGGAGGGGTGTCCCAATACTTTTGGCAATATAGTGTTTATACACACTTATATGTAATATAAAGCCATAAATACAATTTACGAATATATATATATGAATGTATAGAACATACAGCCATTCATATGAAAATATGAATATACCGTATGCATATTAATATACCATAAATATTAGATTTTTATTTTTACAATACTTCATAAATATACCATAAATATATACTTAATGTATGAATATTTATTTAATTAATTCATTTCCAATCACCTGGCTGCTTCCCTTTCTCAGTCAGCATCCTGCAGATGAGCTCGTACGGCAGGAAGTAAAGTCCATAACATGGCACGTCTCGTAGGGCCAGAGCCCACATTCCTCTGAACAGCCCTCTCACCCCGTCCTCTCTTAAGATCACAGCGACACAGTGTGTGGGGCCTCTGTATTTATTCCCTCTTGACCTGCCTTCCGTCTGGTTCTGCAGACGCACTTTAACCAGGTCTATCGGAGCTGTAACAAACAACTGGGAGGATCAAAACAGCACAAATTAGTGACATGCAGTGTGCTCTTTTAAATCGTTCTAGAGTCTTGCCAGCTTGATCCCCAGACGTGCCTGTGTTAGACCTGAGAAGCAGCCGGCCATGAAGACCGCTGAGAGAGGCGAGCTGCTGCGGTGGGACGGGGTCAGGTAATCCAGGGCATTTCTGTAGGAACCGAAGGCCACAGCATTGCTAAGGGCAACAGAGAGGACAGGAAATAAAATCCATGGAACTGGAGAATAAAGCAAAAAGAAGATTTAAGTGATTAACTTTTTGGAAACACAGCAGTAACTGATTAATTCCTGCTGAGAGTTTATCCATACACAACCATTACTATCTCTTCTGCTCACCAAGACTACATTTATTTGATCAAAAATACAGTAAACAGTAACATATACACTGTACAAATAAATTGTTTCAACTTAAAGTAAGTGTTCGTGCTGCCTTAAAATTTTAAGCTTAGTCAACTTGAAATGTGAAGTTGTACTAAGTGACAACTTGGATATTTGAGTTGACTAAACTTAAAATTTTAAGGCAGCACAAACACTTTTTTTTTTTTTACAGTGTAACAGTTTTAAATAACATCTTCTACACTGTACATTTTTTTAAGTTTAGTCAACTCTATCCAAGTCACTTAGTACAACTTCACATTTCAAGTTGACTAAAATGTACATTTTAAGGCAGCACAAACACTTACTTTTTTAAGTTGAAACAACTATTTTTTTTTACATTGTATGTGAATATATTTTAAAATGTAATTTATTCCTGAATTTTCAGCATCATTACTCCAGTCGTCAGGGTCACATGATCCTTCAGAAATCATTCTAATATGTTGAATTGCTGCTCAAGAAATTTCAACACTTAACATTATAAATGCCTTTACTGTCACTTTTGATCAATGTAATGCTTTCTTGCTGGATAAAAGTATTCATATCTTTCAACAACAACAACAAAATCTTATAACCAAACTTTGGAACAGTAGTGTATGTAGCATAAAGAAGCATTAACAATTGTGTCAAACTTCACGTTTAGTGTTCATGGACAGTATTATAGCACAAGTGCTGAGTAATAACAATGAACATGATTTTGAGTTAATGTTGCTGTTTTTTAACATACTGTGAAACATGCAAACTAATGCAATACAGGTGAGAGCATAAGTTTGCATCCCCCTTGCAGAATCTGCACCATGTTTATCTTTTGTTTTGTTTTTTATAAAGAGATCATAAGGATAACTAAAATTGCGTTTTGTTTTTATTTAGTACTGCCCTGGTTTACAGATATTTACATATATGCCACAGGATAAAATAATAAATGAAAGTACATAAATTTACATTCCCTTGGTTCTTATTATGGTTATTGCAGTGCATTGTGGGACTGAATGAGTGCACTTGATTATGTCCACTATGGTTTCAGACGCCACTACAAATGGCTGTCCCCTGAAATAGTGCCCTATTTTCTGGTTTCCATGACAGATTTGCGCAAAACTAAATAATAAATGATAAACTGTTACGAAATGACGCCATTTCCATGAACCTATGTTGCGCAACTAAAACTTATTTTTTCTTCTCGCGATAAGTCATTCCAGAAATCATGACGACGGATGTTGGTAGGTTTATGTATATCTCAGCCACTGCACAAGACCATTTTTACCATTCTCTTAATTCAAGGGAATGTAGACATGTTATCCACGCATTAATGGCAAGGAAAGCCCTATACTTGGGAGTGGCCATGTATGAAGTATTTCTGGGAAGTTATGTGATTTCACAGAGGAACTGTGGATTCAGAATGACCAGATGAACAGATCCGTCTTTTTTGAGTTGTGCCATGCACAATGTGTCTTCTGTCCAAACATACCGCGCCGTCTTTAAAGAGTGACTTATGTGTACGGCAGGTTAAATGCGGAAAAACAGTTTGCATTGCCGTTTTGCAAAATATTCCTTTTTCGAATTGCAAGAAAAACCACCTCAAGCAAACATAACTCTTTTTGCAATATATGACAGTTTTTACGAAATTGATGTGTTTCCATTGGGCGTTTTTTCAATTTTCGCAATTTGAAGGGTAATAGAAACGCAGCTAGTGATGCTCAAGAAAGCATTCTGATTGCACACACCTGGTCACAAACTGCATGCTCATCATGGAGAGCATATACAACCTACACTTACACTCACTGTGTTGCATGTAATAGTAAATTGCATTTGTGGGAAGCTTTAATGCTTCTAACTCAATAAAACTGTCCGAATCGAAGCTCCCCTCTTCCCTTCTCCTCGGTGGCTTACCATGCCCACTTTAGTAACATTTTTCAAAACTGTGGAGAGAACTGACTGCTGCTGAAACAGGGGGTTTCATGACCCTTTACAGAAAACCAATTGTTCCAGGATGTGTTCAGCCCCAAACAAGCGTCCCAACGACTCCCTCCTCACTGACTATGACATTACGTCATCAACTTTCATTGTCTATACTCCATAGCCTGCTCTACTGTGTTTGCTTCCTCCATCTGGTTTCTTCATGCACTTCTCCCACCTGCCAACTAAGGACTGTCATTATAAATTTAAGTGTTGTCAGTGTTTCATCCATCATCTTCGGTCCTGTGACACATCCTGTGGGATGTAAACCTTTTGAATACAATGACTGGTGGTAAATATGCACTTATTATGACAAATTCTGGTAACCCTTTTTTTACAGTTTCCTTGTTACATGTTACATGTACTTACCATAGTAATAACAGCAAATTATGCATAAATGCATGCAACTAACCCTCAACCAAACCCTAATCGTACCCTAACCCTATAGTAAGTACATGTAGTTAATTAATATTACTCAGTACTTAAATGTATAGTTACACTGTAACAATGACACCTTAAAATAAAGTGTAACCCAAATTCTTGCTACAATATATAAGACAGAGAGTTCATCCCTATGTAGCATAAAAAGCATACAAATTTGTGTACAGAATTATTACATAAATGCTGAGTAATAACAATGAACATTGTTGTGCCGAATTCTGTGACCCTAGTAGGTGCTGTATTGAGCTACTCCTAATCCCAATCCTAACCCTACCATCACTACAGCGCCTACTAGGGTCACAGAACTCATCACTAAAAACATGATTTCGAGTTAACTTTACTGACATTGACATTGTACTTAATAAACATTTGGTCACACTTTATATTAGGTGTCTTAAACAAGTATGTAATTACATCCAAAAATAAGTAAAATGTACTTATTGTGTTGATATTGTATTGCAAAACACTTTAAAACGCTGCTATTGAGGTGGGATACGGATCATTTTAATGTCAGGTTTGGTGGTATGGGCAGGTTTAAGGGTGGGTTAAAAGGGAAGGAAAAGGTCAACAGTGCAATTATAGCTGTAATTACAGAAACTAATTACAAATGTAATTAGCTGCAGGTAATTATAATAATATAAGTACAAATGTAAAAACATGTATGCACATAAGCGTATTGTATTAAATGATTAATTTAAATGTTAGTACATAGTAGTTAAAGACACTTAATATAAAGTGTGATTATATATATATAGTCATGGCCAGAATTATTGGCACCCTTGATAAATATGATCAAATATGGCTGTAAAAATGAATCTGCATTGTTTATCCTTTAGATCATTCATTCAAAAATTTCACAGAAATCTAACCTTTCATGGAATTAAAAGAATTAAAAGTGGGGGGGAAATCACATTATGAAATAAATGTTTTTCTCCAAAACACGTTGGCCACAATTATTGGCACCCCTAGAATTTTTTTGAGTGTAATATCTCTGAAGTATACTCCCATTAATATTCACACTGTTTTAGCACACCAGGGTGACGAGGAACATGAAATTATCCAGCCATGGCTTCTTGTTTCACAGGAGTATAAATATGAATTAACACAAAGGCCAAATTCCCTTAATCATCATCACAATGAGTAAAACCAGAGAATATAGTTCTGATTTGCAGAACAAAAAAGAAAGTGGCTGTAAGAAAATAGCTAAAGCATTGAAAATCCCCATTTCCACCATCAGTGCAATAATTAAGAAGTTCCAATCAACTAAAGATGTTAGGAATCTGCCTGGAAGAGGACGTGTGTTTATATCATCTTAATGCACAAGAGGAGGAGAGTTTCAGTGGACAAAGACTCTCCAAGATCACAGATGGAGAAAAGCAGAGATTAGTTGAGTCTTGGGATCAGAAAACCTAAAAAAAAAAATCAAACAGCCCCTACATCACCACATGTTGTTTGGGAGGGATTCAAGAAAAATCCTCCTCGCTCATCCAAAAACAAACTCAGAGCATATTCAGTTCAGACACGACTGGAACTTCAAAAGAGACCGGAGTCTACGGTCAGACGAAACAAACAAAAAAGAGCTTTTTGGCAGCAAACCCACCAGATGGCTTTGGTGCAAACAGGGATGTAAAGTACCCCATAACCACGGTTAAATATACCACTGGATCTTTAATGTTGTGGGCCTATTTTTGCTGGAGGTCCTGGACATCTTCAGATACATGGCATCATGGATTCTTTCAAATACCAACAGATAAAGGCCGTGGTTGGATCTTCCATCAGGACAACGATCCAAAACAAACATCAAAATCAACACAAAAATGTGTCACTGAGCACAAAATGAAGCTTCTGCCATGGCCGTCCCAGTCCCCTGACCTGAACACTATAGAGAATGAGTGATGAACTGAAGAGAAGAGCTGGGAATCTGAAGGATCTGGAGAGATTCTGTATGGAGGAATGGGCTCTGATGTTCTCCAAACTCATCAGGCATTATAGAAGAAGACTCAGAGCGGTCATCTTGGCAAAAGGGGGTTGTATTTAATAAAAGGGTGCCATAAATTATGGCCAACGTGTTTTGAAGAAAAGCATTTATTTCATAATGTGATTTCCCCCCACTTTCAATTCTCTTACTTCAATGAAAGGTTAGATTTTTGCAATAAAAAAAAATCGAATGAAAGATCAAATGGATAAACAATGCAGATGTATTCTAATTAATTCCTTCTTATTGCTAAATGTAGTGTTTGAAGACTTACTCCTTCATGTGTGTATGTTTTGACCACACAATCACATATCCCTCTATACACAGACTGGGTCTGCAAGCGCACCTATGACCAAAACAAACAAACTACAAATCAGCGATTGAAAACCACCAAATCATCATCTTTTTTTTTCCTAATGTCAAGGAAACTCACCTTTAGTGTGTCCAAAGGGTGTCCAACAACTAAACCCACAGCACCTAACACCACATATGATTAACCCTTTGTAAATTATTTACAGTTTACAATCTGGAACTGTGAATCATTTATAATAGTATGGGGCAATGCATATATTTTTCTTTACCATGTTAAAAGTTTTTTACTGTGGCAGTATACTATGGTATTCTGATATATAGGCTACCATTGTAATTAATGATACCATGGTATTTGAGTGATTCTATAATTGGAGATACATTTTGCATTTCAAAAAGTTAAGGAAAAAAACTGTTCACTAACAGAAATTCTTATTGAAAACATAATAATTTTTAATAATTCAGGGCTTGCCAAACACAAGTTACTTCCTTTTTTTAAATTTTTTAACGAAAAAGTAATTTCTTTATAGTATTGTTTGTCAACTCTGTTACAGACAAATTAGGAAATAACATTGGTAACAGAGTTTGACGGTAACAGAATTGACCTTTTTAAACCTTTTAGCCAAAAACTCTCCACTTGCTAGCATAAATGCTAAGAGCACGTGGCATGAAATCATGATTAAAAGACTGTTAAACAACCCACTGTGTGATCAGTGATAAATTCTGTTTTCCTTTTGACATTGTGGTAACAATTTTGACGTTTTACAAAATAACACGGTGTAAGAACTTTTTTAGTTTAAAATATTTTCTCAGAGAGAGACTACATAGTTGTGGGAGATAATTTCACCAATTGACGCAAGATTAAGGACACATATTTATAAGTTAAAGTTATTTTTAAACAATTTAAAGGTGCACTGTGTAAATTTTAGCGGCATCTAGCGGTGAGGATGCGAATTGCCACCGCTCACCCCTATCTTTCGAAGCACATAGAGAAGCTACGGTGGCCGACACAGGACAAAGATGTCGCCGTCTGAGACAGCAGAAAGTAGCTAGAGCTCTATAGAGCAGTTTGTCCATTTAGGGCTACTGTAGAAACATGGCGCCCACTGACCCGTGGTGTATGTAGATAGAAACGGCTCATTCTAAGGTAAAAAAAACATAACGGTTCATTAGGTCTTTATACACCACTGAAAACATAGTTATGTATACTATATTGCATTTCTGTCAATAGATCCTCATAAATACTACACACTGCACCTTTAATGTTGTAGAATGACTATTTAGGGCTTTTATAAATAAAATAAATGAAATATTACCAAAAGAAAAGTAAAAATAAAATATTTTGATTACACAATGATACACGATGGAAAAAACATCCTTTGTAATCATCCTTTTTACAGAAAATATTATATTATTATGGCCTGTAACATCTTGTGATCCACGACAAGTATTAAAATAATAAAAAATATATAACCATTTGAAAAAAGCAGAAAAAATAATGACTTTGGACACCAATTGTACCTGCAATTAGAATCACCCATGCATGTTATCATGATACTAACAGGTTGTTTAGAACTTTGTTGCAGATTCAAAGTCAAAGCAAATGTTTTAACCAAAGTAATGGTTAGTTTTGCTCTAAAGCCAAAGTTTTTAAGAGTTAGCCTACCTGAAATCCATCCAGCTACGAACTCCACAAGTGGCATGGCACATTTACCTGTTAAAAATAATCAATAATAAATAAATAACAGTTTCCCAATGTAAATTAATCCAAGCAAGGTGAAATATGTGTTCTATGCACGACTCTAGCTGACACATGAACCCCAGCACAGCACACATCACTTCTATAGAAGCACAAACGCGGATTATCTGCACGTTTGAGACAAAACATTCTTGTGTGTCCATTTTATCCCACAGATCCAAGCACTTTGGGCAGAACTGTTCTTGCTTCAATCAACTGTACAGCGAGCGACTGCAGTCAGCCTTTCTTGAACTCGAGAGTCCACATTATTTGAAGAAACTTACCTCATTGATGCTGCTACAAATGTTAATAGACAGAAAAATGAGAGTTTGTGGTTTTTAAGAGTTTCTCTACTGCCGTCTGGTGGTGATAATGTACCTTGACAGCTGTTTTTAACGCTAAATTCGACTGTTTTTCATCTCAATGACTATGGCAGGCGGAATTAACATGTAAAACTATAGTTTGACTAGCCATAAATATTTTTTAGATAGTTACAATTGTATTTCGACGAGTCATCTTCAAAGATGACGCATTTAAGATATCTTAAATTAGAGATATCTCCTTCAAATTTAATTATCACTAGTAAAATTGTAATTTGAGATATCTCTAATTAGAATTATGCCTAGTAAAAAAAAAAAAAAAATCAATAATAGATGTTTATTTACAATTTATCGTAGTCAAAACTCATTTGTAGATATCAGAAAATATTTTCCAGTTGAAGAATATGAATAGGAGAATATGACTAGTCAAAATAGCATGTACACTGTAAACCCGAATAAGTTGGTAAAAATGTATTCAAAATAACAAAAAAAATTTTATGTTAAGAAATTGTTATGTTCTCAAACTAAGCTCATGCTCCACTCGTCACGATGACGGTAACCCTATTTTTGACTAGTCAAAACTAAATTATAACAACAGACAAGGGCATTAAATGCTAAAATGGCTTGCCATAAACAATGTTAGGGATCCTCTTAAAAATAATATATATATATATATAGAATAAGTCAATAGGGTATTTTTCTTCAACCAATATTAATGTTAGAAGATGAAACGCTCACAAACGCTTTTTTTTGTGGACTTTTTAATTTCTGGGTAATAAATTGATCTTACATCAATTGCTAAAATGTATAGCATCATATTCACATTTGCACTGTAATTAGCATTTTGCAGTCTAAGCATTTTAAATAAATAAAAAAATCACAATATTGACATTAACAAGTCCTTATACACTGTTGTTTAATACAGAAATGTACATGCCCAAAAAATCTATGAACAGAATCAAATCGCTCTAATGCATATAATGCATATATTATCTCATATAAACACCGTAGCTACTGCATGTTGACCGCATTTTACTGCATGAATTAGCATAAAATCAATCTATTAATAGAACTCAGTTAGTATAGGTCCAGTTGTGATTCCTCTCGTTTCTATCACCGTAATGACACACAGATCTGGAAGGGTTCTGGGGGCATCTTGACCTTTTCCTGGGCCTCGAGGCAAGGTTCTGGTCCCTCAGGAGGAGAGAATGAGAACCTTTGGAGCAGGGAAGTGAAGAACAGGAACAGTGTATTCCGTGCCAGCTGCTCACCAAGACATGACCTTTTCCCTGGGGAAATTTAAAGGCAGGATACACGTATGCACACGCCGTCTAACATTAAGCATCATTTGTAAGTGTGAGTGAAATGCAACAAAAGACTACCTGCCGAAAATGAATAAAATGCTTCCTGTTTCCTGAAATTCCTTTGGTCATCTAGGAAGTGCTCAGGATAAAACTGATCTGGTTTTTCCCATTGGGATGAATCTTTCAGCACAGAGGAGAGATTACAAATGACCATTGTGCCCTTATGTGAAAGGAAACAGAGAAAAATACTCATATTATTACATATAATAACAGTCAGACATTCAGATCTGTAAATACAGTCCCATGAGAAAAAACTACACTTTAAAAGAATATACTTCAATCACACTTTATTAATCACACTTTAATAATTGCATGTTATTTGCAATTAAATGAAAATGTATTATAATTAAAAAAATTTAGTGCTTTTTTGGCCCACGTAAGTTATATCTTTATATGTCATTTCATAATTATTTCTATTTGAAACGGTTAAAGTGTACTGCCAAATGTACTGACCAGAAATTCTGGTAAACTATGTATTTAAATAATTTGTAATTACACATTGTAATGATGCAGTTGTAACTTACTACATTTAAAATATATTAACTTTAAATGTAATATAACACACTACAGTTAAAATTATAATAAAGTACTTTACATGTACTTTATTAGTAACACAAGTGTACTTTAAAACATGACAAAAGATTACTAAAACATGATTTAAATGTGTAGACCTTTTAAAAGTGTACTTAAGTGTTTTAAGGAACAAAGTCATTAAAGTGGACTTTTATTTTATTAATATCATATTATCTACAAGTATAGTACTTTTAAGATTAATAAACACTACAAACATTCAATACAAATAAGCAAACTTCTTTTTCACATGGAGCATTAATCTATATCAGGGGTTTTCAAACTACAGATTTAATTTAATCAAGGCTCATCAAGACCATTTGAACACTCTTCCTTACAAACCTTGGTCAAATATGCATGCCGTATGT
This sequence comes from Rhinogobio ventralis, assembly GCA_039654625.1. Classification (NCBI taxonomy): domain Eukaryota; kingdom Metazoa; phylum Chordata; class Actinopteri; order Cypriniformes; family Gobionidae; genus Rhinogobio; species Rhinogobio ventralis. The sequence goes on from CM077194.1 coordinate 46,978,330, forward strand.
TCCTAATGCTATTCACAAATTACCCAAAGCAAAAAATATATATAAGCAAAAGCAATTCATCCAAAGGACAAAACAATCCAAGAAGTGCAACCATACCAAATGTCATTACAACAATAGTACAAGACTAGAGCAGAAGTACTTTAGGAATGAAGTATCCAGCCAGCACAGAGTCTCGACTTGACAGACGGGGAGCAATCAGAGGTAAGATGTTGCTCACTCTCTGAGTTTCATGAATAACTGCGTTTGTGTAAGGCATACTGGCTCGGTCTACCAAGCATGGCTGCCGCGACTTCCCAATTACACAGTCGATCTCATCTTGAACTTTCTCTATGAAGAATTACAACAATCATACAGCTGCATACAGTGGCTATGTTAACAACCACAGACGATATATTGTGATTACTTGAATTCACATTATGAAATATATTAAATAAATCTATTAATAGAAATTTATATGGCGATATCACAAAATGTACTTACTTTGGACTTTGGGGTACCTGATCATTAGAAGTAAAGCCCTTCGTAGGGTGTCAGTCATGGTCTCTGTCCCAGCCTTCAACAGGTCCACAGTGATACAGGCAAGATTATCCACAGTGAAAGCCGCCTCGGTATCCTTCCTTCTCTAAAACAAAGCCATGATTCAGACAACACTGGACCAGATTTAAAAGTTAGTACTAAGAATACTATCAAAGCATACAATAGTAGTCAAAAGTTATGTCTAGAGGGGACATCTGTTTTTAATGACCGTACAAGTTTGAGTAAACCTTCAAAGTATGAGGAAAAATATTTATATTTTTTTATATTTTAAATATGAGGGAAAAACAAAACACTGAACTTGGTTATAGTATTTATCTGACAAAAGTTCAGGTGAAGGGAAGAGGCGGGGACTCAAGAGCAGATAGGAGCACAAAAAACAGGAATACACCACAACGGGAAACAACCACAATGAACTGGAACAGGACAGAGAACACAGAAAGATTAAATAGGAAAGGAAATGAGGATGGTAACAAGAGAGAGAGAGAGAGAGAGAGAGAGAGAGAGCAGGTGAGGCCAATGACCTAATAACAAAGTAACAAGGGGACAGGGCCAAGATGAGAGGCAAGATAAGGACACATGGCACACAGAAACAAACATGACAGATGCCATGTGCTCACACAAATACACAAGACAGAAGAGCACAAGGCAAACAAACTTTCATTCGCCATGTGCTCAAACAGAAAACAAGACACAAGACAGACAAAGTGCAGAGGAGAGACAGCTATCCCAAGGCAGACAACCTCGCCAGGCTGGTCAGACTCTGGCAGGTTGATACAGAGGGTGAGATAGGGAAACCCCACAAAGATGACTGCCCCAAGGGTGGCAGGGCCAATGTAGTAGGAATAGGGCATAGGATTGAACAGACAATCCTTCGGGGCTGGAGCGGATTCTGGCGGCCCTGGGCTGGAGCGGACCACCGGACTTGAGACCACTCGAGTCGGGTCCTCTAGGACCACTGGATTTGGGACCACCGGAGTCAGGTCCTCTAGGACCACTGGATTTGGGACCACCAGAGTCGGGTCCTCCAGGACCACCGGACTTGAGACCACCGGGGTCGGGTCCTCTGGGAACATGAGATTTAGGAGCTTTGGGACTACCGGGAGCACCAGGATTTGCAAAGCGAGAGGAACCCTCCTCCTTCGCTTGCTGGGTTGAGGCAGATTCTGGGGGCTCTGGGGCTGGAGCAGACTATGGCGGCTCTGGGGTTGGAGTGCACGGAGTCAGATGGGACGTGTGTGTGGCCCAAACACACAGAAGAGCGGTGGTATAGAGGGTGAGCAGGGACCACCAAAGTTGGGTCCTCCAGGTCCACTGGATTTGGGACCACCAGACTCAGGTCCTCCAGGACCACTTGACTTGGAACCACCAGACTTGAGACCACTGGAGATGGGTCCTTCGGGAGCACCGGACTTAGGAGCTCTGGGACCACCAGAGTCGGGTCTGCTACGACCACTGGATTTGGGACCACCAGAGTCGGGTCCTCCGGGACCACTGGACTTGGGAGCACCAGGATTTGGGAAGTGAGAGGAACCCTCCTTCTCCTCCACTTGCTGGGTTGAGGTGGATTCTGGCGACTCTGGGGCTGGAGTGGACGGAGCCAGTAAGGACGTGTGTGGCCTAAACACACAGGAGGGTTGTGATATAGAGGGAAAGGATGGCCCCCTTGGTCGTGACTGGGAGAGCGGTCTCAACTCTGGTATGACTGGATGAGCAGGGACCACCAGACTTGGGACCACCAAAAAAAGCATACATTGACTACATTGACTTCAACATGAGTTATTCATATTTTGCTGGTTCTCTCTTGTTTAATAATATATGGGTGACGATGTCAATTTTCCAAGGCCGGACATCACTTTTTGGACACTACTGTAGATGAGCTCATGATTGATATTCATTCTAATTTAAGGTCAACATGAAATCAATATTATTTTCTTTATGCATGTTCCTGTTTTTAGTGTGCACAATTCATGTATGTCCAAAAACATTTTTGTCTGACTGTAGTCTTTAATCAAAAATAACACATATAACTTTGATATAACAACATATAACTTTGTTTTACCTTTACAGTGACTTTCCTTTTCTTTTCTCTAATTTTTCAACCACTAAAATGGATTGTGAACGCCATTTCATGTTGACTTTAAGTAAAAAACTTACCTTATCTATCTCTCCAATGTATGCATCTATAAAATCACGATGATCAAAAGGATCCCAATCCTTCTTTTGTTTCTCAATTTGTTTCTTAATGATGGCTGTTAGCTTTGTGTAGTTTGATTGAATAGTTTTATGTGATCCATAGAAACGTTCAGCAAGCCCAGGAAATGCATTATAAAACTAAAAATATATTAAAACAGACAAATATGCATTAACATCATCTTATTTCATATAATCTGATTCAAACTAAAAACTAGTAAGCACTGGTAAACAGTCAAAGCATAGCTAATAATTTATGAATAGCTCAAATAAGTGTATTTGGGAAAACAATAACTCCACATTTCACAGAAGGAACAGTGAAAAAGTACCTGAATTTGTGGAATATTTTCTATGAACATGGAGTCTGAATTTAGAAGTAGGTTCTGGAAGTCAGTGAAGCTGTAGTCAAAACGCTTCCCAAACACAAAACATCCAATTACATTAGCAGCGGCATTGTTTAGAGTGCCATGAGGATTGAAAGGGCATCCTGTCAAGTGATAATATTGTTATAAGCAAAGAATGGGTAATGGCTCAAATCTTAATTGCATTCATCATTGACACAAAAATGACTTTACAACATGACATGCCTGTTTGAACAGAAAGTGGAGAATATGTATCATATATATATACATATACACTCACCTAAAGGATTATCAGGAACACCTGTTTAATTTCTCATTAATGCAATTATCTAATCAACCAATCACATGGCAGTTGCTTCAATGCATTTAGGGGTGTGGTCCTGGTCAAGACAATCTCCTGAACTCCAAACTGAATGTCAGAATGGGAAAGAAAGGTGATTTAAGCAATTTTGAGCGTGGCATGGTTGTTGGTGCCAGACGGGCCGGTCTGAGTATTTCACAATCTGCTCAGTTACTGGGATTTTCACGCACAACCATTTCTAGAGTTTACAAAGAATGGTGTTAAAAGGGAAAAACATCCAGTATGTGGCAGTCCTGTGGGCGAAAATGCCTGGTCTGATGAGTCTCGATTTCTGTTGAGGCATTCAGATGGTAGAGTCAGAATTTGGCGTAAACAGAATGAGAACATGGATCCATCATGCCTTGTTACCACTGTGCAGGCTGGTGGTGGTGGTGTAATGGTGTGGGGGATGTTTTCTTGGCACACTTTAGGCCCCTTAGTGCCAATTGGGCATCGTTTAAATGCCACGGCCTACCTGAGCATTGTTTCTGACCATGTCCATCCCTTTATGACCACCATGTACCCATCCTCTGATGGCTACTTCCAGCAGGATAATGCACCATGTCACAAAGCTCCAATCATTTCAAATTGGTTTCTTGAACATGACAATGAGTTCACTGTACTAAAATGGCCCCCACAGTCACCAGATCTCAACCCAATAGAGCATCTTTGGGATGTGGTGGAACGGGAGCTTCGTGCCCTGGATGTGCATCCCACAAATCTCCATCAACTGCAGGATGCTGTCCTATCAATATGGGCCAACATTTCTAAAGAATGCTTTCAGCACCTTGTTGAATCAATGCCATGTAGAATTAAGGCAGTTCTGAAGGCGAAAGGGGGTCAAACACAGTATTAGTATGGTGTTCCTAATAATCCTTTAGGTGAGTGTATATATATATATATAGTTTGGAGTTCAGGAGATTGTCTTGACCAGGACCACACCCCTAAATGCATTGAAGCAACTGCCATGTGATTGGTTGATTAGATAATTGCATTAATGAAAAATTGAACAGGTGTTCCTAATAATCCTTCAGGTGAGTGTATATATACAGTCAAACCAAAAATTATTCAGACACCAGATATAATTTTTTATTAGTGGGTGCAGGACACAATTGTCATGATCCTAGTCTTTTGTGAGGACTTTTGTTATTTCCTGTCTTGTGCCATGTTTTGTAGTTCTTTGTAGTTTTTCATGTAGATTAGTCTTCCCAGGTGTTTCTTGTTAACTTATTAAGCTTGTTTGCCCCAGTGTTTCTGTCATTGTGCTCCTGTCTGTTCTTTGTGGATGCTATTGTTCTTAGATTTTCTCTATGTTTTTAATAAATGTTCGTACTGCATTCAGATTTTCCCTCAGCTTCATCCCTGCTCACACGTGACAACTATAGTTCATTTATGTAAGTGAGGATAGCAAAATAAAGTAAACTGTGACATATTATACCCAAAAATTTGGGGCCAAAATGATTCGGACACTTTGACCTGACCATGTTTTGCTTCAATGTTTTTTCTTTAATTGCTAATGCGACCTTTGACACCACAGACTGAACAAAATGAAGCATTGCTTGGTCATTGGTTGACCTAAACTGGTATTATCTGATTGTGTAGTTAAATTTAACAACTGATTGGTTGATTGTAATCCATTACATCCCTTTCTATCAAAGTTATCTGACATTATCAAGATGAATTTCTTCTGACAGTTTAACTCTGAGTCATATTTTATTACCATTTTCTTAACTATAGCGAATAAACTGTGATAATGTGAGAAAATGTTGAAGGTGTCTGAATAAATTTTGGTTTGACTGTATATTAGTTCTTTTTGGAGCTTGAGCAACACTATGCACAGAAAAGAACTGCATGAAAATACAGAAAAAAGAGCAGCATACCGGTTTGCTGTTCACAGAGGAAGTTGCAGATTGATATATATAACCTTTTTCTGAACTCTTTGGGAAATTTACTTTAATTATGGCATGGAATGTGTGTTGTAAACTACAAATAATTAAAAATATGAATTTAATGTTTCAATTCGCAGCACCAGCAGCTAACTAAGCAGTGGATTTGGCAAACAGTACCAGAAACGGGGGTAAATATAGCACCACACCTTGTTCTTCCTCAAAGGTCTGACACAGAAAGATGCATTCTTGTTGAATGTGAAGCTCCAAAACGTTTTTGCCTTCAGCAAAGGCCTTCAGGTGAAAGGCAGTAAAATGCCGCTGCTTCCTCCAGTTGTATCCACTGCTCATAGAAATGCCTGGAAAGTTTATATACAAAAAAAAAGTTATTTTAAACAATTTGCCAGCTAATTGGCTTGCAGCCTCAGAATTTAGATTCAGGCAAACTGGTAGTGGTTCTAATCTATAATTCTGAAACAAGAAAAACACTAGACTCACCATTTCCTTGAAATACTTCTTTAAAAAGAGGAGATATGGCCCGGTCCATAAAGTAGTCTCCTTGTGTCACCAAAACTTCTTTTACCCATTCATATCCAGATACCAGCACAATCTTGTCATATCCCACTCTGAGGCTGAAAATGTTGCCAAATTTTGCAGCCACCTGCATTATAAACAAATTAAATTAAAATGTATATAGTTTAAATGTATTTAAATGCATTTTAGAGTGCTTTTTTTGGTAGGATCTTTAGTTGTTATTTTAGTTTCCATGGACTCTTATTTTGGAGTTATTTTGTCCTGTACTGTCTCCATTTCCTGTTTTTCCGTGTTTTTGATTTCCCCACACCTGTCTAGTTTAGTTATTATCCTAAAACAGCTAAAAACCCATCTCTTCCGCGAGCACTTAATCTCATCATCATAAAAAAAAAAAAAAAATCCTTCTCTACACCCTCCCTATTCTAGCTTAGGCTACTCTGAGCAATGTCCGAAATGTAGTATTTAAGGCACTTTTTGTCTCTTCATAACGGATCGCTTCCTGTACTTTGGATAAAAGCGTCTGCTAAATGCATAAATGTAAATGTATCCCTTTGCATATAGCCCTATGTTTCCTATGTTTAGTATCTGGTTTTAAGTTAACTTGGTTACACTTTACAATAAGGTTTCATTTGTTAACATTAATTAACATTAACTAACATGAACTAACAATGAGCAACATATTCTTACAGCATTCATTTTCCTTTGTTAACGTTAGTTAATAAAAATGTTCCTGTTCATGTTAGTTCACAGTGATCTTAAAAATATATTTGTAAATGCTGAGATTAACATTAATTTAGATTAATAAATGCTGTAGAAGTATTGCTCATTGATAGTTCATGTTAACTCGTGTTAAAACCTTATTGTAAAGTGTTACCCTTAACTTTTGTTACTGCTCTGTAGTTTTCCTTGTGTTTTGATTTAGTGTATTTCTTCTACAGTAGTTTCAGTAAACTGCATTCAATGAGATCCACAATTAAACAATTGATTCCGAAACAAAATTACACATTTCAAATGAAACTTGTATGTCCAGAGTTTAAATATACTTGTCACTACACATTTGTAATGACAACGTTGCAATTTAGTACTGTACACATAAAATGTATGAACTTTAAATGTAATACTGAATTATGCACTACAGTTAAAAACACTTTATTTTAGTGTCATTGTTACATGTAGTTACTATAGTAATTAATATAAATTACATGCAATGATTACACTTTATTTTAAGGTGTCCTAGTTACAGTGTAATTATACATTTAAATACTGAGTAATAATAATTAACTTAATGTACTTACTATAGGGTTAGGGTTTGAGGGTTAGTTGCATGTAATTATGCATAATTTACTGTTATTACCGTAGTAAGTATGTGTAACTTATAACAATGACACTGTAAAATAAAGTGTTTTGCATTTAAAATCATTGTCTTAATCTTTTAACTGTAGAGTGTTATTCAGTATTACATTTAATGTTCATACATTTTATGTGTACTACTAACTACTAAGTTCCCTTTCAGTCAGTACACTACGAGTTACGTCAGTTACTGACGGAATGGGGGTTTCGCCTAGAAGCCAATCGCCTTTGAGCTCTACAAAACGAGCCAATGGCATGAAAATGCCATGGGTCTGCGGAATTTGCATGCCGCAACCCCGCCCCACGGCGTGGGTATAAAGGGCGTTGCGTGGCAATCTCGCATTATGTTTCTGCTTCAGAGCCGAGTTTACTGCCTGAGCGCTTTTCTCTTCAAGACGAGTTTCTCTCCAGAGTGTTGGTGTTACGGCGCGTTCCAGCGAGTTCCGCATTTCCTGTCTGATCTGTGCAGTGATCGAGCACAGCGTGCGCGTTCTCCCTGGGTGCTTCGGCATTCTGCAGAGTTTTTCACTCCTCTCTAAAAGAGCTGCACGTGGCACGTCTTTTTAAAGATGGCTCGCCCGTGCTCCGTTTCTGGGTGCGGTCGACTGGTACCTCCGTTTGATGGTCATGATCGCTGTTTGGCGTGCTTGGGCCTCGTGCACGCTGAACGCGCGTTCATGGATGAGTCATGTTCTCACTGCGGGAACATGACCATCTCAGTGTTGCGATCGAGACTCCATGATCTCCGTAATGGGGGGAGAGTCCCCTCTACCACACCCCAATCTACTTCCTCCACTGGAGGGGGTACTTTGGCTGGTGGTCAGGGTGATCTGAGGGTTACGGTGTGGAACAACCCGACGAATCCTCCTCGGGCCACACCCCCCTCCTGCACACTGCAACCCGTGGTGTTGCCTGATGAGGGCGCCGGGGCTTCCCGTTCGGGGCCCTGCGTTTCATTTGGTGCACCCGCGGAGGATGCTATGTCGATCGCCGCATCACAAGGTGGGCTGGACTCCTCCGGAGATGACGATTCGGCTATGTTGCCTCCTTCGGGAGTCCCAGCATTGCCCGAGTCCGATCCGGAACTCACAGCCATGCTTGCCCGGGCGGCCGAGACGATTGGGCTTGTGTGGAAACCTCCGCCATGTCCCGAGCGTTCCCGGCTAGATGATTGGTATCTGGGGGCGGCCCGTGCCGAAGGCGCCCGTCAGCCCCCAGTGCCTTTCTTCCCGGAAGTGCATGAAGAGGTGTCGAAATCGTGGAAGTCTCCCCTGACTTTTCGCGATCGCTCGGCAACCACTTCCGCCTTCACTGCCCTCGATGCCGGCGCGGTGAAAGGGTACACTGGGGTTCCCCCTGTTGAGCGCTCTGTTGCGATGCAACTGTGTCCTCAGAGTGCTTCGACATGGCGCGGTGACCCAAAGCACCCGTCCAAAGCCTGTAGATTCACGTCCACGTTGACGGCGAAGACCTACAGAGCTGCGGGCCATGCCGCGTCCGCCCTGCATGCCATGGCCACCCTACAGGTCTATCAAGCCAAGGTGCTCATGGACATGCACGAGGGCAATGCTGACCCTGCATTAATGCAGGAGTTGCGGACGGCCACCGACCTCGCTCTACGAGCGACGAAGGTGACCGCTCGCTCTCTTGGTCAGGTGATGTCCACTTCGGTGGTCCAGGAGCGACATCTATGGCTCAACCTGGCTGATATGAGAGAATCTGAGCGGACATGTTTCCTCAATTCTCCCATTTCCCAGGATGGGCTATTCGGCGGGGCGGTCGAGGACTTCGCCCAACAGTTCTCGACCGCTCAGAAGCAGACTGAGGCAATTAAACACATTCTGCCCCGGCGCCCAGCTGCTGCCTCCACCCAGCCGCCGGCTCAGATGCCTCAGTCTGCTCCCCGCCGAGGCCGCCCCCCTGCGACTCCCGCCCCTCCTGCCCGGCCCCAGCAGCAGCCTTTACCCGGGCCGAGGCGTGGAGGACGTCGCAGAAAGGCGGCCCCGCCCGTCCCAGCCCCCCAGCCTGCCAAACGGCAGTCTAAGCGGCGGTCCTGAGACGGGCGGCTCGGAGGTGACCTCGGTTCTTTCCCAGGAGATGGTGGCAGGACCACTCCTTCCCCCGGTGGAGGGCCGGGGGAGAATCTTTTGTTTTCCCCTTCCGCCGCTGGCCTCACGGCCGGCGGTACCCTATCAATGGTTAAAGAAAGAACTGACATTCTCACCTCCGAGCCTCAAGAGGGCGCGGCTGGCAGTGCGCGACGCCCCATGGCCTCGCCGCTCTCGGCCCCCTCTGTCGCCAGCCCCCTGGCAGACGAGACCCCCGTGGAACGCTGGTCCTTCCCTGGTCTCCTCTGTCAGGGCGCGGAATTCGACCCCGCCCACACCCCGGGACGCTCCCATGCCTCCCTTGTCTGGGCCGGTCATTCCGCCTCGCTGCCCCATCGGGGGTACGCCGGTGGTTCGCATGACCCCGCTGGTTCAGTTCTTGGGAGCCTGGCTAGCGCTTCCCAACCTGTCCAGTTGGCTCGCTCGCACCATCCGGTTCGGCTATGCGATTCAGTTCGCTCGGTCTCCTCCCCGCTTTCGGGGAGTCCGCTACACCGTGGTGGGTGGCAATGCCCCTGTCATGCGTGCGGAGGTCGACACCCTACTGGCGAAGGGTGCGATCGAGATCGTCCCTCCAGCCGAGATGAAGTCCGGCTTCTACAGCCCTTACTTCATTGTACCCAAGAAAACCGGTGGGTTACGGCCAATCCTGGACCTGCGTGTCTTGAACCGAACCCTGCACAGGCTTCCATTCAAGATGTTGACAGCCAAACGCATTTTCGAGTGCGTTCGTCCCTCGGATTGGTTTGCAGCGATCGACCTGAAGGACGCGTACTTTCATGTCTCCATTCTTCCTCGACACAGACCGTTTCTACGGTTTGCCTTCGAGGGGCAGGCATATCAGTACACGGTTCTCCCCTTCGGGCTAGCCCTGTCCCCTCGCGTCTTTACGAAGATTGTCGAGGCAGCCCTTGTGCCGCTCAGGCAACACGGGGTTCGCATCCTGAACTATCTCGACGACTGGCTGATTCTAGGCCACTCTCGGGATCAGGTCTGCGAACACAGGGATCTGGTGCTTCAGCACCTCGCCCGTCTGGGCCTTCGGGTCAACTGGGAAAAGAGCAAACTCTCCCCAGCGCAGAGGATCTCTTTTCTCGGTATGGAAATCGACTCGGTCGCCATGTTCGCGCAGCTTACGAGCGAGCGCGCGCAGTCTCTGCTGACTTGTCTTCGCCAGTTCGAGGGCAAGAGTGCGGTTCCACTGAAACTTTTTCAGAGGCTCCTGGGGCATATGGCGTCAGCAGCCGCGGTGACCCCGCTTGGTCTGCTCCATATGAGACCGCTTCAGCACTGGCTCTGCGATCGAGTCCCGAGATGGGCATGGCAACACGGCACCCTCCAGGTCCCAGTGACCCGAGCCTGCCGTCAGACCTTCACCCCGTGGTCGAACCTCAGCTTTCTACGGGCAGGTGTTCCCCTAGAACGAGTTTCCAGGCATGTTGTTGTCACAACAGATGCCTCTTCCACGGGCTGGGGCGCCATGTGCAAGGGACATGCTGCCGCGGGCTCCTGGATAGGACCCCAGCGCCTATGGCATGTCAATTGCCTCGAGTTGCTGGCCGTACGTCTTGCCCTGCACCGCTTTCGAGCCCTGCTCAAGGACAAACACGTTCTGGTCCGTTCAGACAGCACGGCGACAGTAGCGTACATCAACCGACAAGGTGGTCTACGCTCCCGCCGGATGTCGCAACTCACCCGCCATCTCCTCCTATGGAGTCAGAAGCATCTGAGGTCGCTTCGTGCCGTTCACATCCCGGGAGACCTGAACTGCGCAGCCAACGAGCTGTCGCGGTTCCAGCCGCTCCCGGGGGAATGGAGACTCCATCCCCAGACGGTTCAGCTGATTTGGGAACAGTTTGGCGACGCACAGATAGATCTGTTTGCCTCCCGCGACTCTTCCCATTGCCGCTGGTACTATTCCCTGACCGAGGGGACCCTCGGCACGGATGCACTAGCGCACAGCTGGCCGCGGGGCCCACGCAAATATGCGTTTCCCCCAGTGAGCCTTCTCGCACAGGTTCTGTGCAAGATCAGGGAGGACAGGGAGCAGGTCCTTTTGGTCGCCCCATATTGGCCCGGCCGGACCTGGTTCTCAGAACTTGTACTCCTTGCGACAGCACCTCCCTGGTCGATCCCTCTGAGACAGGACCTCCTGTCTCAGAGACGGGGCACCATATGGCACCCGCGTCCCGACCTGTGGAACCTCCACGTGTGGAACCTCAGGTGGCGGCTACCATCACTTCCGCTAGAGCCCTGTCTACCAGACAGGCCTATGCGTTGAAGTGGAACCTCTTCGTCACCTGGTGCTCCTCTCGGCGAGAGGACCCCAGAAGATGCTCGATCGGGTCCGTGCTCTCCTTCCTCCAGGAAGGGTTGGAGCGAAGGCTGTCTCCCTCCACCCTGAAGGTCTATGTGGCTGCTATTTCAGCTCATCATGACCTGGTGGATTCTAAAACGGTTGGACAGCACGACCTGGTCAGTAGGTTCCTCAGAGGTGCGAGGAGGTTAAATCCTCCTCGCCCACCTCAGGTACCCTCTTGGGACCTAGCAGTGGTCTTAGCTGCCCTGCAAAAGGCTCCCTTTGAGCCATTGCAGTCAGTCGAGCTGAAGTTCCTTTCATTGAAAGTGGCGCTCCTGACTGCTTTGGCCTCCATCAAGAGGGTAGGGGACCTGCAGGCATTTTCGGTTGACGAAGCGTGCCTGGAATTCGGGCCGGCCAATTCTCACGTCATCCTGAGACCCCGGCCTGGATAGGTGCCCAAGGTTCCCACCACTCCCTTCAGGGACCAGGTGGTGAACCTGCAAGCGCTGCCCTTGGAGGAGGCAGACCCAGCCTTGGCACTGCTCTGTCCAGTACGCGCCCTTCGCGCTTACGTAGACCGGACGCAGTGTTTCAGGACCTCAGACCAGCTCTTTGTCTGTTACGGAGGGCAGCAGAAAGGGAAGGCTCTCTCCAAGCAGAGGTTGTCCCACTGGATAGTGGACGCCATTGTCCTGGCATATCAAGTCCAGGGCATGCCATGCCCCCTCGGGGTAAGAGCACACTCCACCAGGAGTGTTGCCTCCTCTTGGGCTCTAGCGCATGGCGCCTCGCTAACAGACGTTTGTAGAGCTGCAGGCTGGGCGACACCCAACACATTCGCAAGATTTTATAATCTCCGAGTGGAGCCTGTATCCTCTCGTGTACTCGCCCCTACTGGCCAGTAACCGGACAGGCTCAGGTGTCTTCGCTTGCTGCGCCATTCCACTCCGCGGACTGGATGCGTGCGCTATTCCTCTCAGGTGAGCTTCCCCAGTAAGCCCTGAGCTCCTCCAGCACTGCCGGTGTCGTCACCAGAGCGAGTGCCCTTTTCAGGCCACCCCTCGTGTTCGGCTAGGTGCCTCCGTGTGCATGGTTCCCCCGCTGGGTAACCCCCACATGTGTATTTCCACGGTAAGTCTCTTGTAGCTCGTGTCTTCCCTTGGCAAGACACCTTGCCACGCCTGGGGTTGAAATATTCCACCTTCGGCTGGATACCCCAGAGTGTTCCCTATGCAGCTCCTTCGGGTCATAGGTGTATTCTTCAATTCCCCCTCTTTGGGTTGGCATTGTGTTTCATTCTCCACGTGGGATATGCTTCCCAGTGTACCTTGGTAGCGTTGAGCCTAGCCCCTCGTTCGTGCCACACTCACGGCAGGGAGCCAGGGTCAGCGCAGGACGCTGGAAGACAGCCGTCATGGCGAGATTGTATTGGGACCCCCATTCCGTCAGTAACTGACGTAACTCGTAGTGTACTGACTGAAAGGGAACGTCTCGGTTACGTATGTAACCCTCGTTCCCTGAAGGAAGGGAACGGAGACGTTACGTCCCCCTGCCATGACCGCTGTACCGCTGGAACTGGCCGGGCGCTCATGCCTCGGCTCTTCAGCAGGTAAACATAATGCGAGATTGCCACGCAACGCCCTTTATACCCACGCCGTGGGGCGGGGTTGCGGCATGCAAATTCCGCAGACCCATGGCATTTTCATGCCATTGGCTCGTTTTGTAGAGCTCAAAGGCGATTGGCTTCTAGGCGAAACCCCCATTCCGTCAGTAACTGACGTAACGTCTCCGTTCCCTTCCTTCAGGGAACGAGGGTTACATACGTAACCGAGACGTTACAGTACTAAATTGCAACGTTATCATTACAAATGTGTAACAAGGACGCTGTGAAATAAAGTGTTACCCATGCAACTAACCTTAACCACACCCTAATCCTAACCCTATCTGTGTATGTTAATTATTATTACTCAGTACTTAAATATATCATTACACTGTAACGCAGACACCTTAAAATAAAGTGTAATCTAAAGCTTGGTTACACTTTATTTTAGTGTCATTGTTACATGTAGTTACTATAGTAATTAATATAAATTACATGCAATGATTACACTTTATTTTAAGGTGTCCTAGTTACAGTGTAATTATACATATAAATACTGAGTAATAATAATTAACTTCATGTACTTACTATAGGGTTAGGGTTTGAGGGTTAGTTGCATGTAATTATGGATAATTTACTGTTATTACTGTAGTAAGTATGTGTAACGTATAACAATGACACTGTAAAATAAAGTGTTTTGCATTTAAAATCATTGTCTTAATCTTTTAACTGTAGAGTGTTATTCAGTATTACATTTAATGTTCATACATTTTATGTGTACTACTAACTACTAAGTTACAGTACTAAATTGCAACGTTATCATTACAAATGTGTAACAAGGACGCTGTGAAATAAAGTGTTACCCATGCAACTAACCTTAACCACACCCTAATCCTAACCCTATCTGTGTATGTTAATTATTATTACTCAGTACTTAAATATATCATTACACTGTAACGCAGACACCTTAAAATAAAGTGTAATCTAAAGCTTGGTTACACTTTATTTTAGTGTCATTGTTACATGTAGTTACTATAGTAATTAATATAAATTACATGCAATGATTACACTTTATTTTAAGGTGTCCTAGTTACAGTGTAATTATACATTTAAATACTGAGTAATAATAGTTAACTTCATGTACTTACTATAGGGTTAGGGTTTGAGGGTTAGTTGCATGTAATTATGCATAATTTACTGCTATTACCGTAGTAAGTATGTGTAACGTATAACAATGACACTGTAAAATAAAGTGTTTTGCATTTAAAATCATTGTCTTAATCTTTTAACTGTAGAGTGTTATTCAGTATTACATTTAATGTTCATACATTTTATGTGTACTACTAACTACTAAGTTACAGTACTAAATTGCAACGTTATCATTACAAATGTGTAACAAGGACGCTGTGAAATAAAGTGTTACCCATGCAACTAACCTTAACCACACCCTAATCCTAACCCTATCTGTGTATGTTAATTATTATTACTCAGTACTTAAATATATCATTACACTGTAACGCAGACACCTTAAAATAAAGTGTAATCTAAAGCTTGGTTACACTTTATTTTAGTGTCATTGTTACATGTAGTTACTATAGTAATTAATATAAATTACATGCAATGATTACACTTTATTTTAAGGTGTCATTGTTACAGTGTAATGATATAGTTAAGTACTAAGTAATATTAACTAACAACATGTATACTCACTATAGGGTTAGTTGCATGTAGTTATGCATAATTTACACTAAGTACATGTAACTTGTGTAACAAGGACGGTGTAAAATAAAGTGTTAGCAAACAATCATGAAACTGTACTCTTTTTAAGTGGCCTTTTATTTAATTCATATATGTACTGTATAGGCCTATATTATTTAATCTACAAGTACAATACAGTGCAAGTAGGCTACAGTACTTCATGATTTGATGTGAACACAATTAAGTGCGCTTGTTTTTCACAAGGTCTTGCCACGATAACAGAATTCCTTCAACTCTAAAATCAAATGAATGAAATGCAATTTAGCGTCCAGTTGCAAAGACTTACATTAGGTTCACTGCTAATTCGCGGTGCTTCTATTACATATCAATTCGCTCTTTGCATGAGTTTTCAGATTGTGAAATGATTTAGGCCTATACTGTCAAGTGTCAAGTGTGTTGTTACAACGTTTGTAAACAAACAAGGGCGTGCATTTGACTTTAGAAGCACTTCACCCCCAACAAACTAACTCAAAGATAGCCTAAAACATCAGTGTTTTCGCCATTCTCGTATGTTCTCGGTTGTTTTCAGCACAACTGCTGTAGAACTGCAAGTGCTCTAACGTGTCGAAATAAAGACTGTCTGGAAAAGGCGTTATTGTCTCTGTTCCCACGGTTAGTCGTGGCTGATATATTGACGCTCATTACGCGGACGGATTCAGAATCAGCTATTATTTAACGTGTGTGAAAGAAATAAGATTGAATCTTACCTCATCCATCGCACGATAGCCGAAATCGATGAAAACGTTGCCAAGAAAAGGAAAACCCCATGGTCCTGGTGGAAAGTTTGGCGCATTCTTACTCTTCCAAAAATCAAAAATGAGTAACGATACGAGAAGAAGTCCCAAATAACTCTTGACATCCAAGGCATTCAGTAATGACATCAAAAGCATGGTGGTGCTCCGGGCAGAGTTTGCTTCCAAAGTCCATTCAAGTTCACGCGTCAATATATCTGTATCTCACCAGACTGCATCACTGCAAGAGTGAAGCCTGTGAAGTCAGAACAACACGGACAACACGACTCAGTGACAATGGGGAAAAAAAAAAAAAAAAATATATATATATATATATATATATATATATATATATATATATATACAGGGAGTGCAGAATTATTAGGCAAATGAGTATTTTGACCACATCATCCTCGTTATGCATGTTGTCTTACTCCAAGCTGTATAGGCTGGAAAGCCTACTACCAATTAAGCATATTAGGTGATGTGCATCTCTGTAATGAGAAGGGGTGTGGTCTAATGACATCAACACCCTATATCAGGTGTGCATAATTATTAGGCAACTTCCTTTCCTTTGGCAAAATGGGTCAAAAGAAGGACTTGACAGGCTCAGAAAAGTCAAAAATAGTGAGATATATTGCAGAGGGATGCAGCAGTCTTAAAATAGCCAAGCTTCTGAAGCGTGATCATCGAACAATCAAGCGTTTCATTCAAAATAGTCAACAGGGTCGCAAGAAGCGTGTGGAAAAACCAAGGCGCAAAATAACTGCCCGTGAACTGAGAAAAGTCAAGCGTGCAGCTGCCAAGATGCCACTTGCCACCAGTTTGGCCATATTTCAGAGCTGCAACATCACTGGAGTGCCCAAAAGCACAAGGTGTGCAATACTCAGAGACATGGCCAAGGTAAGAAAGGCAGAAAGTCGACCACCACTGAACAAGACACACAAGCTGAAACGTCAAGACTGGGCCAAGAAATATCTCAAGACTGATTTTTCTAAGGTTTTATGGACTGATGAAATGAGAGTGAGTCTTGATGGGCCAGATGGATGGGCCCGTGGCTGGATTGGTAAAGGGCAGAGAGCTCCAGTCCGACTCAGACGCCAGCAAGGTGGAGGTGGAGTACTGGTTTGGGCTGGTATCATCAAAGATGAGCTTGTGGGGCCTTTTCGGGTTGAGGATGGAGTCAAGCTCAACTCCCAGTCCTACTGCCAGTTTCTGGAAGACACCTTCTTCAGGCAGTGGTACAGGAAGAAGTCTGCATCCTTCAAGAAAAACATGATTTTCATGCAGGACAATGCTCCATCACACGCGTCCAAGTACTCCACAGCGTGGCTGGCAAGAAAGGGTATAAAAGAAGAAAATCTAATGATATGGCCTCCTTGTTCACCTGATCTGAACCCCATTGAGAACCTGTGGTCCATCATCAAATGTGCGATTTACAAGGAGGGAAAACAGTACACCTCTCTGAACAGTGTCTGGGAGGCTGTGGTTGCTGCTGCACGCAATGTTGATGGTGAACAGATCAAAACACTGACAGAATCCATGGATGGCAGGCTTTTGAGTGTCCTTGCAAAGAAAGGTGGCTATATTGGTCACTGATTTGTTTTTGTTTGGTTTTTGAATGTCAGAAATGTATATTTGTGAATGTTGAGATGTTATATTGGTTTCACTGGTAAAAATAAATAATTGAAATGGGTATAAATTTGTTTTTTGTTAAGTTGCCTAATAATTATGCACAGTAATAGTCACCTGCACACACAGATATCCCCCTAAAATAGCTAAAACTAAAAACTACTTAAAATATTGATACAAAAATATTCAGCTTTGATATTAATGAGTTTTTTGTGTTCATTGAGAACATGGTTGTTGTTCAATAATAAAATTAATCCTCAAAAATACAACTTGCCTAATAATTCTGCACTCCCTGTATATATATATATATATATATACACTCACCTAAAGGATTATTAGGAACACCTGTTCAATTTCTCATTAATGCAATAATCTAATCAACCAATCACATGGCAGTTGCTTCAATGCATTTAGGGGTGTGGTCCTGGTCAAGACAATCTCCTGAACTCCAAACTGAATGTCAGAATGGGAAAGAAAGGTGATTTAAGCAATTTTGAGCGTGGCATGGTTGTTGGTGCCAGACGGGCCGGTCTGAGTATTTCACAATCTGCTCAGTTACTGGGATTTTCACGCACAACCATTTCTAGAGTTTACAAAGAATGGTGTGAAAAGGGAAAAACATCCAGTATGCGGCAGTCCTGTGGGCGAAAATGCCTTGTTGATGCTAGAGGTCAGAGGAGAATGGGACGACTGATTCAAGCTGATAGAAGAGCAACTTTGACTGAAATAACCACTCGTTACAACCGAGGTATGCAGCAAAGCATTTGTGAAGCCACAACACGCACAACCTTGAGGCGGATGGGCTACAACAGCAGAAGACCCCACCGAGTACCACTCATCTCCACTACAAATAGGAAAAAGAGGCTACAATTTGCACAAAATTGGACAGTTGAAGACTGGAAAAATGTTGCCTGGTCTGATGAGTCTCGATTTCTGTTGAGACATTCAGATGGTAGAGTCAGAATTTGGCGTAAACAGAATGAGAACATGGATCCACCATGCCTTGTTACCACTGTGCAGGCTGGTGGTGGTGGTGTAATGGTGTGGGGAATGTTTTCTTGGCACACTTTAGGCCCCTTAGTGCCAATTGGGCATCGTTTAAATGCTACGGCCTACCTGAGCATTGTTTCTGACCATGTCCATCCCTTTATGACCACCATGTACCCATCCTCTGATGGCTACTTCCAGCAGGATAATGCACCATGTCACAAAGCTCCAATCATTTCAAATTGGTTTCTTGAACATGACAATGAGTTCACTGTACTAAAATGGCCCCCACAGTCACCAGATCTCAACCCAATAGAGCATCTTTGGGATGTGGTGGAACGGGAGCTTCGTGCCCTGGATGTGCATCCCACAAATCTCCATCAACTGCAAGATGCTATCCTATCAATATGGGCCAACATTTCTAAAGAATGCTTTCAGCACCTTGTTGAATCAATGCCACGTAGAATTAAGGCAGTTCTGAAGGCGAAAGGGGGTCAAACACAGTATTAGTATGGTGTTCCTAATAATCCTTTAGGTGAGTGTATATATATATATATATATATATATATATATATATATAATCTATTGTATAATAATTAATTGTTAGGTTTTATATTATTGATATATTTAAAATAGATATATAACATTTTTTGTTACACTTTATTTGGTAACCCCTTATCTTACAGTGTCCTTGTTACATATGTCACATGTACTTACTATAGTAGTAACTATAAATTAGGTATAATTACATGCAACTAACACTAAAACACACCTTAAATATATAATTACACTGTAACCCTTTATTTTAATGTGTCCCTGTTACAATGTAATTATACAGTTAAGTACTGAGTAATAGTAATTAACAACATGTACTTTAGGGGTAGGATTAGGGTGTGTTTTAGTGTTAGTTGCATGTAATTATGCCTAATTTATAGTTACTACTATAGTAAGTACATGTGACATATGTAACAAGGACACTGTAAGATAAGGGGTTACCAAATAAAGTGTAACAAAAAATGTTATATATCAATATATCTATTTTAAATATATCAATAATATAAAACTCCTAACAATTTATTATTATACAATAGATTATATATATATATTGCCTAATTATGCCTAATTTATAGTTACTACTATAGTTACTACTATAACTACACATAACGTGTAACAAAGACACAAAAAAGTGGGTAACACTTTATTTTACAGTGTCCTTGTTACATATGTTACATGTACTTACAATAGTAAATTATGCATAATTACATGCAACTAACCCTCAACCAAACCCTAACCCTATAGTAAGTACATGTTGTTAGTTAATATTTCCCAGTACTTAAATATATAAT
This sequence comes from Rhinogobio ventralis, assembly GCA_039654625.1. NCBI lineage: Eukaryota > Metazoa > Chordata > Actinopteri > Cypriniformes > Gobionidae > Rhinogobio > Rhinogobio ventralis. The sequence continues at coordinate 46,997,993 of CM077194.1, forward strand.
TACACTGTAACAATGACACTTTAAAATAAAGTGTAAACATAAAGTGTTACCAGATTTTTATCTTCCAGGTGAATTTAATAGGCTTGTTGTACCCAAATCTTACTTACCGTGAAATTTCAGTTGTCCCTATCCAGTGTTGAGTAAGTTATACCCTAAAAAAGTAATTTATTACTAGCTAATGACATCTTCAACAGTGTAATGGGTAACACTTTATTTTATAGTGTCATTGTTACATGCAGTTACTATAGTAATTACTCTACTATAAATTGTGCATAATTACATGCACCTTAACACTAAAACACACCCTATTCCTAAACTTCACACTAATGTAAGTACATGTGATTACTTAATATTACTCAGTACTTAAATGTATAATTACAGTGTAACAAAGACACCTTAAAATAAATGGTTATGCTTTATGTTAAGGTGTCTTTGTAACACTATAATTATACATTTAAGGACTGAGTAATATTAAGTAATCACATGTACTTACTATAGGGTTAGGATTAGGTGTCCTTGTTACATACACTATATTGCCAAAAGTTTTGGAACATCTGCCTTTACATGCACATGAACTTTAATGACATCCCATTCTTAATCCATAGGGTTTAATATGGAGTTGACCCGACCTTTGCAGCTATAACAGCTTCAACTCTTCTGGAAGGCTTTCCCTAAGGAAACCCGGAGTGGATCTGGAGCAGAAGAATCTGAATCTGTCATGACAGAATGCATTTAGTGCGGATTGAAATCCACTATATCCACTCCTATATGATACTCTTGCCTGCTAGAGGTGCCATGAGGGCAAAGGGCCATTGGCTCGTGCCCCATAGGTAGCAACCTGTGCACGTCCATGCTGATTATACACCTAAAACACAATTCATACTTCATATTTTTGCACATTTTTGCATTAGTGCTAAAAAGCTTCCCATGTTTGTCAGTAAGTCAGTTGATTTCGGTGTAAAATCACTTACAAGTGCTTTACTTGTCCTCTTCTAGATACACTATATTGCCGAAAGTTTTGGGACGTCTGCCTTTACATGCACATGAACGGTAATGACATCCCATTCTTAATCCGTAGGGTTTAATATGGAGTTGACCCACCCCATTTGCAGCTATAACAGCTTCAACTCTTCTGGGAAGGCTTTCCACAAGGTTTAAGTGTGTTTATGGAAATTTTGGACCATTCTTCTAGAAGCGCATTTGTGAGGTCAGGCACTGATGTTGGACGAGAAGGCCTGGCTCGCAGTCTCCGCTCTAATTCATCCCAAAGGTGTTCTATCGGGTTGAGGTCAGGACTCTGTGCAGGCCAGACAAGTTCCTCCACACCAAACTCGCTCATCCATGTCTTTATGGACCTTGCTTTGTGCACTGGTGCGCAGTCATGTTGGGACAGGAAGGGGCCATCCCCAAACTGTTCCCACAAAGTTGGGAGCATGAAATTGTCCAATATGTCTTGGTATGCTGAAGCATTAAGAGTTTATTTCACTGGACTTAAGGGGCCAAGCCCAACCCCTGAAAAACAACCCCACACCATAATCCCCCCTCCACCAAACTTTACACTTGGCACAATGCAGTCAGGCAAGTACTGTTCTCCTGGCAACCGCCAAACCCAGACTTGTCCATCGGATTGCCAGACAGAGAAGTGTGATTGGTCACTCCAGAGAACACGTCTCCACTGCTCTAGAGTCCAGTGGCGGCGTGCTTTACACCACTGCATCCCACGCTTTGCATTGCACTTGGCGATGCAAGGCTTGGATAAGCTGCTCGGCCATGGAAACCCATTCCATTAAGCTCTCTACGCACTGTTCTTGAGCTAATCTGAAGGCCACATGAAGTTTGGAGGTCTGTAGCTATTGACTTCTGCGCACTGTGACCCTCAGCATGCGCTGACCCCACTCTGTGATTTTACGTGGCCTACCACTTTGTGGCTGAGTTGTTGTAGTTCCCAATTGCTTTCACTTTTTTTTATATAATACCACTAACAGTTGACCGTGGAATATTTAGTAGTGAGGAAATTTCACGAATGGACTTAATGCACAGGTGGCAACCTATCACGGTACCACGCTTGAATTCACTGAGCTCCTGAGAGCGACCCATTCTTTCACAAATGTTTGTAGAAGCGTCTGCATGCCTAGGTGTTTGATTTTATACACCTGTGGCCATGGAAGTGATTGCAACACCTGAATTCAGTGATTTGGAGGGGTGTCCCAATACTTTTGACAATATAGTGTATGTTACATGTAGTTACTTATGTTACATGTATTTACTATAGTAATAACTATTGTGCATTGTGCAACAATATAGCCTACAATTGCATAAATTATTCTTGAACTGACCAAAGTGTGTAAAAGTGAGAGGGTTACATGAAAAACATTTTAACAAGTAAATGTAATTAAAATACAGAAAAATTAAGAGTAGTTCCTTACTTCAAGGGAAATGTAATTAAATTACAGTAATAAGATTCATCATGCATAACAAACCTCCGCCCGTATGCTTTCTTCCCATAGTGCATCCTGGTGCTATGTGTTCCCCCAGCCTTCGCTCCCCTCGTGCATCAATAAGCCTTGGCCGCCCATGACCCTGTCTCCGGTTCTCCACTGTTCCTTCCTTGGAGCACTTTTGATAGATACTGACCACTGCAGACCGGGAACACCCCACAAGAGCTGCAGTTTTGGAGATGCTCTGACCCAGTCGTCTAGCCATCACAATTTGGCCCTTGTAAAACTCAAATCCTTAAACTTGCCCATTTTTCCTGCTTCTAACACATCGACTTTGAGGACAAAATGTTCACTTGCTGCCTAATATATCCCACCCACTAACATGTGCCGTGGTGAAGAGATAATTAGTGTTATTCTCTCAGTGGTCATAATGTTATGCCTGATCGGTGTATATTGATATTCTGGTCTTCTTAGGGTCTATTTATTTATTTAATGTTTAGTGTTAATTACAGTTCAGTAGTCTCAGATCAGTACTAAATTACTCTAAATATTCAATTTTAGGTTAGAATTTCTCCATTTTCATCACCTTTATCATCTTAAAGTGACAAATACATTTTTTAAAAGCACAAATATACCATATTAATATAAGGTCATAAGAGCTTTGAGGAAACTGCTGTTTAAAATCATTTTAGAAGTTCAGCATGTCACATTATAAGGCATGCAAATGTACTTCATGTCAATCACCTGTATTTATGACTGTGCACGAGAAAAAAACGAGAAGAGTGATGTACCTGATTTTCACAAGACACAATATGTTGATCCAGGAATAAAATTCCTGTCCAAAAATTTAGTCCATATCCCTAACCCTAAACCTACAACTTATCCCTGAATAACACTGATGTAGAAGCCCCTAACTCTGGTTGTAAGCCTAAACTTGACAGAAACTTCTCCCTCAAATCTGACCGGTTGATTGGAAAGTTGTTCCAAGAACATGTTGTACTTTGTGAAATCATGTTCACCATCTCTGGTGAGTCTATATGAAATTTGGTTTCGCTAACATTCTTTTCAAATTATTCGCATTTAAGAGCTTTGAACATTTGGAAGGGGGTGTGTGTATCATTAAAGCCTGTTTTTGCTTGAATCTGCAAGATTGGAGAGAGATGTAGAGCTATTTTATGGCAGAGAGAGAGAGGGAAGAAAGAACAGGTGCAGGCTTTCCAGGATACACACTGCAGATGCTGTCTGAAATCGGAAAAACAAAAGAAGCTCCCTCCCCCCGCACGACTATCCCAAAGGAAACCTTTCCACTGGCTTACAGCTCTGTGTCCCCGGTCCTACACGGTTTTGTTCCATTTCTGTACAAAATGTCCGTGTCTGCACACACATACACAAATCCTGTATCCACGTCCACACAGTCTCCACATGGTTCCTTCTCGCTGCATTATTGCAAAGGGAGGGGGGCTGAGGAATGAAGGAGCGTTCTTTTTAATGAGCGTTACATCTTTTATTTTGAGAGACTGTGGTGTGAAGAGCTTCAATCATGTCAGGTCAGTTTTACTATTCACAATACTTACAGAAAATAGTGCCACAAAAAAAAAAGTGGAGACTGTGACAAGAAAAAACTGAAGATACCCAGTAAGCAATAGCCGTCATTTCACCGTCTCGGTTATCTATAGACCTGATATATTCCGGCTATGAGTAACCCATTTCTAGCCAAAATAACCTTGAATTTGGTTACATGTAATTTTTGCCAAAATAACTTGTGAGATGTATAATATTCCATCATGTAAGCAAAGTCATCAGTGATTACAAGGTGTTTGGTTTCATGGAACATGTTCATGTTCTAGATGACTCTATTCTTGGGCTATGGTTAGACGTCTATTAAATTTCCACTGACAGCCCAAATTTTGCCTGGTTTTAGCCTAGATGTCAGGGCTGTGTTTGGACGGCTATTAGATGTCTTTTAAAGGGGACATATTAGGCAAAATTCCCTTGTGTGTTTGAACACATATGTGTGTCCACAGTGTGTGTAAACAACCAGACTATAATGGTAAAAATCCACCGAATACTTATTTTTAATAATCCCCATCAATCATTATCAATCTCTCATAACGCGCTGTTTCACATTTCCTCCTACTCCTACGTAAGAGTAGGGAAACCCCACCCATGACTGTTGATGATCTGCCCATTTAGCATAGACACACCCCTGAGTGAGAAGCACAGAGACGCCATTTCTGTTTACTCGCTGTATCAGTATTACAATGTCTGATTCAATAAACATTACTAATGTTCTGTTGTTGGATGTACCAACAAACATACACGTCTCCATAGACTCCCGGCATCTGAGCCACTGGTTGAATTTCATTTTTGAAGGAAATGTGCCGAAGAATGTTGGTAAAATGTTATATATTTGCGCAAATCATTTTACACATGACTGCTTCACCCACGAGGGTCAGTACAACTCTGGATTTGCGAAAAAGTTGTTTCTGAAGGATGGGTCAATACCAATGCTTCGTGCTCTAACTTCATATCCAGAACAAGTAAGGATGGCACTTCATCTTTTCTGAATGAGCTTTCTAGAATGCTGTACAGCTAATATGGCTAAAGTTACCATAGTCTCTGACTGTATTCACAGAGACTAGAGCTATCACATTAGTTTTATCCTGAAAACGCTCACCGTCTGCGTAATTCATTAACACACATTTATTATGCATTGTATAGTCAGGTGACAGACTTTTTTACGCTTTCTGTAAAGATAAGATAATTGTACTAATAGTGTAATAGATTAACATGACAGTACATGCTAGTTGATGAGTTGAATCAACGTAACTCCACAACAACTAACGTTACATAAATGTATCCACTAACCATTCAGAAACGTCCAGGTGCAGTCTAAAAGTAGCAACCTTTTCCTGAGTCTCTCATCTGTGTCAGACTCCACAACTGGTTATTTCTGACATTTTGGCTGAGTGAGATTTGCCTGTTTTATTGTTGATGGAGTATCCGAAGGCGGGGAACAGCAGGTCATTTGCATTTAAAGGGACACTCAAAAACGGCACGTTTGACAAGCTATAATATATGATCTGGGGGGTATTTTGAGCTGAATCTTCACATACACACTCTGGGGACACCAGAGATTTATATTACATCTTGTGAAAAGGGGCATAATATGTCCCCTTTAAGCGCAAAATTGCTTGCTGGGTATTTAAGTAGATGAAGAAGAAACCTTGGAAGGAACCAGAATCAGCTGGAGAAGCCCATCCTCCTCTCACCATGCACAAATAATTGTCCATATGTCACAATGGTATTTAGTTACGTAGTATGCACCAAACTGGTTCACTCTTAAAAACAAAGGTCCTTCACTGATGGTTCCGAAGAACAATTTACATCCATGGAACCTTTGCATTGCACAAAAGGTTCTTTATAGTGGAAAAAGCTCCTTTAGATTATTAAAATGTTCTTCACATAAGGAAAACAATAGTTGTTTCAGGAATCTCTGAAAGGTTTTTTGGGGAAATGACTATCTATAGCTATCTATAGCATTGCTGCAAATCCCCCCTTTTGGAACCTAAAAGTCCATCCGAATCCCACTAGAGTGTCCCGTGTTGCTGGTAATGCCATATTGGTTTTCTGTTGTCGGAATTGATTTATGAAGGTCCCAAAAATGGATGCAACCCAGAGCCCACCAAAAAAGCTTCCATCTCTGTGTTTGACATAATATTTTTTCCTAATTGCTTCCGCTAGGACACCAGGCAGAGAGACTACAACACAAGAAGATGCATGGATGAGGGGGAAAAGTGTGCAGGTTGAATTCCACAAGAGGAGTGGCATGAGAGTGAGAGATCGACATAGAAAAGACACAAGAGAATACTGGCGATAGAGAGAGAGAGAGGGAAAGAGAGAGAGAGAGGTGCGCAGTGCTGCAGCAGTATCCCTCTCAATGAAGCCTTCTCAGGTCTGTCTGCCTGACTAACTAGTGCTGCAGCGGAGGAGAGAGACAGAGAAGAGAGGGAGACGGGACACACGCTCACTCCAGTGCTGCAGGACTGCATGAGAGGAACACAGATCATATCCACACCAGCAGCATCCATCACCGGGGCTACAGAGCCATCTCAGCCCGTCGGCTGTTAACGGCACTATGGCACAAGCCGCAAAACATCTGCGCAAGAATAAGGATTTAGAGGCTCTCGCCGAACAAGAGAGGAAGGAGAAAGAGGAGGAGAAGGCGAAGAAAAGGAGCCGCTCGCGGGATAAAAAGCGCAAGGTAGGGAAGAGGGATAAGTTGACAGCGGAAGGAAGGGAGGGGGACAGCAGTAACCTACTGTATTAATGCTATGATAGCAGCATAACACGCATCCGCTGCTGTTAACACGTGCACGCACAGGTGAGAGAAGTACACCGTGATCAACAAACAGCTCAACACGAGAGGCTGGCATGATGATCACATGGGCACACAAGTGAAGGGTTATTATATTTTGTATATTGTCACAGAAAAAAATCTTAAGTTAAGTTACTATGAATTTAAAATATCTACTACAATAGTTACTGCTGAGTAAAGCATCACTATCAGTCTTCTTCTTTTTTTTTTTTTGGTTTTACGCATTTCAATTAATAGTAAAATCATCTAATTGAATTGAATAATACTTACATATTATGAATTAATAAAACATTTTTGCTAAATTAGCTAAATGTAAAAAAAAAATTAATTGATGAATATGAATCACATAAACTAAAGGTCCATTTATACAAAATGTTATATTAAGCTATTTTTTTTACTCATTTAAAATTCTCAATTCAATTCATTATTCAATTTAATTTGATGGAATTTTGCTATTAATTGAAATGCGTAAATCTTGAAAAAAGGCTTAAACAATTTTTCGAGTGTACATATATATATATATATATATAGCCTACATATACTGTAACAATGTTTCACTCAAACGAGAGAGAAATAACTCTAAAAGTCAGTTGTTATAATTGTATATGTAGATTTTTATTTTTTTAGAAGTGCATAGAAAGTATTATGGACACAAACATTTTATTTCAATTAATATAATTAATTTTACTGCATTTAAATACATTTTATAATACATCATTTAAATCTATAATAGGCTGAAAAAAGCAAAAAAGGTGCAATAATGTTTTGTGCCATACACTTTTCTTTTTTTTTTAGATTAATAGTACAATTTAATCAAATTGAATTGAACCCTTACATCATTTAATTGAATAATTGAACAATCCATAATCAATTATTCAATTAAATGACATAAGAAATTGGCTTAGAAAAGATTGTGTACACATGACTAAAATTACAGAAACAGAAAAAGCAGAGGTGCCAATAAGTAATGTATGTATTATAGCTCAGATAAGCAGACTTGCAAAGTTTTAAGCTTCAGTACATGCACAATATAATACAGTCTCACTTGAAGAAGAGCAAAACAGCCTATTTTAACAATCACATGCATATAGAAACAAAGCATTGTAAGTTTTCTCTCTTAAAATCAAACTGAGATGCATTTTAGTCTGGTGTGGTAGCAAAAGACGTTTCTGTCAGTAGGGCTTGTTGCACTTTCTTTTTGCTCGTCTGCATGGAGCTCTAACACTTATAAACCATTTTCACTGCAGAGTTTCATATTACAGCACCTTGCTGAGAAGGGTGCTTATGTGCAGTGGCATATATGAGTAATCTCTCGTTCTCCCGTTTGTTTTCTCCATGTGTTCAATTTGGAAAGCATTTCTTTGGCTGTCGGCTTGATTGTCAGTTTCATGATAAGGTGTATGATAAAAGTAAAGAAGATTTTTGTTCCTGATGAAGGAACACTTCCTCCTCTTTTAATGCATCATCTCTTAACTGACTAATTGTTTGTGTTTTTATGAATTCCAGCCACATATAACCAAATAGCCATTATTTTTGTGCATAGAATGCAGTGTCGAGTGTTTGAATACCTGCAGTGAACTGTTTTGTTCCTGCCGCACACACATATTTCATTTCCTTGCATAATTTTAATATTTATTAGGCGTATCTCATATCAGCTCTGAGCCATAGGATGCTTTAAAAGTCATTTTGAAAAGCAGAAATCAAATGCAAGCACTTCAAAAGGGTTGTTAGTGGGTCGTCTCCATCAAAATGAAGTTTGAACAGAAACTCACAAGGATTGTACTGTGGCCAGTGCTTGAACATGTACAGGATATCTCGTGTTACGTACATTACTTTCCAGCAAATTCTTCCTAAATAAGGCTATTGCGCTATTCTTTCTCACACTCACTGGATTCCCTTTCTTTAATTGCACTTGTCTCACACTTCCATTGTGGATAAAATCACAATTCTTGCTTAGAGATGTGATTGATTTGAGAATCATGTATTTGTAGAGGCTTGTGGTGCATCAACTACGACGATGCTGATACGGAGAGAAACGGCTTCAAAGGGTTTTCTAATGTCAGTTTTTACACTGTTTTCTCTTAATCTGAGCATAGTTAAGGCAAACCCCTCAGTTACAGGAGATATCTAGTCTACAAAATGCAATTTAAGTTTGCAAGACAGTTTAGGTTTTTTGCAGTTTGCTGTAATATTGTGCATTGAAAACCTCTATGGAAACAAACATTCTCTCATATACATTCACAAACACAAATACACATATATGCATTCAGTTATGTTCAAAGTTCGTCTTTGTGCATTTTTTGCATTTGTCTTTCCATGCTCCTTAAGAAGGATTTATATGCTATGTGATGGAGAGTTATTGCTTTGTGCTTCCCTTGGGCAAGACATTTTCACCATCTATTTGTCTTGTCTAACACTGTATCTGTACCTCTTTAATTCTCCCACCAGTGGTGCATATTTAATTGCAACATGAAAGCAACAGTACACACACACACACACACACACAAAATTAAAATGTAATGCGCTATTATTGTGTGCAATTTTCTAATGCAATCTAATGCAAACATGCATGTTTTTTTGTTTTAAAACTATATGATGTTTTTCTTTGTGGTTTAGAGAGACAAATATGCAAGTGTTGAAATCACAATGCTGACAGTGTTATTTATTATTATTGCATTTGTTAATGCAACTTCTTTATGAACTAGTGTGGTTGAGTCCAGCTAGCCAGCTGGCTTCTCACATATTGTGGATCACATTTCATTTTTGACAGTTGCCAGCTAACAATTAACTTTATAGAACTTTAGGATTGCAGATGATGGATGAAGTCGAACGTTGCTGTGCATTGGTGCACATTGCTGTATATGCAATGTTCAGTGGGTTTTTGCAGGCTGACGTTTTCACTGTTACAAACATATGGTGCTTCACCAAACTCTTGTTCACTCTTCTAGTGAACATTGGAGGAAATTTCCCAATAGAAATGAGCTTTTTGGTAAACAATTTGCAGCAGAGTTGCCACAAATGTAGCATATGTTTGCAATAAATAAAGTTTTTGCATGGGCAGCCCTTTAAAATTGAAAGCAATTTCTTTTTGGAACAGATCCAGCTTGAATAACCTGTTAAATAAACTGTTGTTTTCATTAACATTTGGTAGACTGGTCACACTCTTGCAAACATACAGTAGTTGATGCTTGCTTACACATGAAGTGTGTAATTTCTGTGTCACAAGTGGCCCCAAAGACTTTCAAGAGATTTGTGATTTATTTGTGTAGTGTCTTTCATAATACACATAATTTCAAAGCAGAGCAAGCACATCATTTCAAAGAAGAATACACATAATTTCAAAGAAATAGTTATTCCATTGTATTGAAGAAAAAAAAAAAAAAAACTATACTCTGGAAGTCAATGGGGACCATCAACTGTTTGATTACCAACATTCTTCCAAAATATCTTCTTTTGTGTTCAGCAGAAGAAATAAATTCATACAGGAACAATTTTAGGATGAGCAAATTACATAGGCTAATTTTAATTTTTTGGGTGAACTATCCATTTAATGTTTTAAGGGGGCTGTATGTAGAATTCTGAAACAATTATTAGCGACACCTGTGGCCGTTAAGTGAACTGCAGCCAGCAACTTACTGCTCGTGCACACGTAACGTGAGAAGAGACTGAACGTGATTCAAGGTGATGTAAGTTAGAAATACATTTGCAGTGATATATTTTTAGTGAACATCCCGACACCATCAGAGCTGCTGAGAGTGACGGTTAGATGAATATGTTAATATGTGCTGCGCGCGCATTCCTCTCAATAACAAAATAAACACACAGCAAAAATGACAGCGGTGAGGAAACAGCAGTTAAGAAAGCATCTGATCATAGAGATGTGGATATGTCTGCACCAGCTCTGCAATTCACCGGCATCATGTCGACAGATGAGGTAAATAAAATCACACTGTTATGATAGTTTGATTACAGGCTTTCATAGACAACATATGAATTTTAAAGTAGGGGAATGTCTAGTTTTGTTACAAGCTGTTCACACATTGGCAGAAAAAAATGCTAGTGTACCTATATTTGCCAGGCAAGTCATCTTTTACATCTGAATTTTTTTTTAACTGATTATTTACATTGCAATTAGCCTCATCCAAGTCTTCTTAGCCCTTATAGATGAAGGATTGGTTTGTATTTCGTCATGAACTGATCTAAACTCATAGTAAAACTGTTTGTGTTTCTCAAACATGTTTCATCAACACATTAAAGGGATAGTTCACCCAAAAATGAAAATTAGCCCATGATTTGCTTACTCTCAAGCCGCACTAGGTGTATATGACTTTCTTCTTTCAGACGAATGCAATCGGAGATATTAAATAATGTCCTGGCTCTACCAAGCTTTATAATGGCAGTGAATAGTACCTTCGATTTTGAAGCCCAAAAAAGTGCATCCATCCATTATAAAAGTAATCCATACGGCTCTAGGGGGTTAATAAAGGCCTTCTGAAGTGAAGTGATGCATTTGTGTAAGAAAAATATCCATAAAACTTTAAAAACTAAAATAACTAGCTTCCGGCAGATGGCCTACGTAAGTCGACTTATGGCAAAAGAGTAATCCCAGACACGATGTAAGAGTAGCGTAAGCTTTGACGCCTCTCGCTGTTCAAACAATTAGTGCTGGGCAACAAACTCAAGCCCCTCTTCTCTTATATCGAAATCCTCCGGCATTTCTCTTTAAAAATTCTTGTTTTAGACTTTGTGACTGGTGTTTTGTTTTGCTCTATCCGCTGTGCTTCCGTATTCGTCAATACGCATGCCTCAGATCAAGGGTTACTCTTTCGCCGTTAATCGATGCATACGGCCATCTGCTGGAAGCTAGTTATTTTCGTTTATAAAGTTTTAAAGGTGTTTTATGTACGTTTGACTGTACTAAAGCATAAAAATACCATAATATGTTTGCAGATATTTAGGAAACATGCTGAGTTCACATATTCGTTTCTCAGAGAAACAATGCTACGGCCAGTTATTCTGCTTTGAAATGTGCGTTCCGTGTCAGAATGTCTGTTTTTGTTTTGGTCTGTGCGATAACGCACGTCGCCAGTTTACCCAATAGTATTTCCACACCACAGGTTGCCAGTTGGTGGAAAACACAGCGTATTGAAGTAGCCATGGAAGCCAGCAAACAAACTGGGTCAGAGATCGCAGAATCTACCCGACCTAAAAATCCTCAGAATCCATCTAAAAATCTCTATGAACGAAAGCATATTAAGTCTCTTCACCCTCCATTGTCAATTGCGCTCGTTCCTGTTGCGTGTCCTCAACGTTGCGTCTGAGGAGGAGGGGGCGGGGAAAACAATATTTGGAATTTGGACTGTCTTTAATAGCTGTCTTTAATAACCCCCCGGAGCCATATGGATATATTTTATGATGGATGGATGTGCTTTTTTTGGGCTTTAAAATCAAATACTCCATTCACTCCCATTATAAAGCTTGGTAGAGCCAGGACATTATTTAATATATCTCCAATTGTATTCGTCTGAAAGAAGAAAGTCATTTGCACCTAGGATGGCTTGAGGGTGAGTAAATCATGGGGTAATTTTCATTTTTGGGTGAACTATCCCTTTAATGAAACTCGACATTTAGCACTTCATGCGTGGTGCTCTCATGCCACTGAAACAGTTAAACAGACAGATCCAGGAATCCTCAGTGCTGAGCTAAGCATCACGATCATCAATTCTCCAGCAGATAATGCTTACTGCAGCTGATGGACTTGTCAATAATATGTAGCTTAAATACTACATCATGTGCTGATTATCAAGGTATCTGGATAGATGGATGGATGTGTGGATGGATGGATGGACAGATAATAATTAATTAATTCACCCCACTTCTTCATTGGAACAGATCACATACACAGTGCTGACAGTAATTATTGGTGAAGGTGATGTGATTTAACAATATATACAGTATATTCAGTAGCGTGCAGTGGTGTTCTGAAATGAGGAGGAAAATTTTTAAATGTGTGTTACACTTAAGGTTGTCATATTTTGATGGTCAAATAAACATTACTTTAAGAAAAGTAACAAAAAGTAAAAAATACAATTCTATTTTGTATTTTTACACTAGCAATGTAATTATAATTTCAGTCATCAAGCTTGTACACACTGGTTACATACACAAAGATGTATCTTTAATTTCTCCAAGCTGATTGCTCACTAAAACCCCCACAGTCATCAGGTTTTCAGCCCATTTCAAGTTTGATTTTGACGTGACGTATAGCGGTGATAAGTGGATGAGTTGTTTCCTTACTTTTCAATTAGTCTTCCCATTAACAGCATCATTTTGTTCATTCAGACTGATTCGCAAACATGCATGAAAACAAGAGGCAGGATTTATCGCAATCATACCAATCATATCCAATCATAACCAATCACATCCAATCATAGTGCATTGGAGAAAATGGTTTACAAATCTTATAAATGTATGAGGTGGGGAGGGGGGATCTTTTACTGCACACAAGGCTCACCAGCATGAGGAAAAATTAATAATATTAATACAAATATTAATAATAGCTTAAGTAATATGTTTTGCATAATATGTAAGTTAGTGCTAGACTGCTCGTTCAAAACAATCACTTCAGCAAAGTTTGTTCTATTTTCTGTTTATGTTGAAAAATAATAGAATTTATGTTCCATCAATATGCTGTCATTAAAAGTTAATATTTAAAAACGTAAAGATTTTGAAAAGGATATTCCATAATAATTTAATAAGACTTTAGTTGTAACAATAAATATGGTATTTTATTAAATGTTTACTATCGTAAATATGAATTTCTTTACAAATATGGTGATTATCTCAAAGTTGGACACCCAACTTAATAAATTATACTGACCATCCGAATTTATCCATTTCATGTCAACAAAAGGAAAAATCAGCCAAATAAATACTCTAACGCAAATTATTGCCTTTTTACCCCAAATACCATACTTTTACATATTATTCAACTATTGAAAAACTGTTTATTTAACTTTAACAAAATTTAAAATAATTAAAAACTTAATTTTCACCACAGGGGGTCTTTCGACATGATAATGAACCAAAACTTGCAAACAAATCCACATACACTCACCTAAAGGATTATTAGGAACACCATACTAATACTGTGTTTGACCCCCTTTCGCCTTCAGAACTGCCTTAATTCTACGTGGCATTGATTCAACAAGGTGCTGAAAGCATTCTTTAGAAATGTTGGCCCATATTGATAGGATAGCATCTTGCAGTTGATGGAGATTTGTGGGATGCACATCCAGGGCACAAAGCTCCCGTTCCACCACATCCCAAAGATGCTCTATTGGGTTGAGATCTGGTGACTGTGGGGGCCATTTTAGTACAGTGAACTCATTGTCATGTTCAAGAAACCAATTTGAAATGATTCGAGCTTTGTGACATGGTGCATTATCCTGCTGGAAGTAGCCATCAGAGGATGGGTACATGGTGGTCATAAAGGGATGGACATGGTCAGAAACAATGCTCAGGTAGGCCGTGGCATTTCAACGATGCCCAATTGGCACTAAGGGGCCTAAAGTGTGCCAAGAAAACATCCCCCACACCATTACATCACCACCACCAGCCTGCACAGTGGTAACAAGGCATGATGGATCCATGTTCTCATTCTGTTCACGCCAAATTCTGACTCTACCATCTGAATGTCTCAACAGAAATCGAGACTCATCAGACCAGGCAACATTTTTCCAGTCTTCAACTGTCCAATTTTGGTGAGCTCGTGCAAATTGTAGCCTCTTTTTCCTATTTGTAGTGGAGATGAGTGGTACCCGGTGGGGTCTTCTGCTGTTGTAGCCCATCCGCCTCAAGGTTGTGCGTGTTGTGGCTTCACAAATGCTTTGCTGCATACCTCGGTTGTAACGAGTGGTTATTTCAGTCAAAGTTGCTCTTCTATCAGCTTGAATCAGTCGGCCCATTCTCCTCTGACCTCTAGCATCAACAAGGCATTTTCGCCCACAGGACTGCCGCATACTGGATGTTTTTCCCTTTTCACACCATTCTTTGTAAACTCTAGAAATGGTTGTGCGTGAAAATCCCAGTAACTGAGCAGATTGTGAAATACTCAGACCGGCCCGTCTGGCACCAACAACCATGCCACGCTCAAAATTGCTTAAATCACCTTTCTTTCCCATTCTGAAAGAGTTTGGAGTTCAGGAGATTGTCTTGACCAGGACCACACCCCTAAATGCATTGAAGCAACTGCCATGTGATTGGTTGATTAGATAATTGCATTAATGAGAAATTGAACAGGTGTTCCTAATAATCCTTTAGGTGAGTGTATATGTGGATATGCCTACTTTCATTTTTGTCTTAAAATATAATATCTAAATATTTTATAAACTTTACAAACTTTTAAAGTTTAATTTGTACATATTTCTAAATTCAAAACGTATATTTAAAACATTCATACAACATTATTTACCCACGAGCTGCATTAAACAGTCTATGTAAATGTGTCTAAATCCCACTTCAGATGGAGCTTCTGTGCCACTTCTGCAGTGCAAAGATGGATCTTTTGATGCTGATTTCATTTGATTGGTAACAGTCTGATTGTGTCTGATTGTTCTAACTGAATTTATTGTTTAAATTAACATTTTAATTCTATTTTAATTGAAGAAATTGACAAAAGATGATGCATACATTTAATAAGATTAGAAAACATTGCTCTTATAATGGTAAAAATGCCCCTGGACATTAATTTAAAGGGGCAAATATCATCCTGTAATGGGAAAGTTATAATTGGAATGTGTGTTATTGATCAGAAAGTGCTCCTAAATTTTTGACTGTGCTCCTAAATTTTTTTTTTTATTAGGAGCACAATTGCTCCTCAAGAAAAATGTTAGTGTAGAGCCCTGCATGTTATGATGAACTATATGCCTTTTTTCCACTGACGTTCTATGATGTTCAAAGCATTTCTAAGGATGCTGATGTTTAGAAGGCAGACTGAGATAGCGAACGGGAACATGGTTTATTAGCAACGCCTTATTAGCTGTTTGATAACGTAGTCAAGCAAAATGCTAATCATATTAATTACCGTTATGTGTCCGACGTTTACGTTTACTACAGTAACTTGAGTAAAAGTTGACCGAGTGTGTCTCTGAGCTGGTGTGAGTGAGTGGAGGCGGGGATAATTTGCATATTCATGAATCTGCGTAGACCAAATGTAGGGTGTAGAAGTGTAGAGTTACATTCAAGCTATTTTAAGGCATAAAGAAGTTTTTTCACAGGAAAAAACATTTAAATATGTAATCAAAGATTAGTTTTAAGAGATAAAATTATTGACTACAGGGGACTTTAAGGTCCAGTTTCAACATTTTACAGATGGCCTTATGTTCTCCTCAAGCACTCAAGCATGGTAAAATGTGTAATTCACTGACATTATAAATATGATGGCAAGATTGTCGGCTCTTGAAGCAGCTAAACATCCCCAAACCACAACACTCCTGCACCATGAGGTTCTTTCACCAAACATGCTGTTTGAAATTATGGCCAAGCAACTCAACTTTTGACTCGTCCGTCCAGAGCACATTGATCCAGAATATCCTTTTTATAGTGTAGGTGTTGGATGGCAAACTTTTTTGAAATCTTCCTTGCTGATGTCCCATAAAGACAAGATTTGTGGAACTGCCTATGGATGCTTTTAGCATAGATAGATAGATAGATGGATAGATAGAGTCATATTTTTTCAATGGTGCGCAGCGTCTATATATCAGTGTTCCACTGCAGTTTTCTGTCAGTGGTCCTATGGGAGCTCAGCCTGCAGACACATGACTCAGCACATTCTGAGCATCACTCATTCATATTTATAGCGGAGTGTAGGCCTCTTTTAAACTGCGCCTTTACCACCATTTTTAATTGAGTGAAGTGTGTGTGTGTGTGTGTGTGTGTAATTTGTAAATGAATAATTGCCGGATCCAAAACAATTAAAAGGTGCTCTGACCGACACTGTCCATAAACAACTTCAGTTTTCCCAGATCATAAAATGATGTCTAAATAAGAGCATCATTCACAAGTTTCTGCACGGCCATTACTACAGCCTAATGTATTCTTCTGTTACGTTGAGACCAAATATCATTCAGTTGATCAGTGATATTCTCTCTCACCGACGACGTCGTTGCATCTTTATTAACATATTTTTAATAGGATAATTCGTCAGGTATACTCTCTACAAACGTTCCACCGCACACAAAACAACAGCGCACGCTCTGTCTCACCATGTAATGCATTTGTTAAAGGGATGGTTCACCCAAAAATGATTCTGTCATCATTTATTCGCTCTCAAGTTGTTTCAAACCTGTATGAGTTTAAAGATACCACAGTTCTGCTGAACACAAAAGAAGATATTTTGAAGAATGTGTGTAACCAAATATACTATGGATCCATACTATATCCATACGATGGAAGTCAATGGGACCCATCAACTGTTTGATTCTCGCTGTTTTATGAATCCACCAAACTGCAATTTGTTAAAGTATTAAAGGGGTCCTTGATTATGATTTCACTTTTTTAACTTTAGTTAGTGTGTAATGTTGCTGTTGGAACATAAGTTACGATGTTCAAAGTTCAATGCAAAGGGAGATATTTACTTTTACAGAAATCGCTTTTTAAGAACTACAACAAACGGCTGGTAGGGACTACAACGGGCTTCTTCCCTGGTTGGTGACATCACAAATACCTAAAATGTACATAAACCCTGCCCCCAGGAACACGCAACAAATTAATTTGTTACATTTACATTTATATAGCGCTTTTCTGGGTACTCAAAGCGCTTTACATATAGAATTAGGGAATCTCCTCAACCACCACCAATGTGCAGCATCCACCTGGATGATGCGACGGCAGACATATTGTGCCAGAACGCTCACCACACACCAGCTGATTGGTGGAGAGAAGACCGAGTGATGAAGCCAATCAGTATATGGGGATGATTAGGAGGCCATGATGGACAGAGGCCAATGGGCAAATTTGGCCAGGATGCCGGGGTTACACTCCTACTCTTTTTCTGAAGGACATCCTTGGATTTTTAATGACCACAGAGAGTCAGGACCTCGGTTAACGTCTCATCCGTAGGACGGAAAAAGGGGGTGAGGCCATGTTGAGAAGAGGAAGAGTTGTTGTAGTGAGCACATTTGGGAGTCGCTCAAGCTGTCACATCCATCTTTTCACATTTATTGCAATACACGTAACACAAATGCAATACCATGTCATAAAAGCAAGATGACAACATAAGTCATAACCGTAATAAACTAAACTATACCTGTTCTATCTCCCTGCAGCAGATATTCTCTGGCTCTGTGCATCTTACAACAGTTCCCACATTAGCGATTTATAGATTATCATGACAGAACTTGCTAATCAATGACTTGAAGATAGTTAACTCCACATCAGCTACATAAATTCATCAACTAACCATTCATAAACGTCCTGTCTCATTCTACATGTTGTCATTTCTTCTTGAGTCTCTCCATTATTGTCAGACGCCGGTTTGAACATAAAAGGCTGAACAGTTTCTGACTGTTTCAGTGCGTGTCTGCATGAGGTAATTGGAGCTGCTAACACAAGCTCTTGAAGCTCCGCCCTCTTTCTGAAAGGGGGCCGAGAGCAGCAGCTCATTTGCATTTAAAGGGACAAACACAAAAAACGGCACGTTTTTGCTCACCCTCAAAACATAACAATTTGACAGTATTTTGAGCTAAAACATCACATACACACTCTGGGGACATCAGAGACTTGTTTTACATCTTGTAAAAAGGGGCATAATAGGACCCCTTTAACAAGATTTGTATTGCAAATTCAAGGCAATATTGTCAGTGAAAAACAACTTTTTTATGAAATTAGTTTGTGACAGGTTTTCATGTAGGTTAAGTATGCCTTTAAGAAAAGCAGAACAAACCATCATACTGAGTCAATTAAATATCAGAGTGTAATCAAAGCTCAGTATGACAGCTGTCAGGGGAAAATGGTTTCTCTGATTACTTGGATCAGATCTTGGCGTCACGTATGATTATTGGTTTTCTGATGCAATACTTTCTCTGGAAGGCCTTAATGCACTTCAGAATCGATCTGAGAATATATATGATTCAGCTTTAATGTTAATTCACTTATTATTGATATTATTACTGCACTATATTCCCCAGATGTTTGTTCCAGCTCAATCTTTACATTGCTAACCATATAAAATATACTGTGCCTTGATATTACCAGATGGGGGAGTATCCTGTGCAACCAATTTGCAACAGTAATTTTTTTTGCGCCATTATACTATTTTTATGATAGCACAAAAGACATACCTCACCTTTAAATTGATGATTCACCCAAAAATGAAAATTCTGCCATCATTTACTTACCCTCACTACATTTCAAGCCCAAAAGACTTTTGTTCATATTTGAAAAACAAATTAAATTAAAGCTGCGAGCAGTGATGACGGGCCCAAGCCGGTGGCACCGCCACCCCGGTGGCTTCAGGGAAACTGTGCACGACAGGCAATGTGCATTTAAAAATCCCTCGAATATGGATTATTAGGAACACCTGTTCAATTTCTCATTAATGCAATTATCTAATCAACCAATAACATGGCAGTTGCTTCAATGCATTTAGGGGTGTGGTCCTGGTCAAGACAATCTCCTGAACTCCAAACTGAATGTCAGAATGGGAAAGAAAGGTGATTTAAGCAATTTTGAGCGTGGCATGGTTGTTGGTGCCAGACGGGCCGGTCTGAGTATTTCACAATCTGCTCAGTTACTGGGATTTTCACGCACAACCATTTCTAGAGTTTACAAAGAATGGTGTGAAAAGGGAAAAACATCCAGTATGCGGCAGTCCTGTGGGCGAAAATGCCTTGTTGATGCTAGAGGTCAGAGGAGAATGGGCCGACTGATTCAAGCTGATAGAAGAGCAACTTTGACTGAAATAACCACTCGTTACAACCGAGGTATGCAGCAAAGCATTTGTGAAGCCACAACACGCACAACCTTGAGGCGGATGGGCTACAACAGCAGAAGACTCCACCGGGTACCACTCATCTCCACTACAAATAGGAAAAAGAGGCTACAATTTGCACGAGCTCACCAAAATTGGACAGTTGAAGACTGGAAAAATGTTGCCTGGTCTGATGAGTCTCGATTTCTGTTGAGACATTCAGATGGTAGAGTCAGAATTTGGCGTAAACAGAATGAGAACATGGATCCATCATGCCTTGTTACCACTGTGCAGGCTGGTGGTGGTGGTGTAATGATGTGGGGGATGTTTTCTTGGCACACTTTAGGCCCCTTAGTGTCAATTGGGCATCGTTTAAATGCCACGGCCTACCTGAGCATTGTTTCTGACCATGTCCATCCCTTTATGACCACCATGTACCCATCCTCTGATGGCTACTTCCAGCAGGATAATGCACCATGTCACAAAGCTCGAATCATTTCAAATTGGTTTCTTAAACATGACAATGAGTTCACTGTACTAAAATGGCCCCCACAGTCACCAGATCTCAACCCAATAGAGCATCTTTGGGATTTGGTGGAACGGGAGCTTCGTGCCCTGGATGTGCATCCCACAAATCTCCATCAACTGCAAGATGCTATCCTATCAATATGGGCCAACATTTCTAAAGAATGCTTTCAGCACCTTGTTGAATCAATGCCACGTAGAATTAAGGCAGTTCTGAAGGCGAAAGGGGGTCAAACACAGTATTAGTATGGTGTTCCTAATAATCCTTTAGGTGAGTGTATATCACGTGTGCACTGTTAGTGAAGATGAAAGCATTCGTTAGTGTACAGAAACTGATTTGCAATGACGAGATCGCTGCTTTCATGCGCTCAACATGTCTGTGATCGGCTACAATGATCATCACTGCAACCTTTCATGCCACAATCTGAATATAATACCATAGATCTAAATGTAATGCAACACTTTTCACGATTAGTTAACCATGAGAACTGTAATAGTAAAAAAGTGCTAAAAGAGAGAGTAATACTGTTTCAAATGCAAAGATGTAAGCCAATCACAGCAGTGGGTGTTTACACTGAAGTCTCCCAGCGGACATGCCCGTTAAAACGGAGCGTTCAGAGCAGAGGGCTAAAATCAGGGTAGGAAAAATACCTTTTATTTATAAATTATGACAATTTTTGATGTAAAAAACATTGTAACATTAAAAGGACACCCCAGGAAACATCATAAAACAATAAAACAACGCAGTTCATGACCCCTTTAAGCGTCAAACTGGTAGTTGCGTAGCTGTCAGTGGAGGGACAGAAATCCCTCAGATTTCATTAAAATGATCTTCATTTGTGTTCTGAAGATGAAAGTCTTATGGGTTTGTAAGAGTGAGTTTTGAATGAGGGAGAGTAAACGATGACAGAATTAACATTTTTTGGGGTGAACTATCCCTTTAAGGGAACATTCCATTTTTGCAAACATTATGGTTTGGATTGTTCTCTGAACATTCTGAAACAAGTAACATTTAAAAATGTTAAATGAAAGTCCAACTAAAACGTTTCAGAAAAAAAAAAAGTTCCATGAACGATGTGTAGATAATGTTTTGTGCTAACATTTTGAGAACATTATTAAAGACCAGATCATTTTAACCGAATATTCTATTAACGTTACTGGAAGAATGTTTGTTCATAACTTTGAGAAAACCGATTTTTTGCCAAAATGTTGCGGAAGTTCTGAGAAAGTTCCTTGTTAGTTGCATTTGAGGTTTCGCCACTTGTGTTTATGGTGTTCAAATCACAATATAGTGATTTGATTTGTTGGTCTGTCTCATGTAGGATTCATCGGGCACTGTTGCCATTTTGTGAACAAACTAATTAATGCAAAAAAAGGTCAAGGCACATGTGCTAACTGAGCTTAATTGTATACATGGTAAAAAAAAATCTGACTGCGCACATATCTTGATAATGATAAGGAAATTTGTGTCACGCGGACTGTACCAAAGTCCCTATAAGGCAAGTCTTTTCACTTGGCAGCCATCTTTGAAACGCCTCTCGGGCAACTGTATCAGTCATGTGAGTACAGCTCCTACCTCTTTGAATAGGAAAACATAAAATTTTCCAACGCCCACTGCACTGATGCGATTACTTTACCAATTGCCGATTGGCTCTTTTATTTAGAAGGCGGAACTCGTTCTGCCATATTGCACTTTCTCCCATTCATTGTAATATGAGTGCACTGTTATTGTGTATCTAAAGTGTTTGACAGTACGCATGCATTACCTATGCGTAAAAACTGCTCATCCCTTGTGACTTCATGTGGGCTCTGATTTCACTTTTTTACTTTAGGATTGTAGTCTTACGCTGGTCATTTGATTAATTAGCAATTAAGCAAAGTGTAACTTCAACTATAGTGAATAAATCTTACTAGTGTAAGCTGGTTTATGGCTTAATGGTGACTGATTTGTTGCTACTCTCTCAGCTTTAACTAGCTTGACCAATATTGACCTTGGTTCTGCAGGCTGGTAATGTATTGGAAACTGATTTTTTTTCTTGTTTCTTCAAATTTTATTTCTTCCTTGCGGTTTTAACAAGTCTCATTCTCTAACTGAGATTTTGAATTATGTATATGTATTGTGGTGAGAGGAGATAATCTGACCAATGCACTGTCCTAACCTCCTTCAGTAGCATTTGTTGTTGCATTAACTACAGCGCTGATCTCACATGCAACTTAATCTGACCTCATCCTGAACACTGATAAAAACGAGATGCATTACCATGTGCCTATTTCCTATAAAGTAATAATATTAGACTTCTAAATTTGTCTCACACCTGATTTTGCTTTTGGGGGGCAACTAAAATCTTCAATCCAACTGACCTCTAGAGACATTTAATCTTTTCTGAAATAGAGAAACATTTTCTGATGCAACATTACTGAATTCTACAGAATTTTATTCAACTGTTATTGTTAACCTAATTACCTCATCTCAGTTGCTCATGTCCCCTAAATTCTAGGGATGCATCATATTGGATTTTTGGTGATATCCGATATGCAGATATTTTTCAGCTCATTTTGGCCGATGCCGACCCGTGCAACTCTAGTTCACGTACATTTTCCTTTTTGTTGAAGTGGCAGTAGTGAAGCTCTGCTATGTTATCGTCATCTCTGTCAAGAAGGCAGTATCTACCAAAAAAAACTAAAAGTTTTGATTCATGCAATTGTGCTTCGATATCTCCACTCACACCCCAGCCTGCCTTATCCCAACATGATGCAAGATAATGGATTCCCTCAAGGCAAACACATCAGTGCTTCCTCTACAGCTGCTGCGTCTGCAGTGAAATTGATCTGCTGCTTGTACACGAGGTTGACACTTAACAAATCTGCTTGCTGCTGTGTGTTAAAATATGAGTTGAACTGGCCATGTATCTTCCATATGCTGAAGTGTAGAAATAAATGAACATACAAGAGCTTCAAAATATCATGTTATTTGCTCCTGTCTGCCCAAATATCATGTTATTTGCCCCTTATTTGCTCAAAATGTTCAACAGCATGATGATAAAGCTTAAGATGTAGTTAACGCTGAATACTCTTTTAATTAACATCAAAATACTCTGAACAGCAATATACAACTTCAAAATGCATTAGGTGGTTGAAAATACGAAAGTATACAATAACTAGGTTTTTATGTGTTCTAACGAAAATGTGTGCTTGCCTGTGCACAATGCTAGAGTGTTCTGGGGGGTTGCCAGGGTGTTATTGTGCAGTTGCTAAGGTGTTCTGAGCATTGCTTTTTACATGTCTGATCACTTAGAAAAGAAATGGCACCACTCCTCAACAAATTATTTGAGTTAACGTCTTAACACAATTATTGCTGTTTTTGGCATACAGTATCAGTATCTGAGAACATGCAATAGGGGTGGGACAAAATATTGATAGGGCAATATATTATGAGAATCGATATGCTGGCGCCAAATATCGATATTTTAATTAATAAAATAAGGCGCTCTAAATAGATTTCCCTACTCCCAGCATGGCTCCACTACATGAACATACACTACCAGTCAAAAGTTTGGACACACTTTCCCATCAAAGAGCAAAAACTATTTCTTTCATTCTGAGATCTCCTTACCAGGATAAATAATTGTTAATAAAGTTATTTTTATAATAAGTGTATATGTACAAGAGTATATGTGTCCTGTATTCAAACTTCGTCTGACTTTCACCAAAATTGGCTTACATTATCTTCAGTCCATGACGGCAAAGAGTTATTAAAATCATTTTGGTAAGCCAAACCGTTCTTAATTAACGTCCAAACGAATTTGGTGAAGAGTACATCAAAATGTTTGAATTTTGTTGTGAAATGCTGTATTTTACGAACGCATTAGCGTATGATTATGAAACTTGTCATCGGCAGTATGCCCTAAAGGTACACAAAACGTTTTGGAACAGTGCCACCTTGTGGTCAAAATGTATAACGACATTTCAAAACATTCTAATAGCTTTTGATTAATTTGGCCTCTTCTAATGAAACTGGTCTTGATAGATTCCTCGAGTCATACCGAGGACAATGATATCAATTAACGCCATCTTTGGTCAAAATTGCTGTCCTCCATTTTAAATTTCTTTGAAAACCTACTTTTTCAAACTCCTTGACGTTGGTTGGCACAGATCATTTTCAGACCAAAATATTTATTAAAAACGTATTGATTGACCAAACCGTTCTCGAATAACGCGTCAACAAACTTGATGGCATGATGCCAAGCTGATTCTGAGGCTGTAACTGTTTTGACACCAAACTTTGTCATTGTCACCCTACACTGACCACACAACATCAATTTGGTAACAGCACCACCAACTGGTCAAAAATGATACGCAATGAAATCATATTACTAGTGATTGTAGTTTTGCTTTAAAAAAATCTAAAAATGTCTTTAATCACTCATTGTTGCAGTTGGTGTGATGCTCCCAGCTAGGGGGTGGTCAATATGACCAAAATCTTATATCACGATATGTGTAATTTTATTTCACAATAACGGTATACACTCACCTAAAGGATTATTAGGAACACCTGTTCAATTTCTCATTAATGCAATTATCTAATCAACCAATCACATGGCAGTTGCTTCAATGCATTTAGGGGTGTGGTCCTGGTCAAGACAATCTCCTGAACTCCAAACTGAATGTCAGAATGGGAAAGAAAGGTGATTTAAGCAATTTTGAGCGTGGCATGGTTGTTGGTGCCAGACGGGCCGGTCTGAGTATTTCACAATCTGCTCAGTTACTGGGATTTTCACGCACAACCATTTCTAGAGTTTACAAAGAATGGTGTGAAAAGGGAAAAACATCCAGTATGCGGCAGTCCTGTGGGCGAAAATGCCTTGTTGATGCTAGAGGTCAGAGGAGAATGGGCCGACTGATTCAAGCTGATAGAAGAGCAACTTTGACTGAAATAACCACTCGTTACAACCGAGGTGTGCAGCAAAGCATTTGTGAAGCCACAACACGCACAACCTTGAGGCGGATGGGCTACAACAGCAGAAGACCCCACCGGGTACCACTCATCTCCACTACAAATAGGAAAAAGAGGCTACAATTTGCACGAGCTCACCAAAATTGGACAGTTGAAGACTGGAAAAATGTTGCCTGGTCTGATGAGTCTCGATTTCTGTTGAGACATTCAGATGGTAGAGTCAGAATTTGGCGTAAACAGAATGAGAACATGGATCCATCATGCCTTGTTACCACTGTGCAGGCTGGTGGTGGTGGTGTAATGGTGTGGGGGATGTTTTCTTGGCACACTTTAGGCCCCTTAGTGCCAATTGGGCATTGTTTAAATGCCACGGCCTACCTGAGCATTGTTTCTGACCATGTCCATCCCTTTATGACCACCATGTACCCATCCTCTGATGGCTACTTCCAGCAGGATAATGCACCATGTCACAAAGCTTGAATCATTTCAAATTGGTTTCTTGAACATGACAATGAGTTCACTGTACTAAAATGGCCCCCACAGTCACCAGATCTCAACCCAATAGAGCATCTTTGGGATGTGGTGGAACGGGAGCTTCGTGCCCTGGATGTGCATCCCACAAATCTCCATCAACTGCAAGATGCTATCCTATCAATATGGGCCAACATTTCTAAAGAATGCTTTCAGCACCTTGTTGAATCAATGCCACGTAGAATTAAGGCAGTTCTGAAGGCGAAAGAGGGTCAAACACAGTATTAGTATGGTGTTCCTAATAATCCTTCAGGTGAGTGTATATCACAATATAGTTATTTTTGCTTTAAATAAGGTTTTTATGATATCAACATTTTTGATACCGTTGAAATTTCATAATTCTTATCCCCATTTTCAATATCATTTACAAAACTAATACTAGCCTTAAAAAAAACTCTCTAGCTTACTGAAGACAAGTAAACTGTGATAAAGAGAGCAAAGAAAACAAACTACAATAAAACAAAGACAGAAATGACCTCCCGGAAAACTTCAAGCACTAGAAATACTACATAAAATGTATAAAGTAATTAAATGTAATTTAATATAATAAATGTACTTTTTTTCTTAACAAAGTGATTCAGTCAAGAGCAGTGGGAGATTTTGTCTCTTTTTGTTGTTGTTTGATTAACATTAAGTGCTGTCACTTTAAGACCGACTGCATGGATCCAATATACTCGTGCATTTTCTTTCTCAACTGTTTACGTTCACTTAAGACAAAAATGCTTACTTGCAAATGCATGGTCACTTTGACTCATAGGTATGTGTATTTAACCGTTCAAGCCCAATTAGGCGGCAAAAAGCACTCAGCTCACACGCTCTATGAGCAGCGGCTTCGTGTCGTGCGTTTCCCAGAGAGTGCACGCATATACTGAAATGAGTTGTCTTGAGCTGCTAATTGCACGTCAACGTTTTTATTTTTTACCTGTTTAAAAATGCATGCAAACGACATGCTTTTGTGACCACTCAGCACAGCAACGTCACATGAGCGTAACCGCGATAGAGACGATAGTCCAAAATCCGGCTGACAAATTTCTACCAAATTAATTGTGTCTACCGGTATATCGCCCACCCCTACTCCCAGCCATGCTTGCATAACTCAGCATGCCTTTTTTATGCTTGGACCCTAATTGCTGCTTGCAGCTATATTTTAAACTTATTCCTGTGACGCAAAGCTTAATTTTCAGCAGCAGTCTTCAGTGTCACATGATCTTTCAGAAGTCCTTCTAATATGCTGATTAGCTGCTCAAGAAACATTTGTTATAATCAGTTATGAAAACCATCAACAGCATTTATTTGAAAAATAAATATTTTTCCTTTCCGTTACCTTTAGTGTAACTTTTGAACTTTTCTGAAGCACAAATGGTGTGAAGTTAGATACATGCCACAACCCTAAGAATGAGCATTAACAGTAGTAATGGTTGCATTAGCAAACACCGCTAATGTGCAACATTGTGTGCTGCTAATACATTTATTTATTTATCCTTTATTTAATCAGGAGATCCCATTGAGATATCACAATCTCTTCTTCCAGGGAGACCTGGTCAAGGCGG
Organism: Rhinogobio ventralis; assembly: GCA_039654625.1. Lineage (NCBI taxonomy): Eukaryota > Metazoa > Chordata > Actinopteri > Cypriniformes > Gobionidae > Rhinogobio > Rhinogobio ventralis. The sequence goes on from CM077194.1 coordinate 47,025,339, forward strand.
CAGCACATAAAGTTTCACACGGAGTTAACCACAAAAAGGGGTTTCTGCAACAATTAACACTGTAAATCAGAGGTGGCAGTATCTCTAGTTTAGCTACGTGTTGCAGATCGTTCCAAGCCCAGAGAGCATGAAAAGAAAAAGCATGTTTTCCAAATTCTGAGTATACCTTTGGAACTTTTAATCGAATGTGCAATAGAGATCTAGTACAATTACTATTTGTAAAAAAAGTTAATAGATTTTAAATATAAGGCAGTAATTAACCTAAAAGTGCCTTAGCAATAAACATATACATATGCAATTTCCTCCTATGATGTAAAGATGCCCAAGCCAATGATTCATATAGTATATACAGTGATGAGTACGTGAGTCTGCACCACAAACAACGCTGCATGATAGACCGAGTCCAGTTTCCTTAATAAAGATGAAGCCGCATGCATATAAACAAGGTCACCATAATCAATTACAGATAAAAAAAGTACTCTCCACTATTTTTGCCTCATAAGGAAAGCAGTTTAAGTTTAAGCTTCTTCAGCAGTTTATCAATGTGTACATTAAAATCTACCCATATACCTAGATATGTGTAGGAACTAATTATTTCAATGGTTGTACTAATAAGGTACCAATCAAAACTGTCACTTTATTCCCTGTGACAATTCCAGTTTCTCTTTTGTATCGGCACTAGCCCCAGATAAATTCCTTGACTGCCGGCTGATTTCTGGACATCTTGCCTTGGTACATGAACCAGCTCCATCCCTACAAATCTTCTGTGTCCATTTATAGGAGTAGTAGGTCTGTCTCCAGATGGTCCTGGTGATTTCTGTGTGCCTCACGCGGTGCGAGGCGCTCGCTTACGTCAGGCACGCTGCTGCCTCACAGGTGGGTTCATGCTGGAGCTGGAGAGGCTATGCAACCCACTGTATCTGTTTCCGTGATTGTGTGTGTACCAACATTTATTCATTCTATTGTGCCTCTAAAAGCCAACATCTTTATGCATTTGGATCTGTAACTGTCCTCATGTGCCCTTGTACCATGACAAGTTGGCATGAGGGTGTCAGTCACCCGCTTAGGCTGAGCATCTGGCTCAGCAGGAACATTAACCTGCATGAAGGTTACCGTGTGAGTCTTTTTGTGATGGATATGTCATTTGGTGCATTTCATATTTATTTATTTATTTACAAAGTCAGAAAAATCATTGATTTTCACAACATTCTGATGTTGCTTGCAGAATATAAACAAGGCTTTTCTGTTGCCAGAATTAATTTGTTTTCTGCATACAAGAACACAGCCTTACAATAAGCAGTCACTTTTTATGTAAAATATTATAGGCTATATATAGGTTGAGTACATTTAAAATGAACTACTGTTTAATATATATATTGCTGCTATTTGGTAATGTAAACTTGCTTCTTGAGTATTCATCTTTCTTTTTAGTAGCAATTTAGTGGAGAACAGCTGTACCAAATATATCAAATAATTTTATATAATTACAGCTAAAAGCTGACATTGTCCTAGGCAATATATTTCCTAGCTGTGTTAGTTAAAGTGCCCCTATTATGCTATTTTAAAGGCTCCTGATTTTGTTTTGGAGGTTATCTAGGTTTACATGCGTCAAAAAACACATTCATTTTCTCATAATATACACTGCACATCACCACATTGTTCAATTATTCTTAAACGACTCGACGGATGAATCAGTCTCTCTAAACCCCTCCCTTCCATGAGCTACTCTGCTCCGATTGGTCAGACGGCCCAATCTGTTGTGATTGGTCTACCATGTACAGCGTGTGTTTCGAAAGCTAAACACACATTACCATAACTGAACTTAAGCTCCGGAGGCTTCCTAAAGTTCAGCGATTTTATACACTGTAAAGACGTCAATTTTACCATATCAATCCGAGTGCGAGTCCGATGATGAAACACTGAAAGAACTAGTTATTCAACCCGAACCTCCATCACAAGGTCGACTTGAGCAGGACGATTCTCAGTGATACGCTACTCAGTTTGAGGTACATGATGAGATGTTGCAGCTGTAATTCCTCACCATCAGCATTAACAAGTGTATGTCCACCAACAAACCCATGCATATATTTCTAATTTATTGCGGTGCACATGCGGGAACTGTATCAATAACAGCGTATACTTTAGCCGAGCACTAACGTGAATGACTGATGTAACATTAAAGTTTGTAAAACAACTCTTGCTCCATCCTTCATCTTTACTCAAAGTAGTAAGAACGACAGACAATCTGCATTAATAGACACAGTTTTAGGTAATAGTGGCCCACAGCTGATCAGCAGAAGTATTTCAGTAAGACAGTAATAACGTGAGTTAGCCGGAAACTTGCACAATATAAAACACAAAACTACGTGCACTACATGCACACTGCATGAAAGGGAATATTCCAAAAACCATAATAGGGGCACTTTAAAGGGGATCGTGCTAGGTTAGACTACTAGCCCAGAAATTCTAGTACTACAAAAAATGTAAAACATTTATGTAAATAAAACAAAGAAAATACTATTTCAAATTTCATGAGTAGTTTGAGAGTGAAAATTGTTTACGCCAACCTTATTTCAGCTGTTGTAATCATTGTAAGCTATTATGTTATGAACAAGCATATCTAGATATTGAGCATTAAATTTGATTCCAACTACAAACTGAACAAAAATCTGGCTCCCTTTTCTTCCTTCTCTGCCCCACCTCCCCTCGCCTCCCCTCCCCTCCCTAACCTACATCTTCATTTTTGCTGCGTCTGTGTGATTTCATTTTCTGCTGAGTTGCTGAAATGTGAGCAAGTTTATCTCTGTCCTTTTCACTCTTTTTCTGCCCTCCTCTCTTAGTAACTTGTTCTTATTACAGGTTTAACTTCACAGTGCAGAGATGCCATTTCACTAATCAAAACAATTATTGTATTATTATCACTATTCTTCCATTCTTCTAGTTAACATATCTACACTGCAAGTGATCGGCTCGAAAGCAACAAAACTAAACCACTGTCATTTTCACCCTAAAATGAAAATTCTGTCATTATTACTCACCCTCATATGGTAATAAAATCATTATTATTTTCAGAAAATCTTCCCCTCGTCTTCCCCTTTGCGGCAGCAAAGTGACTGTAAGTCATTGACATTGCTTATTTTAGATAGCTGGCAATGTGAACGCTGAGCAGAGTTACGGGATCTCTGCTATGAATGGACAGTTTCAAGGAAATAGATAAAAACATAAAAGGCTTTGCGAAAGTGACTCATTAAATCAAATTGAATTAAAATTAGATTTGAAGTTCACAATCTAAAGAAAAGCTTTACTGGAGAATAATATAAAAAAAAAAAATTAACCTTACAAAACAGTGGATGTGAGCACTCACAAAAAAGAAGCACTTGTAGTCAAGACAAAACTTACGTTAACATGTTTAATCAATGCAATCATAATTTGTGTGGAAAAATAATAAAAGCTGGTGGTGGTTTACTGCCACTAGTGTTCATTTCAGCTGGAAACTGATTTACAGTGTTAATTATTGCAGAAATGCATCATCACAGTCAGTCTGTGAACAGGGTCCATATGTCCGCTAGAGCTAAGGAAGACCTGCCTTGCAGTAAAAAGATATAGGGCCCTATCATACACCCGGCGCAATGTAACTCCTGGCACGACGCAAGTGTTTTTTGCTAGTTTCAACCCGACACAGTTATCATTTTCACGTCCAGCTCCACGTTGTTTAAAGCAAATGCACTCGCGCCCATCTGTTCGCCCATGGGCGTGCTGGTCTGAAAACCAGGTGTGTTCAGGAGCATTATTGGCGCGTTGCTATTTTGAGGAACTGAAAACGACTGCGCAGTATTTTCTGTGTTATTTAAAGAGCACGTTAGTAGTATGCGTGCGCACACTCTGCTTATTACACACACAGGGACGCGCAGCAGCACACAAACATGCCAAATATTAAAAAGAAAAGGATTACAATGTAAAAGATTATTATTGTGTACATAAAGATAAAAATGCATTACATATTCGAATATTCGTTCGATGGGTTGGTGTTCGATTTTCAATTTTGGGATTCGAATATTAGTTTTTTTTTCTACGCGCACACCTGACATCCCCCTCGAAACGATTCTCATTCGCGCTTACATATGTTTACACTATAAAATCTGGCGAAATACAAATACTTTTTTTTTTTTTTTTTTTTTTTTTTTACAATTATCCTATAGCCTAGTAGTTTTTAATAGGATGGACAGTTGAATAGGAACCCAACCTCGTTATACTTAATTAATATATTTGCTTCTTCTTAGTGTTCCCTGCAACGGAGTATTCTCTGTCTAGAGCGCACAACTGCACGAGCTTATATGGAAGAAGCGCAGGCCTGAGCTTGCATTTTGGGTTAAGCTGCGTTCGTTTGACATTGTGGAAAACAGAATAATAGAATCAAAATGTATTCGCCTTTTACCCGTTAGGGATGTGACGGTGAGAAAATTTTCCCTCACCGTCACATTACAGTGCTTGTGCGGCCGTGAATGAATGACAGTGCGGCCGTGCGCAGTTTACTTTCAGTTTGCCAATTCGAGGGCGGGTTGCTTGAATGGTGGGTTCATTAGCCTATTATTCTTAATGAAAAACACAACAACAGAACAGTACAATGACAAACTCCATTAAATAGGCGCTTTTACATTTCGCTTCGAAACCAAATCTTCCGCAATCATCGTCATTCAGCTCAGCTCTCGTGATGAAATCTGACTCCTGCTGCGTTTGTGCTGCGAGACTCATTCGGCTCATGCGGCACCTTCAGTATTTAATTGTAGTTAATCTGTTCTCTAACTGAACTTAAATTTTTACTACTATAAAATATCAAAAAGATGTGGGGGCGGTGCTGCGGTGAGCAAGTGATGTAACCGGTGTTATGCCTGAACACTGGTAACACAGACTATCGCAGCAAGCCTAATATTACCCGTTATTATCAATCTAAATGGTTTTCGGACCAGCCCTACTTGCATGTCATAATGGATAGTCATTGCATGTATCAATTTACCTGTTTGCAGTAATTATGAATGAAATTGACTAATTATTTGACCAGTCTTGGCAATACACACATGTATTTAAACTGACTCGTCAGGTTGAGGGTGTCTATATTCCGCCATGTAAATAGCGAATCCGCCATGGTGTAAGCGCAACTGGCTTTTAAAGGGAATGGGAGATGAGACTCTGATTGGTTTATTGCACGTAATGCCCAAAACACACCCATGACTCATTAAGAGACTAGGGACAACCCTTTTAGACCATTGCGCCTGATGAGCAGACCATTTTTCTCGTTGTTAAACTAACAAAAGTGGATTCGGACACGCCCTAAGTGCACTTGCGCCATGCACTTTAGACCATGCGCTCAGATCATTAAAATAGGGCCCACAGTCATCAATTGTTAAAGACTACGCTTTTCCTTTATGACATTGATTGTTGTTTTACTGTGATCTTGGCAAGCGATTTTAGAGATATCAGTCTTCTCCCATTCAAGTAGATAGGAGGAATGACCAATATAGCTGCATGGATGCATTACCAATAGTGAAGTAACTTGTGATTTACTGACTTTGGTATTAGGAAGTCTGTCTGCTGAATGCCACGATTGACTGATCAGAATCAAGTATTCCAGAAGCAAGTAATCTTGAAATCTTAAGAATTGAGGAGAATTTTTGAATTTGATTTTTCTAGACAGTTTGCTAATCACCACCAGAATCAAAGAATCCAGTTGTTTTAAATTAGATATACTGCTTTTATTAATTTCCCTTTGTATGTACAATTTTTTTGTACAATATGAAGATGCCACATTTTATTTGTTCTTTTAGGTCCGGTTCCACAGACAGAATTAGGCCTTAGTTTAATTTGTCGCTTTTATAAACGTGCCTTTAGAAAAAAAATTACTCGTGTAATTCAGAGACAAAACAATGGCACTGACATATTTTAAGATATCTTAGATCAAGTTGCTTTCAATTAAAACAGCTCAAACATGCATTTTAGTCCAGGACTAGCTTAAGCCTTGTCTGTGAAACTGGGGGTAAGTGTTTTACATCATTTTATATGAATAAAAACCTGAATGTTGGAATTATATTGAATAGGCCCTAAACAATGAAATCATAAGCTTGAAAGTGGCTGTTAGGATCAGTGATGAATATTACTGACCTCTAGTGTTAGATGCACGTGAAAAGGCAATGAAAAAATACTAAAACTCATTGAATCAACATAAAATAGGTTGCTCTAACATAATTAAATTTAAGGGTTAGATGAGGCTGTCTCAATTTGAAAGATCCTTGGAAGGCAGCCGTTGTTACACGTCCTTCATTCAGCTCATTTTGAAGGATGCTTTGACGTGTGTCCTTCGCATCTTTCAATCACCCACAATCCTTTGCACACATTCCAATTCACGAAAAAAGAACTAGCTGGAAAACGAGTCGGCACTGAGCTTGTCTGAATTCATTGTAAAATGAAAGACAAAAATAATGTTTTCGGAGATGAAGACATACATGTTATCTTTTGTTTTGCTGTATCTCAATCACTTAAAAGGATAGTTCACCCAAAACTCAAAAAGCCAAACAGTTGATGGGACCCCATTGACTTCCGTAGTATTATTTTCCATACTGTGAAAGCCAATAGGGTCCATTAACTGTTTGGTTACCGACATTCTTCAAAATATTTTCTTGATGAGAAAAAAACTCATACAGGGTTGGAACAGCTTGAGGGTGAGAAATTTACAAAAGTTTCATTTTTGGGTGAACTATCCCTTTAACCCTCATCCTTCCCTCGCACTTTGTAACAAATGCTTCCCTTGCGGGTAAAAATGACCTGAAGCCCTAAAATTATACTTAATTATTATTTTTTTTGGCCAGAAAGCTTATTTCATTTCGATAAAATAGTTTTTCAATTTTTCAATCTAATTCAAGTTATTTTTTTTAACTTATTTACCTTTAAATTACGAGATTTTATCAACAAATAATAAATAAGTAATAATTTAAGCACATTCTTAACATTCTTTCAACTTAAATTCAAAATAACTTACAATTTCATGCATAACCCTTTTAATTCAGCTCAAAATATCTTATATTGGGAGTCTTTGCCGACCTCCTCTTGCCACTAGATGGCCTTATAGCTCTATGGAGCAAATGAGCTGTTCCGCTGGGTCCTAAAGTCAGTTTTTCTTCAGTATGCATTCATTATAAAATAATATTTGTTGGTAAAATTTTAGCATTCCACGGAAGCATTCCATTCTATGGGGGTCAAATTGACCCGTGAAGTAAGGGTTTGTTACTTTTTTAAATTTCACGAAACTCCTCGAATCCAGTCAATTTTTGGGTGTGTATTCATGGTTCAAGGCTTAAAACTAAACTGACAATAATGTAAGCCACTGGGAGGCCACAGTCATTCACTGTGCTGCATTAATAGAGAGCCAGTTAATATAAATATGTTCAATACAAAGTATATTTCCAAAATTAAGTTTATTTTCGTGCTGTGAACATGGGTGCAGGAACCTGCGACTTAGCCATGCGCTCACTAGACCATCTCATTCTAGCGTTTAATGATGAGGACTCTAGCGAAGTCTCCGAAGGACTGGACTAGGAAGGACACACACAACCTCACTAGGATGCAGCCTTCTGTTTGAGAAGCAGCCGTACATTTAATCACCCTTGAATGCAATGCATCATTCAGTTTCATTGTTTGTCACATTACTTGCTCGTAGTGTAGACACCGTTTAATAATATTGTCATATGACATTTTTCCATAAAAGCATGAAAATGCAACTTTCTAACTAAACAGTTTCTTTTCCCACTATGGACCACTGGCTTCTGAAGTTTTTTCTTGCTTTGCAAGTTTCTATCAGGCTGTGGTTGCTTTGTGGAGAGATGTCTTTATTAGTAAAAATGCATTATATTTATTATTATTATTATTAATGGCTTGTTTCTTAGAAATTAAGAACGGCTTGCAAATTCGTAATGCGAGAAAGAAACCGCTTTCTTTCAGTGCAAATTGGGAATGATAAACTGCGTGAGAGCTGTATCACCTCAGCAGCTGACAACACCTCAGATTATTGATGATATCTTACCTTTGCACTTAATGTGGACAAAGACTCACAGATGAGGAGGAATATCATAAAAAGAGCCAAAACCCCTTCTTATAGCATTCAGTCCTGCGTAAGAGGGCACTAAAAGTATTTGGACTGCAGTCTAAGGCCGCATTTACATTACATGCTTCGTGTGACCCAATACCGATTTTTTTTCCATCCATGTGGCACAGATCGGATATGACCCATGAACGTGTAAGCAGGAAAAAATCACCTCGCGGTTGGTGTCTACCTGAGTTGATGTCATTTGCAACGTTGCTTTTTCAATGATGTACGACTCGCATTGATGGGAAAATCAGATCTGTCCACTTACATGACAGACGCAAATGCACGTATCAGATTCCTATATAGATTTATTTCCACATATGAATGAGGCCTGAAACTGATCTGAGAATATGTGATTTTTTCCTGCTTACACGTTCATGGGTCATATCCGATCTGTGCCACATGGATGGAAAAAAAATCGGTATTGGGTCACACGAAGCATGTAATGTAAATGCGGCCTTAGACTGCAGTCACATGATTCTTTTCACAATGGAGGACGAAGGCTCAACCCAATGTTTTGCTGACCTTTAAAGATGGTGAGGAAAGCAAAATCATGTATTATCATTTCGTCTATGTCCATTGCAAATCATGCCGTTTTTACTTCCTTTTCTGCCTGAGCTTTTCTGGGTCAGTACGTCTACCTTGGGTTGTTTTGCCAAGTGTATAGTGTAAATGCAGATATCGGATATGGGTCACTTTTAAAAAAAGATGTAAGCTGGTCATCAAAAAAATCATATATATAGTCAACAAATCAGAACTAGGCATCAAGACCTGCAGTGTATATGTGGCCTAATTAACTGTTTTGGCTATTCCAATAATTTGTGAGGACATATCTTAATACAATACAATGACATTCAAGAATTGTGTACAAAAAGCCTTGTAATTCTGCAAAAAACAAGTGTAAAGCACATAATTCTTTCGGACGTTACTTTACAGATTTACAGATATTACTAGGCTGGGAAAACCCAGCCGGATCTGTCGGCGATTTGATTTCGCCCTGCAGCTCAGGCTGAAAACCTGTAATTTTTTTCTATCCTGCTTCCGTTACAAATCTGCGGGGACCAATCACGAACTGGCTTATCCACCTGGCGCGACGGCATGCAGCTTTTTGTAAATACCACTCACTTTCATGTTTTTTTTTGCACAACCTGCAAAAATCGCTCGATGCGCTCGATGCTAGATGCTGCTTCTGCAAACCGCTGATCAATGCTACAAACCAACAGGTTTATTGACACGTTTCCTGTCTGGAGTTTTCGTGTCGCTCTGCAAAGTAAGTCACCCGGATCGTTGGTCTGATTGGTTGAAGGACTATCCAATTGCTTACAGAGTCATGTGAACTACACCCGTTGATCACGCCTCTTGTGCAGTAGAAAATACAGAGCAGACTCCCCAGACTAATGTTCAATCTTAAAAGATTGAGCTCGGTCTGGTGATATTAGCCAGATATTACTGTAATCGTTTAACCGTATAATTAAAAGGGGGTGTTCATAATTTTGGCTGTATGAGTTTTTTATTTTTGGAGATTTGATGGTTTTGTAAATATAAATTATATATATTAAATATAGAGTTAATAATGTATCAGTGAAAGTTCAGTGCTGAACATCTAAGTGGTCCAAATGAACCTGAAGTATGAACAAGTTTAACAGGTTTTTTACGCATATTTAAAAAAAAAACATCACATTAAACATTAAATGTAGGGTAGGCATTTTTTTCCTAAACACTTTTTGTTATTCTGTTTGAAACTCTCTTTACATCCTGATAGCAATCAATAACAGAAGTGGTCTAAATATATATATAATACCTGGGAGAGCACTTTGAAATCTGCCATCTTTGCTCATGGGAATACAGATCTTTTTGAGCCAATCACTTGTGGTGTAAATGCCTTGTGTTTAATCACCCTGGAACTGCAGAAAATTATGAAAACTAAAAACATTGTGTTGGTTAATGTTTAATTCAGTTTACTTTTAGTTTACTTAGTATAAAAAAGACAACTTCAAAAGGCCCTAAAGGTAGGGCAGGCAATTTCGGAGAGGCTAGCAATAGCAAGCTAGCTAGCTTTGAAAGCATAAGACTGGTAGGCTATGCTATGCAATGATTGGACGAACATGTTTTGGTCCTGAGACTTTCACAGAAGATATATGAAAAAAAAAAAAAAAAAGGATAATCACAAATAATCCTTTAGGTGAGTGTGTATATATATATATATATATATATATATATATATATATATATATATATATATATATATAAATATTTTTAGCTAGCTTGCTATTGCTAGCCTCTCTGAAATTGCCTGCCCTACCTTTAGGGCCTTTTGAAGTTGTCTTTTTTATACTAAGTAAACTAAAAGTAAACTGAATTAAACATTAACCAACACAATGTTTTTAGTTTTTATAATTTTCTGCAGTTCCAGGGTGATTAAACACACAACATTTACACCACAAGTGATTGGCTCAAAAAGATCTGTATTCCCATGAGCAAAGATGGCAGATTTCAAAGTGCTCTCCCAGGTATTATATATAGACCAACTTGCTACTACAGATATTACTGAAATTGGTGTCCTGAGAAATCACAGCTGGAGAGTGGATGTGTGGTTGAACTTAGCAAAATGCCTGAAAGAGCTTACAGTACATAAAAGAGAAAAAAAAAAAAATTCACTGACAAATGTTTGCATTGTGGCCTGTGAATGTAAAAATTGGCACATGAGCAAAAAATGAAAGAGTTGATTTCTTAAAATACACTAAACTAATTACTGACTGGGCACATAGCCACTTTTCCCCTCAATTTCAGTGATCAAAACTGCAATCGTCTTATGCAGTGCCATAAATTATGTATAGAGTTATGGATTTCTCTATTCATTTAAAGTGAAAACAGAGGAGGAGGATGGAAGGAAATGAGTTATATATTTTTTCAGTTGCTTTTCTTCTCTCATTTCACATTTCACCACAACCAATGATTTACAACATAATAACATAATGGTATTTATAATCACAACAAAGCACAAAGTGGACACAAATGAGAAGACTGTGTGTGTTACATGCTGTTTTCTGTAATATTTTGAGCCATTGGCACTTTACAATAAGGTCTCATTTTAGTAGTAGTTGACTATTAGCTAATCAGTAACTACTATTTTTCATACCTCCCAGAGGACATACAGTATATTGCCAAAAGTATTGGGACACCCCTCCAAATCATTGAATCATTGAAAAATGTATGTGTTCCAATCACTTCCATGGCCACAGGTGTATAAAATCAAGCACTAGGCATGCAGACGCTTCTACACACATTTGTGAAAGAATGGGTCGCTCTCAGGAGCTCAGTGAATTCAAGCGTGGTATCGTGATAGGTTGCCACCTGTGCAATAAGTCCATTTGTGACATTTCTTCATTACTAAATATTCCACGATCAACTGTTAGTGGTATTATAACAAAGTGGAAGCAATTGGGAACTACAGCAACTCAACCACAAAGTGGTAGGCCACGTAAAATCACAGAGCGGGGTCAGCGCATGCTGAGGTGCACAGTGCGCAGAAGTCGCCAACAGACTACAGACTATATATACAGACAATAGCTACAGACCCCCAAACTTCGTGTGTGCAGCTGTATCCTAGCCTTACATCACCAAGTGCAATGCAAAGCGTCAGATGCAGTGGGGTAAAGCACGCCGCCACTGGACTCTAGAGCAGTGGAGACGTGTTCTCTGAAGTGACAAATCACACTTCTCTGTCTGGCAATCCGATGGACGAGTCTGGGTTTGGTGGTGTCCAGGAGAACGGTACTTGCCTGACTGCATTGTGCCAAGTGTAAAGTTTGGTGAATGGGGGATTATGGTGTGGGGTTGTTTTTCAGGAGTTGGGCTTGGCCCCTTAGTTCCAGTGAAAGGAACTCTTGATGCTTCAGCATACCAAGACATTTTGGACAATTTCATGCTCCCAACTTTGTGGGAAAAGTTTGGGGATGGCCCCTTCATGTTCCAACATGACTGCACACCAGTGCACAAAGCAAGGTCCATAAAGACATGGATGAGCGAGTTTGGTGTGGAAGAACTTGACTGGCCTGCACAGAGTCCTGACCTCAACCCGATAGAACACCTTTGGGATGAATTAGAGCGGAGACTGCGAGCCAGGCCTTCTCGTCCAACATCAGTGCCTGACCTCACAAATGCGCTTCTAGAAGAATGGTCAAAAATTCCCATAAACACACTTAAACCTTGTGGAAAGCCTTCTCAGAAGAGTTGAAGCTGTTATAGCTGCAAAGGGGGTGGGTCAACTCCATATTAAACCCTACGGATTAAGAATGAGTTATTAATTAATAAGAGTCATTACCGTTCATGTGCATATAAAGGCAGACGTCCCAAAACTTTCGGCAATATAGTGTATCTAGAAGAGGACAAGTAAAGCACTTGTAAGTGATTTTACACCAAAATCAACTGACTTACTGACAAACATGGGAAGCTTTTTAGCACTAATGCAAAAATGTGCAAAAATATAAAGTATGAATTGTGTTTTAGGTGTATAATCAGCATGGACGTGCACAGGTTGCTACCTATGGGGCACGGGCCAATGGCCCTTTGCCCTCATGGCACCTCTAGCAGGCAAGAGTATCATGTAGGAGCGGATATAGTGGATTTCAATCCGCACTAAATGCATTCTGTCATGACAGATTCAGATTCTTCTGCTCCAGATCCACTCCGGGTTTCCTTTTCTCGCTTGCACCACAGCTGTGCTCTGAGTTCCCTAGAGGAGTAGTGAACTAGAGGAGACCTATCTTTCATAATTAATTTTAACGCGATCACAATTTCTGCCTTTCACAGTTAAATAAATGTCTGTGGTATTGATGTGCTAGCAAGCAAAAAAACATTGATAAATATATTGGTGTTTATTCTCATTATGGGCTGTTAATGATAGATTGACACAAGCTTTTTAAGCCTCATTAATGCTTGACTTGTCCTCACTTGGCAAGGCTGAGTTTTGCCGTGCGGCTCACACTGAACTGGGCAGGCAACATGTTGCGACACGAAAATGCGCTGTAAACCATGATCTTTTGCAATACATTCATTAATGAAGCAACACAAAATACTTAAGTGAACTAATCACATAGTGCTTGAAAAGGTCCATAAACACAATATAAACAGTACAATACAGTAAAGCTTACTCAATCTGGAAGTTTAAGCAGTTTATTCTGCAATTTTACACATTTAAAAAAAAAATTGTTTAATTGTTTCAATTATGACAAATTTCCATCAAATTGAATGGAATAATCTTTAAATGTTTCAGTAGTCTATTAGTGTAGTAGTCGATTCCTAAGACCAGGGTCGAAATTAACAGGAGCGTGGGGCAAACATGCAACAAAAATGCCTCAAAATCCAAGATATATGAGCAAATATTCCTCTCCAATGAGTTCCTTTTTTAACAAAATATCACACAAACAAGAGATCTGTGCAACATTGGCATCATGGACATCAAATGCCAAGAGATTGTAGATGTAAAGAGGCTAATCCTTGACATGATCTCAAATATATATTGTGTTGTAATGTTGAAGTAAGCCCTCATAAACAGCACAAACAGATTGGACAGTATTCTGCATGTGTCCCTCCATCATCCTCCATAAAGATCCATGGCCCATTCTTAGCTACCTAGATAAGTAAAATCTCATATTGCTTGATGGAGTTCATGTTTCCTAGCAAAGTTTCCAGGACCTTAACAGCTACACTGTATTTTGGCATGTATTAACCCAACTAACAACACTAGCAAAGTGCATCTAATAGAAATTTAGCAGAATTGGTAACTCCTAGGATGCAACAATCACTGACACCAAGAGTGGAACCGATGGACCTCGGAAAGGATGTAATGACTTTAAACATTTTAGTCCCCAAAGACATATGTGTATGCGTTAACTAGAAAAAGCAGCAATGCATATGGAGGGAACAGAAGGACAACTGAGGCAGATCTAGCTGGCATCTAGACGCAGTGGCTCCTTAAGATATTGGCAGCCATTCAATACACCATTAACAGCCCTGAAAATCATCAAATGAGTCAGATGTTGGCAGCACAAAAATTCTCAGGCACTTTTTATTCAATCTCTGTGGCATCAGATAGGCAGTGTATTTGCGTGACTGTTTACTAGTCAGTGGGTTGTCAGGTAGCAGTTCATTTGGAGAATTTGACTTCCCATACACTCCAAAAACAAACAATGGTAACCACAAACAACTTCAACATAAACTCTTTTAACTATTTTTTGACTTTTTTGTCAAATAGGATTAAATGCTAACACGTTTTTCCCTTTACTAAAAAAAAAAATGCACTTCATCTCAATATATATATATATATTCTCCTTATCAAGTCCTATTCAAAGCTTGCTAGGAACTAGAAATCCCCCAAATTCCAAGTTATCAAGATGATTTTATTAAAGTTACACTATGTAACTTTTTTTTGTATAAAATTAACTAAATTTTAAATAACTTTCATACATCATCGGTTCTTTCTTCCAAAACGTGTTTGTCTTAACCTGATTAACTATGGTAGGCCTATTATAAGTGTTTTTATTTTAGACTTGTCGGGATGGTTTTTACGAGAAATTGTGTACATACGTCACTCGGCCGTGCGTCTCGTCTCATCCATAAATGGAGAAAAGTTGCTCCAGCTGTTTTGACGAGTCTGGTGTGGGAGTGTTTAAAATAACACAGAACAGAGGAGAGTCAGCTGTCAAAAAGAGAACACGACAGAGCTCGCAATAAAACAAGAACCAACATTGGCTTGGAGATGATGGCGTTTTTATTGAACAGATAAATTGCCATATGTAGTTCATTGTAAAGCATTATCTATTATGAAGGCTCATTTGATTATGGTTGTTGTAGTGCTGTGATGGAATTTATTCTCAAGCAAGTACCGCGTCTATTAATGGGTAAAGCTACGACTTAAGATCCTTTCCATCTAAACTGGTTAAATCTGTAGTGAATGTTTTATGAGCAGTAGAATAACCATATTCATCCACACAGTCACGCAGAGCCAAAGCACAACCAAAACAATGTTGTTATTTTTTTAACCGCTAGAGGGCCAAAAGTTACATAGTGTACCTTTAAGTTAGAGAAACGTAATAAAAAAATGCAGAAATTTCATTTTACATTACACACAAAATTAAGTTGACGTAATTATTATTATTGTCAATAGAACTCATCAAAATTAAGTTGTGTAATAGGTGCAATGAATTACTTTAGAGTGATAACTAAATAAAACAGATGAGGGGCAATGAGGAAGGATTAATGCTAAAGGTAGTTAGGCATGCAGATGAAAGAGAGTTCAACATTTAAAATATACACCTAAATAAAATAATTACACTTACTAGACTATTAGTGTCTTATTAATCTTAAATTCAAATCAATATAGCTTAAATTTTATGTTGCAATTGAAAAATCTCACTGTAGATCTATGGGGTCTCACATAAGTGCTGATTTATTATTAATTCACAGCTGATCTCACACACTTCCTCACTCACTTCAACTAGACTTCAACACTGTCAGCAGTTCCTCCTTAAAAGCTGACAGTGCTGGTCATCTGCACACAACACTGTCATGAAGATAGTCTTGGAGGATCTTTAAAGATCTCTGTAATATCTAAAACAGTTTCTCACTAACACAGATAAGATTACACGACGAGTGTAAAGGAAAGGAAGTGCACTTAATTGTATTGAACATGCACTTGTAGTGTACTTCAAATTTAAAATCTGTTAATATATAAAGTTAATAATTTAATGTAATAATTTTTTTTATTACAAATATATTTAAAGACATGACATATAAGTTATAATAGAAATTACATTCATTATTTTAGATTACCATAAATGCTTATCAGTACATTCAGCAGTAATTTAAGCACACATTTCAATATGAAGTCAATAATTTTTCTTCAGACCAAATTATCTGAGCTACTGTATGCTATTCGCTGTTATTTTTTTAAATGATGTACTTGTTTGTTCTTTTTTATTTTACCTAATGGTTTCATAGTTCACAAAGTTCACATTGCAAACTGGCAAAGTAGCGTGATTTCAGTTTCGAAATGCTTTGAAATGTCAATGGTTCGCCTGTAGGGGGCGATAATCTCTGTGAACCCATGTCTGTATGTTTTATAAATATACTGTACACATTTGTAATGACACATTTGTATAATAAAAGGAAGCCTCTTATTTGCCTGATTAACCAAGCTCTTCATAAAACGAGCCCAACAATTTAAAATGGCATTATTTGTTAATTGCATTTAACAGATTACACTTTCAATAAATCATTTGTAATTGGTTTGTAAAAGGTGTTTTTATGCATGTTTTGGGTGTGTTTTTGCTGCATTTAAACCGTTTTGACCAGCATGTGGCGTTCCGAGTACTTTGAAACAGTGAATCATTTTGCGAAGCAATTGGTTTATGTGATTCAAAGTTTCGAAAAGCTTAGTTTTTCCCATTACTGATATCAAGCTGCATAGCAAGCAGTTTTGTACAGCTAAAAATAACTGAAAGCAGATGACATCGAAAGCCAGACACATTCAATTTACAAATGGCCGACGCACACTCTTAGGTTAAAAATAAGGATAATATGTTTGTTCGGAGAATTTGACTACAGATTGTTTTGTAAACGAGGCACAGTGTAATGGAGAGTTCGCAAAGGAACCTTTGTTCAATGATAAAGCAACAACTGTATTGGGTCTGACTGCAGCTACATACATATATATATATTTGTTTTTTCTTTTGTGTGCAAAAAACTTTATTAACATTCTAAATTAACCTCGAGGAATATGGAAAAATAATTTTAAAAAATCCATGTAATGTCCCCTTAAGATTCATCCATAAATAAAGGTGTGCATAACAGAACAAATGGACAATCATTGATCACATTGTGGAAACAAATAAATAACTTATATTCAGTTAGATAAAAGGTTTTTGTCCAATCAGGATTTCCTACTAAAAGATCCGGTTTGGTTACTACAATATCTACAGATCTGAAGTCACATTGGTAATTCTGGCAGAAATGTATCTGCAGTGTGTGTGTGTGTGTGTGTGTCTGGTGGGCGAGGTTGCTCACTGAAAGTTGCTGATTGTGTTTTGTCAGCATGGTAATCAGATCCTTCTCTCTGCCTGGACGGTGTCTTGAACTGCTCGATATATCAGGAAGTAATTCATCATTGAATTACTTCCTGTTACTATTGTATCATATTCAGGTGTGTGTACAGGGTTTCACACATGTGTGCATGTGTGTCTATTTGATAATGGTCTCATTGGTGACCAGAAAAATGCTGATAAGCATGTATGCAGTTTGTAGTTCACTGCAGTGGTCTAAAATAGCTGCAGCCCACGGGCCATTAATATGCATCAATATGTTCTATGTAACAGGAGAGGGTCTATGAACTGCATTACTGTAGCTGTTTCTAAATCCAGATTATTTCCATTTTCTACTTCCTTTTGGGTCACAGAATTCTGCTGAAAGTGTTTAAACATGATAAATGCGTTAAACAGAGAATTGGCAGCATAATTAAACATTTTGAAAAAATACCTTTTGAATATACATACTCCAACATATGTACAATTCACTGCCGTTTTCAGCTGAAATGAACACTAGAGACAGTAAAACAACTTTTTTTCCATTATGATTACAGGGGCAGATTATTGATTAATAAGACTCATTTTTTCACGGTTCCTTGCATAATATTGTAATGACCTCAAAATACTTTTACCACATGCATGATTTGTAATTTTGACATTTGCATCCCATAACCAGCTACAGTCATGGTCAGAATTATTGGCACCCTTGGTAAATATGAATGAAGAAGCCTGTAAAAACAAATCTGCATGGTTAACCCTTTAGATTTTTTTTACTTTTCATTGAAGTAAAATAATTGAAAATGTGAGGAAAATCTCTTTATGAAATAAATGTTTTTCTCCAAAACACTTGGCACCCTTTTATTCAATACATTGTTTAACCCCCTTCTTCTATAATGCCTGATGAGTTTGGAGAACATCAAAGCCCATTCCTCCATACAGAATCTCTCCAGATCCTTCAGATTCCCAGCTCTTCTCTTCAGTTCATCACTCATTTTCTAAAGGGTTCAGGTCAGGGGACTGGGACGGCCATGGCAGAAGCTTCATTTTGTGCTCAGTCACACATTTTTGTGTTAATTTTGATGTTTGTTTTGGATCGTTGTCCTGATGGAAGATCCAACCACGGCCTTTATCTGTTGGTATTTGAAAGAATCCATGATGCCATGTATCTGAAGATGTCCAGGACCTCCAGCAAAAATAGGCCCTCAACATTAAAGATCCAGTGGTATATTTAACCGTGGTTATGGGGTACTTTACATCCCTGTTTGCACCAAAGCCATCTGGTGGGTTTGCTGCCAAAAAGCTCTTTTTTTTTTTAGTTTCGTCTCACCGTAGACTCCGGTCTCTTTTGAAGTTCCAGTCGTGTCTGAACTGAATATGCTCTGAGTTTGTTTTTGGATGAGCGAGGAGGATTTTTCTTGAATCCCTCCCAAACAACATGTGGTGATGTAGGGGCTGTTTGATTTTTTTTGTTTTGTTTTTTGACTCAATCTCTGCTTTTCTCCATCTGTGATCTTGGAGAGTCTTTGTCCACTCAAACTCTCCTCCTCTCGTACATTAGGACGATATAGACACACGTCCTCTTCCAGGCAGATTCCTAACATCTTTAGTTGATTGGAACTTCTTAATTATTGCACTGATGGTGGAAATGGGGATTTTCAATGCTTTAGCTATTTTCTTACAGCCACTTTCTTTTTTGTTCTGCAAATCAGAACTATATTCTCTGGTTTTACTCATTGTGATGATGATTAAGGGAATTTGGCCTTTGTGTTAATTCATATTTATACTCCTGTGAAACAAGAAGCCATGGCTGGACAGTTTTTATGTTCCTCGTCACCCTGGTGTGCTAAAACAATGTGAATATTAATGGGAATATATTTAAGAGATATTATACACATAAAAAATTCTAGGGGTGCCAATAATTGTGGCCAACGTGTTTTGGAGAAAAACATTTATGTGATTTTTTTTTTTTTTTCCCTCTTTCAATTCTTTTACTTCAATGAAAGGTTAGATTTTTGTGAAATGTTTGAATGAAAGATCAAAAGGATAAACAATGCAGATTTATTTTTACAGCCTTCTTTGATCATATTTACCAAGGGTGCCAATGGCCCTGTCCCAAATGGCACACTTCATATGCCCTTTCGGTCTTGTGGACTTACAATGGCTGCTGCGTGCGCCACGAGACCGTAGGGTGTCCCATTTGTCATTTTGGGTCTCTGAAATGTGCTCGCGAGCGCCCCCTTTGCAGTCGATATGCACCCTCGATGCACACTTTTGCTGAGCTCGCACTGAAGCGAACTTCGCAGTGGATTTCTTCCCATCAGTCAAAGCGCCGCTACGTCACGAAAGTGCACACTCGTAGGAAGACCACGAGTGTTAAGGGTGGCATTTGGGACAGGGCCAATAATTCTGACCATGACTGTATATGTG
Organism: Rhinogobio ventralis; assembly: GCA_039654625.1. NCBI lineage: Eukaryota > Metazoa > Chordata > Actinopteri > Cypriniformes > Gobionidae > Rhinogobio > Rhinogobio ventralis. The sequence continues at coordinate 47,044,983 of CM077194.1, forward strand.
TGTGGCTTTTCAGACAGTAAACTTGCTCGGTAGCTCATCTGATACAGCAATGCACTTGGAATGTTGAATGCTCAGGAACTGTAAAACACAAATCATGATAAAAGTGCTCAAAGACTAGTAGAATCAAGCTAAAATGCGCGATTGCTTCAGCAAAAGAGTTTTTCCTTGATTTTGTTTACACTATTGGTTAGGTTTAGGGTAGGGTTTAGTGTAAGGTGGTATGGTATTTTCAAATACAATAGATCATTAACCTTTTAACGCCACTCACCAGATTTAATTTCCGAACTGTCATGTTCATAAGTTTTGGATAGAACTGAATGAGCTTTTAGCGACTCTCATTGGACATTTCTCTTTGAAAGTGTTGCAAAATGTTCAAGAAGCAACATTCATTAAACAACATTCATTCATTTTGGAGAAATGCCACCACAGGCACATATTTCCAATGAGCATGAGTTGCATATAGTCCAAATTTTGGTACATTTTCAAGTCTACACATAGCCTATGATGGGGACCTGAAAATATACTGCATAGAACGAGGGAGATTAAAAAATGAAAAATTATAGTAGAGATGCACCGATGTGTCAGCCACCGATATTTATCGGCCGATTTTTGATCAATTTACAACCATTGACATATTGGAAAAGGCCGATATACATGGAAAAGGCCGATATAATAAAGTGATCTAACATTCCTGCTGCGCTGCTGTAATTTACTGCATAACGCAGAATGTCACGGAATTTGTCAAAGTTTTGATGAATAAATAAAATGTAGGTCAGTACACTTAAATCAAATCGCGATATATACTAGCGTCTGTAAATATAAAGCCGCAAAAAGACTGTTTAAATATGAATCCTGCATGTTTCTGTGTCTCTGTGTGAACGAATGGCGCAGACGCGCGGTTTCATTTACCTCACACACACTGAAACTTGCAGTGTTTTCAGCCTCTGACGCCTCGATATATGAGGACATGAATGCATGAACCTCATCTCCAGTCACTTCATGAGCATTTTACCGTTTCATTCGACAAAATCTATCGTCATATCATAAACACACACACACAGAAACTCAAAGGTCTCCACGGCAACCCATTAAAATAAAAGTTCAGTTTAACAAAGTAATTGTGACAGAAATATATTAATGTTGTACAGTGGAATTTAGCTACGTCTCAATGTAATAATAATATATGTATTTAATTTATACAGTGAGGAATATGCAGTGTTATTTAACATTTGTTTACTTTATTTTTGTACCTGGAAACTGTTAAACCTACCTAAAAAGCACTGTTTATTTCTGATCAAAACACTATCTACTTTAATGACAGAATTTCCAATAAGAGGGCAAGTGACAAATATCGGTATCGACCAATAATTGTTTGTTAAAATCGGTATTGGTATTGGCCCCAAAAAATCCTATCGGTGCATCCCTAAAATATAGGGTTATAAACTTTCTATGCATCAGTTGTTGATTGGATGGAGGCAGATATTTAAGCGAATTTATGAAATTTATGAAAATAAGAAGCTGTTTTAGATTTCAGATTTTAAAATATGAAACAAATGAATCAATAAGATGCATTTAGATAATAGATCCATAAGAAATTCCATACTTTTTTCATGTCGAGTTTTTAAAGTCCCCATGAAATCAAAATGGAAGTTTCATGGCTTTTAGTATGAATATGTTGGCCTTACAGTTATCTATAAGCTAGTGTGCTTCAAAACAATGACAAAATTTGCATTTAGAAGATATAAGCATTCAAAACTTAGTATCTCACTTCCGCCAATATGGATCAATGATTTTGATGACATCACTCTGCACTTCAGCTTCTCAGATTCGCTGTCCAATCAAATGCTCTCTAGAATCTGAAGCCCCGCCCCCTTCATTATTTAATAGACGCTGAAGCTGCGGCTGAAATCGGTCACTTGTTCACACATTTACTATTTTCTACATGGTGAATGGCACATAGTGCACTATATAGGGGATAGGGAACAATTCAGACAGTGTAAATGTGCTTTCCATTGGGGCGAATGAAGTCTGGTTTCACGTTAGTGTTACGCGAACTGCCACAGCTCCGGTCCAGAGACACGACAGCACAGAGCGGATCATGTGATCGAGTCGGTCCAGAGACACGACAGCACAGAGCGGATCATGTGCTCGATTCGGTCCAGAGACATGACAGCACAGAGCGGATCATGTGATCGAGTCGGTCCAGAGACACGACAGCACAGAGCGGATCATGTGCTCGAGTCGGTCCAGAGACATGACAGCACAGAGCGGATCATGTGATCGAGTCAGTCCAGAGACACGATAGCATAGAGCGGATCATGTGATCGAGTCGGTCCAGAGACACGACAGCACAGAGCGGATCATGTGATCGAGTCGGTCCAGAGACATGACAGCACAGAGCGGATCATGTGATGGAGTCGGTCCAGAGACACGACAGCACAGAGCGGATCATGTGATCGAGTCGGTCCAGAGACACGACAGCACAGAGCGGATCATGTGATGGAGTCGGTCCAGAGACACGACAGCACAGAGCGGATCATGTGCTCGAGTCGGTCCAGAGACACGACAGCACAGAGCGGATCATGTGATGGAGTCGGTCCAGAGACACGACAGCACAGAGCGGATCATGTGATGGAGTCGGTCCAGAGACACGACAGCACAGAGCGGATCATGTGATCGAGTCGGTCCAGAGACACGACAGCACAGAGCGGATCATGTGATGGAGTCGGTCCAGAGACACGACAGCACAGAGCGGATCATGTGATCGAGTCGGTCCAGAGACACGACAGCACAGAGCGGATCATGTGCTCGATTCGGTCCAGAGACATGACAGCACAGAGTGGATCATGTGATCGAGTCAGTCCAGAGACACGATAGCATAGAGCGGATCATGTGATCGAGTCGGTCCAGAGACACGACAGCACAGAGCGGATCATGTGATCGAGTCGGTCCAGAGACATGACAGCACAGAGCGGATCATGTGATGGAGTCGGTCCAGAGACACGACAGCACAGAGCGGATCATGTGATCGAGTCGGTCCAGAGACACGACAGCACAGAGCGGATCATGTGCTCGAGTCGGTCCAGAGACACGATAGCACAGACCGAATCATGTGATCGAGTCGGTCCAGAGACACGATAGCACAGAGCGGATCATGTGATCGAGTCGGTCCAGAGACATGACAGCACAGAGCGGATCATGTGATCGAGTCAGTCCAGAGACACGATAGCATAGAGCGGATCATATGATCGAGTCGGTCCAGAGACACGACAGCACAGAGCGGATCATGTGATCGAGTCGGTCCAGAGACATGACAGCACAGAGCGGATCATGTGATCGAGTCGGTCCAGAGACACGACAGCACAGAGCGGATCATGTGATCGAGTCGGTCCAGAGACACGACAGCACAGAGCGGATCATGTGATGGAGTCGGTCCAGAGACACGACAGCACAGAGCGGATCATGTGCTCGAGTCGGTCCAGAGACACGATAGCACAGACCGAATCATGTGATCGAGTCGGTCCAGAGACACGATAGCACAGAGCGGATCATGTGATCGAGTCGGTCCAGAGACATGACAGCACAGAGCGGATCATGTGATCGAGTCGGTCCAGAGACACGACAGCACAGAGCGGATCATGTGATCGAGTCGGTCCAGAGACACGACAGCACAGAGCGGATCATGTGCTCGAGTCGGTCCAGAGACACGACAGCACAGAGCGGATCATGTGATGGAGTCGGTCCAGAGACACGACAGCACAGAGCGGATCATGTGATCGAGTCGGTCCAGAGACACGACAGCACAGAGCGGATCATGTGATGGAGTCGGTCCAGAGACACGACAGCACAGAGCGGAACATGTGATCGAGTCGGTCCAGAGACACGACAGCACAGAGCGGATCATGTGCTCGATTCGGTCCAGAGACATGACAGCACAGAGTGGATCATGTGATCGAGTCAGTCCAGAGACACGATAGCATAGAGCGGATCATGTGATCGAGTCGGTCCAGAGACACGACAGCACAGAGCCGATCATGTGATCGAGTCGGTCCAGAGACATGACAGCACAGAGCGGATCATGTGATGGAGTCGGTCCAGAGACACGACAGCACAGAGCGGATCATGTGATCGAGTCGGTCCAGAGACATGACAGCACAGAGCGGATCATGTGCTCGAGTCGGTCCAGAGACACGATAGCACAGACCGAATCATGTGATCGAGTCGGTCCAGAGACATGACAGCACAGAGCGGATCATGTGCTCGAGTCGGTCCAGAGACATGACAGCACAGAGCGGATCATGTGATCGAGTCGGTCCAGAGACATGACAGCACAGAGAGGATCATGTGCTCGAGTCGGTCCAGAGGCACGATAGCACAGAGCGGATCATGTGATCGAGTCGGTCCAGAGACACGACAGCACAGAGCGGATCATGTGATCGAGTCGATGCAAACCAGAAAACTCATCAGGTCCATTTGAATTCTGCACAGAATGCTGTATTTTACAGCGATATAAAGGAAATTATGTCACCACATTGAATAATTCTGTGAGTTTCAATGCACTTCAGTGGACCTTTAAGAACAGTGATAATTCAAGTTAGCAAAACTGTTTAGTTGGTGCCAAAACTACTGCAGTGCAATGTATTTTTTGAGTGATGTGTTGCTATGCATTTCTATTCTCTTTAGACAGTAAAAAAAAGTTTTTGCTGGTATGGAAAAGTGAATGTGTGTGTGTTGCGTGCGTAATCTGGGGGGGGGGGGGGGATAAGAGGAGAACAGCTGATGGATGGGCTTTAGGACGGCTAGAAATACTCTTTATATATAGCAAGGTCAAAAGAACTGCAGGAGAATGCTTAGAAAGAGACGTGTTTGACTGAATACTTTTATTCAGAGAAGAGGAATTTGCATTATTAATATGCAAGTATTATTGTCTGTGTTGCTGTTTATTTTGAATACAATCTACAACAAGGCCTCATTTGTTAACATTAGTCCATGTATTAATTAACATGGACTAAAAGCAATATATTTTTTAACGATGTTTAATGGGGGGAGGGGCAATCAGACTACGATCCGGAATGACAAAATAACCTTATAAAATTCATACACTACATAGTTGAGTATATAGTGCATAAGTTTATAGTGTGCAGTGTGTCATTTGGGACCTAAATTAAGTGATCAGACTTTACACTAAGGGCCAGATTTACCAAACAGGGCAAATTAGAGCGAGAGCACAATCCCATAAAAGCGTTGATGGGAGTGTAAAGTTCAGTGTATAATCTAGTGACGACATGCAAATTAAAGCACACAGACGCAGCCGGATCATTTCCATAATGACCAACACAATCTACCAAGAGCGGCGCAAATTAGCATCTGGTTAAAGACCTGCTTTCTTTGAGCGGTAAATATGCCACAAATATCAGTAAATTGACGAGCACAATCCTTAGTAAATCACCTTGCCTGATTCATTTAAATACTCTCTTCCCATAAAGACTGCGTCTGAAAGGAAAACTCCTACAAATGCATATGCAATAAAGTCAGCCGCAAAAATAATCCTGTCCACCACACCTTTTCAGTGCTAATTTTTTACTGCATGTCTTTAGGTCTGGCCCTTGGTGTGGGATAAAAAAATAAATGGTTGAAAATAAAAATCTCATAAATGAGCTTTGAAGGAGGGACCTGAGCCATACCTGCTACAGACTGGAATATCATAGCGATTGGGGGTGAATACTTTTGCCCTGGGCCAGTAAACAACCACCTGGAACACCCTAGAAAACACATAGCAATGCATTAAAAAACACTCAAAACACCTAGCAATGCCCTGACGGCACCCATAACCCTTACATTTTGTTTAGAAATTGTAAAAATTGATTGTATATGGGGCGATATGGCAAGTTATTTTTGATATACTGTAGTAAGATAATATTCAAGTACAGACATAACCACTTCAGAAAGGTATTTATGAACTATTATTGTGCTGTTAGTACATGAATAGTGTACATCTTTGAGTTACTTACAGTGCTCAAGTATAAGCATATTTCATAAATGAATCTTGACTACATCACTGATGTAGTCAATGCAGTCAAAAACAAAAATGTATTGAGGTTAGACATTCAGACACATTCAGAAATAGGCAGTTAAAAAAAATTATTAAATGTTAGATCAAATTACCTAAAAGTATATATTTTTGCACACATTCACATTCTCATCATGGATCAAAGATTTCACGGTGTATAGTGACAGATTTTAATATTATTTACATTTTATTACTATGTATTAAATGGAGTTTTTCCATTTTTATAGAGTTATTCAGCAGTATATTCAAAAACATTTATAAAATGTGTGTGTACAATGTGTGTCTGTGAATTTGAATGAAAGAGAGAGAGTGCATGTGTGTGTGAGAGAGAGAGCGAGACTCAAAAAGCGATTGCTAAGGCTCAAGAGCTAGCACAAAAGAGGTAGTCTGAAAGGCAATTATGATGCTCTGACATGAATAATACCCAGGCCTCTCATGCAAAAAGGGAAGGAAAGATGAAAATAGGCTCTGAAAATCTGTGCATTTGGTTCTTTGTTACTGTCTATTCTTCTGCCAATGTTTTATCATGCTAATGCAGTGTCTGATAAAAATAGTTTGGGAAAGACGGGCTTCCCTCATGTAAAAAAGAGCGAGAGCTGGATCAGGGTGTCGGGGAGGGCTTTCGCGCCTCTGTAAGTCACTGATAAACCATAAACAACTGCTGCAGGAAACTCCTCTCGCCCTCTGTCAGCAACTCTTTTTTTTCTTCAAACAGAACCATCTGCTCTGATTATGCAGCCAATTCTGTCTAAACACTTACTTTTTATAGAAATCATATAGTAAGCCTATATAAATTCTGCACATGAATTGTTATTGTTTGTCTGAGAATGTCAGCATTTCCTTAGATAATATGATAATAATTAGTGGTGCTTTACACCTAACTTAATATTTTCTTTGTAAAAACAAAGAAAGAAAAAAAAAAAAGCAAGGTTATTATTGTTTTTAATTTTCAATTGGACTTCACATTTCACTAGTTTTAAACTTACAGTTTAGTTTTTAATTTAATGGACACATTTATTTATATATATATACAGTATATATATAATGTGTGTGTGTGTGTTTGTATACGTGTGTTTTTGAAGGAAGTCTCTTCTGGCTGCATTTATTAAATAAAAAATGCATTAAAAACAGTAATATTGTGAAATTTAAAATAACTGTTAAATAATGCTGCTTAACATTTTTGTGGAAACAATGCTACATTTTTTAGGATTTTTTGATTAATTGAAAGTTCAAAGCATTATTTAAAATAGAGATTTTTTTGTAACATTATAAATATCTTACTGTCACTTCTGTTTAATTTAATGCATCCTTGTTGAATAAAAGTTTTTAATTATTTTTTAAAATCTTACTAACTCCAAACTTCTTGACGGTAGTTTATATATTAGTTTTCATTGTACTTGTAAGGAATATAAGTAAGAAAATAAAAATTGCATTGCTGACATTGACATTTCTGTCCAAAATGAAGAGCTTATGCAGCATAACAGTTATAGCTACAGTAGAAGAGACTCCAGTTCTGTGTTGAGCAATCCTAAATACAATGTTTGCCATTGGGGCAAAAGAAAGTAATCCACATCCATTCATTTAATTTCCATTATAAGTGCTATATTAGCACTTTCATCCTTAAAGCAAATGACAATAAGGGCATATCTGTTACCAAGGCAGGTTGTTAATGCAAGGCAGTGCTGTTATTAAATGACTTTACCTTAACGTACCTTAAAGAGATATCCCTACCTGATGTGACACATAAACATTTAAATGAATGTGCTTTTGGTGGATTTAGTGATTTTAAATCATATTTTTGACTTGAATAAAAGCAGTTAATTTAAATGTTACCATCAGTGTAAAGTCTCTTGTCAAATGTTTTTAAGTTTGAATATCTAAAGGCAGATGGGAACTTCTAACAGCTCTCCCTTTCCTCCTCTCTCTGCACTGCCTGTTTGTGAGCTTGCTGCGTCTCTCTGTTTGCTGATGCAGTAAGTCTGCATGAGCTGGCAGCTTCCACTACTGAATTATTCATTAGGGAGAAATCTGCTGAGCCCCTCCCCCATCATCTTATTATAAGCTCTTTCACTAGTGTTCACTCTCCGAAAAATGTACAGAAGGCACAAACCTGTACTGTATTTTCTTTTAAGCATACAGTGGAAGTACAATATGAGGAACTTCATAATACTATATATAAGATACATTTTCTGCCGTGGTAAATTACCGTTCACATGTGGAGGTTTATATGAAGTGCTGGGGAAATGAATTGTGAAAGAATGGTTGGGAGGGAGCATGAAGAATCATTTTCACACATGAATTGGCACCTCTGAGTCCAGACCTTAAATTCATTGAGAGTCTTTGGGATGTGCTGGAGGAGACTTTACAGAGTGCTGGACTCTTGTAGCCTGGGTAAACCCAGCCAGATCTGCCGGCGATTTGATTTCGCCCTGCAGCTCAGGCTGAAACCTGTACATCTTTTTATCCTGCTTCTGTTACAAATTTGCAGGGACCAATCACAAACTGGCTTATCCACCTGGCGCGCTATTGGCAGGTTTAACACAATGACGGATAGAGAAGCGATGGATCGTTGGTCTGATTGGTTGAAGGACTATACAATTTCATACAGAGTCATTTGAACTATGCCAGTTGATCACGCCTCTTGTGCAGTAAAAATACAGTCCAGACTCCCCAGACTAATGTTCAATCTTAAAAGATTGAGCTTGGTCTGGTGATAGCCAGACAAGGACTCTTGCAGATCTTGACCAAAAATGTATGCACCTCTTGATGGAAATAATTGTGAAAATGATTCTTCATTCTTTCACAGTTTGAGCCTGATGAATCTTGACATTGTCGTCCTAGAATATGGTCATGATGTGTCTTTCTACATGGTTGTTTAAGGAATGAAAAGCTACACACACCATCAATTAGGGTTAGAAGAACTGTTGCCAAACATATAACATGCTAGAAACATAATAATCACTGCAATAATGATCGAGTCAGAGACTCTTAAGGTCCCCCTGTTGTCAATAATTTGATCCCTTAAAACTCATCTTTGGTCACCAAAATGACATGTTTAAAGTAACGTTTTTTCCCGTGAAAAAAAATTATTTGTGCCTTAAAATAGCTTGAATGTAACTCTACACCCTTGCTTCATTTAGTATAAACAGATCCATGCATATGCAAATTAGCTCACTTGCACAAGCTCAGAAATACAGTCGGCCAACTTACTGTTGTAAACGCTGCACAATGGTATCACTCTCTACAACGTCGGACACATAATGGTAATTAATATGATTATCATTTTGTTTGACTACATTATTAAATAGCTAATAATGTGTTGCTAATGTTACACCAACCATGTTCCCATTCGCCATCTCAGTCTGCCTTCAGTATCAGTCAGTATCCTTAGAAACGCTTTGAACATATACATAATTCACCCGCTATATTGCTAAATCTACCCGATTTTTTATATCAACAGAAAAATATACCGGGATAAGCCTTCTCTTGAGACTCTCCTGCTTCACAGCAGTTAATGATATGCTAAAGCCCCGCCCACACACTGACGTGATTGGAAGGTAGTTTGTGATGTCAGAAACACAGTTGATTTGTTCATTTAATTGTGTTTATCCATTTTATGAATAAAGTGCAGTGCGCTTGCAGAGAGACTCAACCCACATGCTCTTCTGATTGGCTGTGATTTTTAAATGATTTTGTCACATCTGGTGTGGACAGACAAATTTCTTGTCGCTGAAATCTTATCGCATCGCGTTAACACAGAGTGAAAAACTGGAATGTTCGCAGCAGTTCTTAATTCGAATGCAATAGTGACATAAGCAACATTTTGTTTCATTAAGTGAGCGATGCTGATAAAAATCACAGCTTTTGAGAACAGGATCTAAACAACAGAATTATGAGAGAATTATGATAGAGTTTTCAGGTATAGACCCATGGATACGTACATACCTGTCATGCCACCCTTATGCATGGCGCAGCGCTATAGCAGTGCACATATCAGGTGATAAGTAAACAGAACTGCATTGGGGAAATGATTTATGATGTCTGTGTTGCAGTGTTACTGCTAGTCCATAAGAGTAAGAGGGCTATTGTTACTGCTCTCTGCAGAACAGGTGTTGCTGACTCTGTTTCTCTCTCCTAAAATAGCTCACATGATGGTTATAGTGCCTGTCTGAAGTCTAGACAGAATGCATTTTTTAAGAAATAAGAATTTTCCGTTTTAATTTCATGGTGACTTTACTTTTTCCCCCCTCTCATGTCATAGCAGAGACAACTAAAAATAAGCCATTTGAAAGGTTAATTTCCAAACCTTGCAGCTTTTTAGTGCTTTGAACATCTGTTTGAAGTCAGTAAAGGGTAAGGCTTAGGTATATTGGTTTTGACACGATCGAAGTGTGTTTGAATCCGCCTTTTGCAGAGCTCGCTCTTCTCCCTTTTCCCATCACATATCACATCGGAAAGGCATTAACTTTTCGGACACAATTCGGACTTTTTAATTTGTATATGTTGACTATATGAGTTTACAACTTGCAATTATTTTTTTTCTAAATTATTAGATATAAACTCACAATTGTAAGTTAAGTCTAAATTGTGAGATAAAAAGTTAAAATGACCTTTTTATTCCGGATTTTGATATTTTTAAACTACCTGGAGATATTATAGCAATGCTAGGGACAAAAATGATGATTACTTTTTATTTTTAGAACAATTCAAGTAATCAAATGTAGAAAATTCCCTTTCTCTTGCCATACTTTTTGTGTCCTACACAATGTTTGAATGAAAATCCGCCACCCTCCTGTATTGCACCTCATGAACACCAGCTTAAACTCTCCCTTCCTCATGTTCTGTTCTCTCGTTGACCTTCTGTTCTCTCATTGGCTGACTGCGACTGTCCTTTGCTACAGTCTGCAGCGTAAGAGAATTTGGGTGGTTCGAGTGACTTCTGTTGAGAAACGTATTGTGTGTGTGAGTGTGTTGCATATTGTGTGCTAGAAAAGCATGAAGGCGAGTGATGGTGGAGTGCGTCAGCAGATGAACATATTGTTTCTAAAAGTTATATATCAGCAGAAATTAAATATACACTTTAAACATCAACACACTCTCAAAAGGAAATGTCACTATACCTAATTCTTTTCACACATCCCTTAATGTCATGAGCTCATTTAAAGGGTTAGTTTACCAAAAAATGAGTTTATCTTTACTGGGATCATTTGTGGCTGAAATGACTTCATGTTTTGCATCATTCAAACATGAAGTTTGCTTGACAGAATGTTTCAAACTGAGGTTAAGACTTGAACATTTGCTGGCGCAAGGAAAAAAGTCAGTACACCAACGTTCCTGTTATAATATTTATGCTTTTATTTATTAGCCTGGCATTACAATTGTTCTACAGTATATTGAATAACTATGACAATAGCTACGTTTACATGGACACTTTTTGCTTCAATCTGAATGAATTCATTCCGATTGATGAATCCGAAGGTAGTGTTTACATGAATGCTAAATAAAGTGATCGGGTTGATGTGTGCGTTTATATGTCACAAGCTTCGGATTTAATCTTTTTGAAATGCGCACACTTCACGAATATATTTCCCACTGTTGTTGCATACTAACAATCCTCCTTTTCTTTGTTTTAAAAAGAATAGACTTAATATGTATCTATTTCAGGTCCTAATTAGGAGACGACCAGAAGCACTGAGCCGTGCTGCTTGTATCAAGCAGTAAAAATGCCCCATCCCACGCCCAAAACAGTCGTGAGAGTCCAAAACAAGGACTGGTGGGAAGTTGTCCTGCTCTGCTCTCACAGACGATGACTGGAAAGAGAATTTCAGAATGACAGGACACTCATTTATGACACTTTATTCAACAGGAGAAAAAAAAAGCTTATTCCGTGCGTCATACGTCATTACGCTATTTCTACGTCATTGTACATGCGCACTACTCTCCAGTTTCGATTTTCAATAAATCAAGTTTTACATGTCCTCTCGATTAGATTACAAAGGAATAAACCACCCCTTACAATGAAATTTTAATCAGATTTTGCCAATTCATTCTGATTGACATGGTTACATGTGACTTTATATTCTGACTGTGCTACTAGTCCGATTACAATCAAATTATTAGGGTCCATGTAAACACAGCTATTGTCTTCCGTCAGATTCTGACTGTGACCTGGGCCTGGTTACAACTAACCCTTAGAAAGACATTTGTTATATTTCTTTACAGATTTTCAATAATTTATCATGAATTAAATTGAATTAAATTTTCAACTTAATTTAAGGGGTTTGTTGCAACTAGCTACTAAGTAAATGTATGTGTGGTAGAATCAAATTTTTCGTAAAATACATACGAATACTCATGAGGTCGCGTTGGGTAAATCAATTAAACAAGTGCTTGTCATCGTTTCCAGTATCTCCCTGTTAATATGTCATATCTAGACTTTTAGCCGGCATCTTTATAATTCTATCATAATTCCAGTTTGCATAATAGTAGGAAGTAGAGGTATTATACAGAGGTACTGTATTCATCCTGATTCGCCATGGTATGGACGTCACTGTTCGGTGCATACAGTCAGACGTGGAATACAGTCAGTCGCAGGTGATCCACACTCCAATCCAGAAGGGGCCATGCATGTTTTAAGGTATAAATGCGCGAGATATAAGTCAGAATTGCAAGATACAAAGTTTATACAGTATATCGTAATTCTGACTATAACTCGCATCTGACTTTATATCTCGCAATTCTGACTTTATATCTCACAACTCTGACTTTATATCTCGCAATTCTGACTTTATATTTCTCACAATTCTGACTTTATATCTCGCAATTCTGACTTTATATCTCGCAATTCTGACTTTATATTTCTCACAATTCTGACTTTATAACTCGCAATTCTGACTTTATATCTGGCAATTCTGACTTTATATTTCTCACAATTCTGACTTTATATCTCACAATTCTGACTTTATATCTCGCAATTCTGACTTTATATTTCTCACAACTCTGACTTTATATCTCGCAATTCTGACTTTATATTTCTCACAATTCTGACTTTATATCACCCAATTCTGACTTTATAACTCGCAATTCTGACTTTATATTTCTCACAACTCTGACTTTATAACTCCAATTTCGACTTTATATCTCACAACTCTGACTATAAAACTCGCAATTCTGACTTTATAACTCGCAACTCTGACGTTATATCTCGTAATTCTGACTTTATATCTCACAACTCTGACTTTATATCTCGCAATTCTGACTTTATAACTTGCAATTGCGACTTTATATCTCACAATTCTGACTTTATATCTCGCAATTCTGACTTTATAACTCGCAATTCTGACTTTATATCTCACAACTCTGACTTTATATCTCGCAATTCTGACTTTATATCTCGCAATTCTGACTTTATATCTCACAACTCTGACTTTATGTCACAACTCTGACTTTATAACTCGCAATTCTGACTTTATAAGTCGTAACTCTGACTTTATATCTCTCAATTCTGACTTTATATCTCACAATTCTGACTTTATATTTCTCACAACTCTGAGTTTATATCTCGCAATTCTGACTTTATATCTCGCAATTCTGACTTTATAACTTACAATTCTGACTTTATAACTCACAATTCTGACTTTATATCTCGCAATTCTGACTTTATAACTCACAACTCTGACTTTATATTTCTCACAATTCTGACTTTATATCTCACAATTCTGACTTTATATCTCACAATTCTGACTTTATATTTCTCACAACTCTGACTTTATATCTCGCAATTCTGACTTTATAACTCGCAATTCTGACTTTATAACTCACAACTCTGACTTTATATTTCTCACAACTCTGACTTTATGTCGCAATTCTGACTTTATAAGTCGCAACTCTGACTTTATATCTCGCAATTCTGACTTTATAACTCGCAATTCTGACTTTATATCTCACAATTCTGACTTTATAACTTACAATTCTGACTTTATAACTCACAATTCTGACTTTATATCTCTCAATTCTGACTTTATATCTCACAATTCTGACTTTATATTTCTCACAACTCTGACTTTATATCTCGCAATTCTGACTTTATATCTCGCAATTCTGACTTTATAACTTACAATTCTGACTTTATAACTCACAATTCTGACTTTATATCTCGCAATTCTGACTTTATAACTCACAACTCTGACTTTATATTTCTCACAATTCTGACTTTATATCTCACAATTCTGACTTTATATTTCTCACAACTCTGACTTTATATCTCGCAATTCTGACTTTATATCTCGCAATTCTGACTTTATAACTCGCAATTCTGACTTTATAACTCACAACTCTGACTTTATATTTCTCACAATTCTGACTTTATAACTCACAATTCTGACTTTATAACTCACAACTCTGACTTTATATTTCTCACAATTCTGACTTTATAACTCGCAATTCTGACTTTATATCTCGCAATTCTGACTTTATAACTTGCAATTGCGACTTTATATCTCACAATTCTGACTTTATATCTCGCAATTCTGACTTTATAACTCGCAATTCTGACTTTATATCTCACAACTCTGACTTTATATCTCGCAATTCTGACTTTATATCTCGCAATTCTGACTTTATATCTCACAATTCTGACTTTATATTTCTCACAAATCTGACTTTATATCTCGCAATTCTAACTTTATATCTCACAATTCTGACTTTATATCTCACAATTCTGACTTTATATTTCTCACAACTCTGACTTTATAACTCCAATTTCGACTTTATATCTCACAATTCTGACTTTATATCTCACAATTCTGACTTTATATCTCACAACTCTGACTTTATATCTCGCAATTCTGACTTTATAACTTGCAATTGCGACTTTATATCTCACAATTCTGACTTTATATCTCACAACTCTGACTTTATATCTCGCAATTCTGACTTTATAACTTGCAATTGCGACTTTATATCTCACAATTCTGACTTTATATCTCGCAATTCTGACTTTATAACTCGCAATTCTGACTTTATATCTCACAACTCTGACTTTATATCTCGCAATTCTGACTTTATATCTCGCAATTCTGACTTTATATTTCTCACAATTCTGACTTTATAACTCGCAATTCTGACTTTATATCTCGCAATTCTGACTTTATATTTCTCACAACTCTGACTTTATAACTCCAATTTCGACTTTATATCTCACAACTCTGACTATATAACTCGCAATTCTGACTTTATATCTCGCAATTCTGACTTTATATTTCTCACAATTCTGACTTTATATCACCCAATTCTGACTTTATAACTCGCAATTCTGACTTTATATTTCTCACAACTCTGACTTTATAACTCCAATTTCGACTTTATATCTCACAACTCTGACTATATAACTCGCAATTCTGACTTTATAACTCGCAACTCTGACGTTATATCTCGCAATTCTGACTTTATATCTCACAACTCTGACTTTATATCTCGCAATTCTGACTTTATAACTTGCAATTGCGACTTTATATCTCACAATTCTGACTTTATATCTCGCAATTCTGACTTTATAACTCGCAATTCTGACTTTATATCTCACAACTCTGACTTTATATCTCGCAATTCTGACTTTATATCTCGCAATTCTGACTTTATATCTCACAACTCTGACTTTATGTCGCAACTCTGACTTTATAACTCGCAATTCTGACTTTATAAGTCGCAACTCTGACTTTATATCTCGCAATTCTGACTTTATAACTCGCAATTCTGACTTTATATCTCACAATTCTGACTTTATAACTTACAATTCTGACTTTATAACTCACAATTCTGACTTTATATCTCTCAATTCTGACTTTATATCTCACAATTCTGACTTTATATTTCTCACAACTCTGACTTTATATCTCGCAATTCTGACTTTATATCTCGCAATTCTGACTTTATAACTTACAATTCTGACTTTATAACTCACAATTCTGACTTTATATCTCGCAATTCTGACTTTATAACTCACAATTCTGACTTTATATCTCTCAATTCTGACTTTATATCTCACAACTCTGACTTTATATTTCTCACAACTCTGACTTTATATCTCGCAATTCTGACTTTATATCTCGCAATTCTGACTTTATAACTTACAATTCTGACTTTATAACTCACAATTCTGACTTTATATCTCGCAATTCTGACTTTATAACTCACAACTCTGACTTTATATTTCTCACAATTCTGACTTTATATCTCACAATTCTGACTTTATATCTCGCAATTCTGACTTTATATCTCACAATTCTGACTTTATAACTCGCAATTCTGACTTTATATTTCTCACAACTCTGACTTTATAACTCCAATTTCGACTTTATATCTCACAACTCTGACTATATAACTCGCAATTCTGACTTTATAACTCGCAACTCTGACGTTATATCTCGCAATTCTGACTTTATATCTCACAACTCTGACTTTATATCTCGCAATTCTGACTTTATAACTTGCAATTGCGACTTTATATCTCACAATTCTGACTTTATATCTCGCAATTCTGACTTTATAACTCGCAATTCTGACTTTATATCTCACAACTCTGACTTTATATCTCGCAATTCTGACTTTATATCTCGCAATTCTGACTTTATATCTCACAACTCTGACTTTATGTCGCAACTCTGACTTTATAACTCGCAATTCTGACTTTATAAGTCGCAACTCTGACTTTATATCTCGCAATTCTGACTTTATAACTCGCAATTCTGACTTTATATCTCACAATTCTGACTTTATAACTTACAATTCTGACTTTATAACTCACAATTCTGACTTTATATCTCACAATTCTGACTTTATATTTCTCACAACTCTGACTTTATATCTCGCAATTCTGACTTTATATCTCGCAATTCTGACTTTATAACTTACAATTCTGACTTTATAACTCACAATTCTGACTTTATATCTCGCAATTCTGACTTTATAACTCACAACTCTGACTTTATATTTCTCACAATTCTGACTTTATATCTCACAATTCTGACTTTATATCTCACAATTCTGACTTTATATTTCTCACAACTCTGACTTTATATCTCGCAATTCTGACTTTATATCTCGCAATTCTGACTTTATAACTCGCAATTCTGACTTTATAACTCACAACTCTGACTTTATATTTCTCACAATTCTGACTTTATAACTCGCAATTCTGACTTTATATCTCGCAATTCTGACTTTATAACTCACAATTCTGACTTTATATCTCGCAATTCTGACTTTATATTTCTCACAACTCTGACTTTATATCTCGCAATTCTAACTTTATGTCTCACAACTCTGACTTTATAACTCACAATTCTGACTTTATATTTCTCACAATTCTGACTTTATATCTCACAATTCTGACTTTATATTTCTCACAACTCTGACTTTATATCTCGCAATTCTGACTTTATAACTCGCAATTCTGACTTTATATCTCACAACTCTGACTTTATAAGTCGCAACTCTGACTTTATAACTCGCAATTCTGACTTTATATCTCGCAATTCTGACTTTATATTTCTCACAACTCTGACTTTATATCTCACAACTCTGACTTTATAACTCGCAATTCTGACTTTATATCTCACAACTCTGACTTTATATCTCGCAATTCTGACTTTATAACTCGCAATTCTGACTTTATATCTCACAATTCTGACTTTATAACTTACAATTCTGACTTTATATCTCGCAATTCTGACTTTATAACTCACAACTCTGACTTTATATTTCTCACAATTCTGACTTTATATCTCACAATTCTGACTTTATATCTCACAATTCTGACTTTATATTTCTCACAACTCTGACTTTATATCTCGCAATTCTGACTTTATATCTCGCAATTCTGACTTTATAACTCGCAATTCTGACTTTATAACTCACAACTCTGACTTTATATTTCTCACAATTCTGACTTTATAACTCACAATTCTGACTTTATAACTCACAACTCTGACTTTATATTTCTCACAATTCTGACTTTATAACTCGCAATTCTGACTTTATATTTCTCACAACTCTGACTTTATATCTCGCAATTCTAACTTTATATCTCACAACTCTGACTTTATAACTCACAATTCTGACTTTATATTTCTCACAATTCTGACTTTATATCTCACAACTCTGACTTTATAACTCACAATTCTGACTTTATATTTCTCACAATTCTGACTTTATATCTCGCAATTCTGACTTTATATTTCTCACAACTCTGACTTTATATCTCGCAATTCTGACTTTATAACTCGCAATTCTGACTTTATATCTCACAACTCTGACTTTATAAGTCGCAACTCTGACTTTATAACTCGCAATTCTGACTTTATATCTCGCAATTCTGACTTTATAAGTCGCAATTGCGACTTTATATCTCACAATTCTGACTTTATAACTCGCAATTCTGACTTTATATCTCACAACTCTGACTTTATATCTCGCAATTCTGACTTTATAACTCGCAATTCTGACTTTATATCTCACAACTCTGACTTTATATCTCGCAATTCTGACTTTATAACTCGCAATTCTGACTTTATATCTCACAACTCTGACTTTATAACTCGCAATTCTGACTTTATATCTCACAACTCTGACTTTATATCTCGCAATTCTGACTTTATAACTCGCAATTCTGACTTTATATCTCACAATTCTGACTTTATAACTTACAATTCTGACTTTATAACTCACAATTCTGACTTTATATCTCACAATTCTGACTTTATATCTCGCAATTCTGACTTTATATTTCTCACAACTCTGACTTTATATCTCGCAATTCTGACTTTATATCTCGCAATTCTGACTTTATAACTTACAATTCTGACTTTATAACTCACAATTCTGACTTTATATCTCGCAATTCTGACTTTATAACTCACAACTCTGACTTTATATTTCTCACAATTCTGACTTTATATCTCACAATTCTGACTTTATATCTCACAATTCTGACTTTATATTTCTCACAACTCTGACTTTATATCTCGCAATTCTGACTTTATATCTCGCAATTCTGACTTTATAACTCGCAATTCTGACTTTATAACTCACAACTCTGACTTTATAAGTCGCAACTCTGACTTTATAACTCGCAATTCTGACTTTATATCTCGCAATTCTGACTTTATAACTCGCAATTGCGACTTTATATCTCACAATTCTGACTTTATAACTCGCAATTCTGACTTTATATCTCGCAATTCTGACTTTATAACTCGCAATTCTGACTTTATATCTCACAACTCTGACTTTATAACTCGCAATTCTGACTTTATATCTCGCAATTCTGACTTTATAACTCGCAATTCTGACTTTATATCTCACAATTCTGACTTTATATCTCGCAATTCTGACTTTATATTTCTCACAACTCTGACTTTATATTTCTCACAATTCTGACTTTATAACTCACAATTCTGACTTTATAACTCGCAATTCTGACTTTATATTTCTCACAATTCTGACTTTATATTTCTCACAATTCTGACTTTATATTTCTCACAATTCTGACTTTATATCTCGCAATTCTAACTTTATATCTCACAACTCTGACTTTATAACTCACAATTTTGACTTTATATTTCTCACAATTCTGACTTTATATCTCGCAATTCTGACTTTATATTTCTCACAACTCTGACTTTATATCTCGCAATTCTGACTTTATAACTCGCAATTCTGACTTTATATCTCACAACGCTGACTTTATAAGCCGCAACTCTGACTTTATATCTCGCAATTCTGACTTTATAAGTCGCAACTCTGACTTTATAACTCGCAATTCTGACTTTATAACTTGAAATTCTGACTTTTTATCTCACAATTCTGACTTTATAACTCGCAATTCTGACTTTATCACTCGCAATTCTGACTTTATATCACCCAATTCTGACTTTATATCTCGCAATTCTGACTTTATAACTCGCAATTCTGACTTTATATCACTCAATTCTGACTTTATATCACTCAATTCTGACTTTATATCTCTCAATTCTGACTTTATAACTCGCAATTCTGACTTTATATCTCTCAATTCTGACTTTATTTTACACAACTCTGACTTTATATCTCTCAATTCTGACTTTATATCTCTCAATTCTGACTTTATGTCACACAACTCTGACTTTATATCTCTCAATTCTGACTTTATATCTCTCAATTCTGACTTTATATCACTCAATTCTGACTTTACATCACAACTCTGACTTTATATCTCTCAATTCTGACTTTATATCTCGAGTCTGACTTTATATCTCTCAATTCTGACTTTATATCTCACAATTCTGACTTTATATCACCCAACTCTGACTTTATATCTCTCAATTCTGACTTTATATCTCTCAAATCTGACTTTATATCAAACAATTCTGACTTTATATCAAACAATTCTGACTTTATATCACTCAATTCTGACTTTATGTCACTCAATTCTGACTTTATATCACACAACTCTGACTTTATATCTCGCAATTCTGACTTTATATCACTCAATTCTGACTTTATATCTCTCAATTCTGACTTTATAACTCGCAATTCTGACTTTATATCTCTCAATTCTGACTTTATTTTACACAACTCTGACTTTATATCTCTCAATTCTGACTTTATATCTCTCAATTCTGACTTTATGTCACACAACTCTGACTTTATATCTCGCAATTCTGACTTTATATCTCTCAATTCGGACTTTATATCTCTCAAATCTGACTTTATATCACTCAATTCTGACTTTATATCACTCAATTCTGACTTTATATCTCGCAATTCTGACTTTATATCACTCAATTCTGACTTTATGTCACTCAATTCTGACTTTATATCACACAACTCTGACTTTATATCTCGCAATTCTGACTTTATATCAAACAATTCTGACTTTATATCTCTCAAATCTGACTTTATATCAAACAATTCTGACTTTATATCAAACAATTCTGACTTTATATCAAACAATTCTGACTTTATATCACCCAACTCTGACTTTATATCTCTCAATTCTGACTTTATATCTCTCAAATCTGACTTTATATCAAACAATTCTGACTTTATATCAAACAATTCTGACTTTATATCAAACAATTCTGACTTTATATCTCTCAAATCTGACTTTATATCAAACAATTCTGACTTTATATCAAACAACTCTGACTTTATATCTCGCAATTCTGACTTTATAACTCGCAATTCTGACTTTATATCTCACAACGCTGACTTTATAAGCCGCAACTCTGACTTTATATCTCGCAATTCTGACTTTATAAGTCGCAACTCTGACTTTATAACTCGCAATTCTGACTTTATAACTTGAAATTCTGACTTTTTATCTCACAATTCTGACTTTATAACTCGCAATTCTGACTTTATCACTCGCAATTCTGACTTTATATCACCCAATTCTGACTTTATATCTCGCAATTCTGACTTTATAACTCGCAATTCTGACTTTATATCACTCAATTCTGACTTTATATCACTCAATTCTGACTTTATATCTCTCAATTCTGACTTTATAACTCGCAATTCTGACTTTATATCTCTCAATTCTGACTTTATTTTACACAACTCTGACTTTATATCTCTCAATTCTGACTTTATATCTCTCAATTCTGACTTTATGTCACACAACTCTGACTTTATATCTCTCAATTCTGACTTTATATCTCTCAATTCTGACTTTATATCACTCAATTCTGACTTTACATCACAACTCTGACTTTATATCTCTCAATTCTGACTTTATATCTCGAGTCTGACTTTATATCTCTCAATTCTGACTTTATATCTCACAATTCTGACTTTATATCACCCAACTCTGACTTTATATCTCTCAATTCTGACTTTATATCTCTCAAATCTGACTTTATATCAAACAATTCTGACTTTATATCAAACAATTCTGACTTTATATCACTCAATTCTGACTTTATGTCACTCAATTCTGACTTTATATCACACAACTCTGACTTTATATCTCGCAATTCTGACTTTATATCTCTCAATTCTGACTTTATATCACTCAATTCTGACTTTATGTCACTCAATTCTGACTTTATATCACACAACTCTGACTTTATATCTCGCAATTCTGACTTTATATCTCTCAATTCGGACTTTATATCTCTCAAATCTGACTTTATATCACTCAATTCTGACTTTATATCACTCAATTCTGACTTTATATCTCGCAATTCTGACTTTATATCACTCAATTCTGACTTTATGTCACTCAATTCTGACTTTATATCACACAACTCTGACTTTATATCTCGCAATTCTGACTTTATATCAAACAATTCTGACTTTATATCTCTCAAATCTGACTTTATATCAAACAATTCTGACTTTATATCAAACAATTCTGACTTTATATCAAACAATTCTGACTTTATATCACCCAACTCTGACTTTATATCTCTCAATTCTGACTTTATATCTCTCAAATCTGACTTTATATCAAACAATTCTGACTTTATATCAAACAATTCTGACTTTATATCAAACAATTCTGACTTTATATCTCTCAAATCTGACTTTATATCAAACAATTCTGACTTTATATCAAACAATTCTGACTTTATATCACTCAATTCTGACTTTATATCACCCAATTCTGACTTTACATCACACAACTCTGACTTTATATCTCTCAAATCTGACTTTATATCACTCAATTCTGACTTTATATCACTCAATTCTGACTTTATATCACCCAATTCTGACTTTACATCACACAACTCTGACTTTATATCTCTCAATTCTGACTTTATATCTCTCAAATCTGACTTTATATCAAACAATTCTGACTTTATATCAAACAATTCTGACTTTATATCACTCAATTCTGACTTTATATCACACAACTCTGTCTTTATATCTCTCAAATCTGACTTTATATCACTCAATTCTGACTTTATATCACTCAATTCTGACTTTATATCACACAACTCTGACTTTATATCACCCAATTCTGACTTTACATCACACAACTCTGACTTTATATCTCTCAAATCTGACTTTATATCACTCAATTCTGACTTTATATCACTCAATTCTGACTTTATATCACCCAATTCTGACTTTATATCTCGCAATTCTGACTTTATATCACACAACTCTGACTTTATATCTCGCAATTCTGACTTTATATCTCTCAATTCTGACTTTATATCTCTCAAATCTGACTTTATATCACTCAATTCTGACTTTATATCACACAACTCTGACTTTATATCTCGCAATTCTGACTTTATATCTCTCAATTCTGACTTTATATCTCTCAAATCTGACTTTATATCAAACAATTCTGACTTTATATCTCTCAATTCTGACTTTATATCACTCAATTCTGACTTTATATCTCTCAAATCTGACTTTATATCAAACAATTCTGACTTTATATCTCTCAAATCTGACTTTATATCAAACAATTCTGACTTTATATCACCCAACTCTGACTTTATATCTCTCAATTCTGACTTTATATCTCTCAAATCTGACTTTATATCAAACAATTCTGACTTTATATCACTCAATTCTGACTTTATATCACCCAATTCTGACTTTACATCACACAACTCTGACTTTATATCTCTCAAATCTGACTTTATATCAAACAATTCTGACTTTATATCTCTTAATTCTGACTTTATATCACGCAATTCTGACTTTATATCACTCAATTCTGACTTTATATCACTCAATTCTGACTTTATATCACTCAATTCTGACTTTATATCTCTCAATTCTGACTTTATATCACCCAATTCTGACTTTACACCACACAACTCTGACTTTATATCTCTCAAATCTGACTTTATATCACCCAATTCTGACTTTACATCACACAACTCTGACTTTATATCTCTCAATTCTGACTTTATATCACTCAATTCTGACTTTATATCACTCAATTCTGACTTTATATCACTCAATTCTGACTTTATATCACCCAATTCTGACTTTATATCACCCAATTCTGACTTTATATCACTCAATTCTGAGATAAAAAAAAAGTCAGAATTGTGAGATAAAAAGTCACAATTACCTTTTTTCTTTTTTCTTTCTGTGGCAGAAACAAGCTTCCATACTTATCTGTATGACCGTAATTTATGCATAAGGAGTATTTTAAGTTATTCGCTTTTATAATGAGACAAAATCATTTTGGCGTTGTGCAGTCGTGGTCAATCTATCAATTAGAGTAATAAATCAACAATTCCTTCATTTTTTATTTTAAGCAATCAGGAATCTGGAGGGGCAGGACATGTAAATGTACTGAACTCGTATCGAACCGTGACCCTAAAACTGAGGTACGTACCGAACCGTGACTTCTGTGTACCGTTAACACAACACCCCTAGTAGAAAGATGATTATATTCCCATAGGGGGGAGAAACACAAATGAGATCTGAACTGTCTTCCTTGAAAGGAATTGTGGTAAAAAAAAAAAGTTGATACTTCAACGAAACATTTTATTTACATAAATAAACATTCCATTTCCATTTAAATACCCTCTGAACTATCAATTTCCCCCTGGATTTGTCTGTGCCTCTTTCTGCACTTTCCTCTCATTCTGCCTCTCTTTTTCATGTTTGTCTGCTTTTCTTATATGAACTGACTAATTCAAGCATAGGCTCTTTTTTAATTCATGTTAAGAAATAGAGGGGACTCTTTTCTCTTCCAGCTCTGTCGCTCTCTCTCTGTATCTGTCTCTCGTTCTCTCTTTTTACCTCAAAAGTGTGAAGTTTTAATGGCTTCTTATGTTTATGTCGTGTGTCCTTTTAGGCCCACGTCGTTCATCGCTGGCTAATCGATCAGGACAATAGTGCGAGCTCTGAGCTGCCGGATGGCCAGGGAGTGTGGCACTATGATGAAACAGTAAATATCTGCAACATATATCTAAATTTTTATTCTCATATATTTATATATATACATATACATATTGTATATGGACGTTATCTGTCACTAGATATGCTTCTGTCATTGTTGTTAGTGTTTTTTTGGTGTAGTGGTTCTAATTTCATCCACATTTTTTTCTTGTGAATTTGATTTTAGCACCATAAAGTTTTTATGTAACATTCAGTTTAACAAAACTTATTTGAGAGTTTCGTATTACTGTTTGGTGTTGTGCTGGCTGTTTTTAACGGTAGATGTGGTCGTGGTCCAGGCTGGACAAGTTTTTTGTTGGTTTATTTGTGTTTTTCTATCAGTTTCACCTAGTCGTTTTCTGAGATTTTTTGGTTGCGTTCAGATTTTGAGTTCCGTTTTTGTGATGTGTGGATTATTTTTGCGTTTATCAGTGTACTCCACAGCATAAAAAGAGTCCACGGGCAAAAAAAAAAAAAAAGACCAACACATCACCATAGTATCATAGACTACATATACAGTATGGGTTGGATACAATAAGGCTTAAAGTAAAATGAACCTATTTTACCTGTGGGTTCTTAAGTGTACCTTTCACATGTTTTGATGTGTTACTCACAAACACTTTATCATGTGAACACATTTGTATCCAGACACCTATGCATGCACTGACGTGTTGATGTTCACATTATCCACATCTTTCCATGTTGTGCAGTGAGAGCTGAATCTGAGTGGTGAGTGAGGTTCAGTTTGTTTCATCTGTGTTTTGTTTCACATCTGTGCTTGTGGTGTACTGTACGTGTACATGTGTTGTGATAGTGATCATTTCATAGTGTGTGTGTGTTGTGTTGTGGATTTTATGTTTAGTGTAGTGTTAGTGTTTCTGTTTAAACAGTGCTTTGACTATCTGTGACTCAGGTAAGTCTCCAGTTTTTCTATGTATTGATCTGAATTAAAGCCAGATTTCCAAAGTCACCTTCTGAATCATTTTAGAATAGTTTGTAAAACAGTTTTGTAGCTCAATGATGTAGAGAGTGGGGTAAGATGTGTCAGCACAATTTGTTGTCAAATAACTGCACATTCAGAAAGAGTCCATTATATAATACAGCTGCCTGTGATTGAGATAACGCTTTTTTTTGCATGTCAAAGTAATTTTTCTACATTTCAGGTCAAGTAAATTTTATGTCAAAGCAAACATATCAAATTGTTTCATTATCCACTTGTTTATTTATGAAAAAAAATAAATAGTGATTAGTATTTGAAATACTATTAGAAGAATTTGTATTAGAGTTAGAATTAGTATTTAGTATTAGAAATTGTTTCACTACATTCAAATATTTTGAATATTAAACCTTTTGGAAATGTGAACAATGTGCTGCAAAAAAGACTGGGCTGTGTTATAATTTTTCATTTAAAATTATAAATTAACAATTATTTGAAATGCGAATGTTTCACATATTATCCATTTAAACATCTAATCCCTTCACATGCGCCTTTATTTATTTATATACATTTTTTTTGAGAAGTGGCTGCATGTTATTGACATTTTATTCTAATTTCTGTTGATAACAGACATCCTGAAACATATTTAGGTGTGGCACATCTTACCCCAAAACATGGCACATCTTACCCCACTGTCAGCTATTTATTTAAAGCCCTAAATTATCTATCCAAACAAGCACAATACACAATATGCAAAAGAATATGACACTTTTTTTAGAGGCTGAAAGATGTCTACACTGGAAGTCACACAGAGATGCAACAACACAAGGTCATACCCATTATTATCAACAAAGCTGCAAAGTGCAAGTGACATGATGGGATGCACCTGAGTAGTTGAGACATAACATTGTCTGTAGAATGTTTTTTAATCAACCTGAAAAAGATAACTGCATAAAATGTATCTGATGGGAAGTGTATGGCCATCATTACCTTTTCTAGCATCCATATTTTACATGGTTCTGCACTATGCAATTTTAAAAGTACATGCAGTATGCCAAATAATAATAACCTGCATGCATAATAGTTCATTATAAAATAATTAGCAAAATAAGATTCAAAATAGTTGGATAGCTTATCATGTGGCAACTTCTCAAAAGTGCTTAATGTCAACTACCTGCTTGCAGTTGGACACAATTTTTGTTGCACTTAAAAGGTATTTTGCAAGTTATTTAATTATTAATTGGGTGAGTTGACTGCTATGAATTATAGTTATTTTAAGCCTTTTTTTTTAAATAACTTCTGACTGTTACAATAAAGGTAGTCTAAATGGCGTCCAGAAGACCATCTTCTTTCATTTCCAAACCATATTTCTAACCACTGTTCTACCAATTATTGTGTATTATGTGTAAAATGTGTACAATAGCCCATGCAAAAAAAGAAAGAAAAAAGAATATGTTTAAAAATAAAGAAGGATACAAAGTTATTCACCCATTTTACTGTTTCTGAGTTTAGTATTAAAGGAATAGTTAACCATTAATCATTATTTATTCACCCTCATATCGTTCTAAACCCGTAAGACTTTCGTTCATCTTCGGAACAAGATTTTTAATAAAATCTGAGAGCTTTCTGTCCCTCCATTAACAGCTACACAACTACCACTTTGATGCTTCAAAAAGTTCATAAAGAGATCGTAAAACTAATCCATATGAATTGAGCAGATAAGTCTAAACATTCTGAAGAGACACGATCACTTTATATGATGAACAGATTGAATTTAGGCTTTTAAAAAATTCATCAACTCACACAAACAGTTGTGGTAAATGAAAGCTCAAGCATGTTGAACCAATGAGGTTAATTCTCGTGTTAAGCAGCACGTTTGAGCTTCAGCAAGAACCAATGAGGTTCATTCTTGTTTTACGCATCACGTTTGAGCTTCAGCAAGAATCAATGAGGTTCATTCTCATGTTGTGCAGCACGTTTGAGCTTCAGCAAGAACCAATGAGGTTCATTCTCATGTTAAGCAGCACGTTTGAGCTTCAGCAAGAACCAATGAGGTTCATTCTCGTGTTGCGCAGCACGTTTGAGCTTCAGCAAGAACCAATGAGGTTCATTCTCGTGTTAAGCAGCACGTTTGAGCTTCAGGAAGAACCAATGAGGTTCATTCTCGTGTTAAGCATCACGTTTGAGCTTCAGCGAGAACCAATGAGGTTCATTCTCATGTTAAGCAGCACGTTTGAGCTTCAGCAAGAACCAATGAGGTTCATTCTCATGTTAAGCAGAACGTTTGAGCTTCAGCAAGAACCAATGAGGTTCATTCTCATGTTAAGCAGAACGTTTGAGCTTCAGCAAGAACCAATGAGGTTCATTCTCGTGTTAAGCAGCACGTTTGAGCATCAGCAAGAACCAATGAGGTTCATTCTTGTTTTACGCATCACGTTTGAGCTTCAGCGAGAACCAATGAGATTCATTCTTGTGTTAAGCAGCACGTTTGAGCTTCAACAAGAACCAATGAGGTTCATTCTCATGTTAAGCAGCACGTTTGAGCTTCAGCAAGAACCAATGAGGTTCATTCTTGTTTTACGCATCACGTTTGAGCTTCAGCGAGAACCAGTGAGGTTCATTCTTGTGTTAAGCAGCACGTTTGAGCTTCAGCAAGAACCAATGAGGTTCATTCTCGTGTTAAGCAGCACATTTGAGCTTCAGCAAGAACCAATGAGGTTCATTCTCGTGTTACGCAGCATGTTTGAGCTTCAGCAAGAACCAATGAGGTTCATTCTCGTGTTAAGCAGCACGTTTGAGCTTCAGCAAGAACCAATGAGGTTCATTCTCGTGTTAAGCAGCACGTTTGAGCTTCAGCAAGAACCAATGAGGTCCATTCTCGTGTTACGCAGCATGTTTGAGCTTCAGCAAGAACCAATGAGGTTCATTCTCGTGTTAAGCATCACGTTTGAGCTTCAGCGAGAACCAATGAGGTTCATTCTTGTGTTACGCAGCACGTTTGAGCTTCAGCGAGAACCAATGAGGATCATTCTTGTGTTACGCAGCACGTTTGAGCTTCAGCAAGAACCAATGAGGTTCATTCTCGTGTTAAGCAGCACGTTTGAGCTTCAGCGAGAACCAATGAGGTTCATTCTTGTGTTACGCAGCACGTTTGAGCTTCAGCAAGAACCAATGAGGTTCATTCTCATGTTAAGCAGAACGTTTGAGCTTCAGCAAGAACCAATGAGGTTCATTCTTTTGTTACGCAGCACGTTTGAGCTTCAGCGAGAACCAATGAGGTTCATTCTTGTGTTACGCAGCACGTTTGAGCTTCAGCAAGAACCAATGAGGTTCATTCTTTTGTTACGCAGCACGTTTGAGCTTCAGCGAGAACCAATGAGGTTCATTCTTGTGTTACGCAGCACGTTTGAGCTTCAGCGAGAACCAATGAGGTTCATTCTCGTGTTAAGCAGCAGGTTTGAGCTTCAGCAAGAACCAATGAGGTTCATTCTCGTGTTAAGCAGCACATTTGAGCTTCAGCAAGAACCAATGAGGTTCATTCTCATGTTAAGCAGAACGTTTGAGCTTCAGCAAGAACCAATGAGGTTCATTCTTTTGTTACGCAGCACGTTTGAGCTTCAGCGAGAACCAATGAGGTTCATTCTTGTGTTACGCAGCACGTTTGAGCTTCAGCAAGAACCAATGAGGTTCATTCTTTTGTTACGCAGCACGTTTGAGCTTCAGCGAGAACCAATGAGGTTCATTCTCGTGTTAAGCAGCACGTTTGAGCTTCAGCAAGAACCAATGAGGTTCATTCTTTTGTTACGCAGCACATTTGAGCTTCAGCAAGAACCAATGATGTTCATTCTCGTGTTAAGCAGCACGTTTGAGCTTCAGCAAGAACCAATGAGGTTCATTCTCGTGTTACGCAGCACGTTTGAACTTCAGCAAGAACCAATGAAGTTCATTCTCGTGTTACGCAGCACGTTTGAGCTTCAGCAAGAACCAATGCGGTTCATTCTCGTGTTAAGCAGCACATTTGAGCTTCAGCAAGAACCATTGAGGTTCATTCTTGTGTTACGCAGCACGTTTGAGCTTCAGCAAGAACCAATGAAGTTCATTCTCGTGTTAAGCAGCACGTTTGAGCTTCAGCAAGAACCAATGAGGTTCATTCTCGTGTTAAGCAGCACATTTGAGTTTCTGCAAGAACCAATGAGGTTCATTCTTTTGTTACGCAGCACGTTTGAGCTTCAGCAAGAGCCAATGAGGTTCATTCTCGTGTTAAGCAGCACGTTTGAGAACCAATGAGGTTCATTCTTTTGTTACGCAGTACGTTTGAGCTTCAGCAATAACCAATGAGGTTCATTCTTTTGTTACGCAGCACGTTTGAGCTTCAGCTAGAACCAATGAGGTTCATTCTCGTGTTAAGCAGAACGTTTGAGCTTCAGCGAGAACCAATGAAGTTCATTATTTTGTTACGCAGTACGTTTGAGCTTCAGCAATAACCAATGAGGTTCATTCTTTTGTTACGCAGCACGTTTGAGCTTCAGCAAGAACCAATGAGGTTCATTCTCGTGTTAAGCAGAACGTTTGAGTTTCAGCGAGAACCAATGAAGTTCATTCTTTTGTTACGCAGCACGTTTGAGCTTCAGCAAGAGCCAATGAGGTTCATTCTCGTGTTAAGCAGCACGTTTGAGCTTCAGCGAGAACCAATGAGGTTCATTCTTTTGTTACGCAGTACGTTTGAGCTTCAGCAAGAACCAGTGAGGTTCATTCTCGTGTTACGCAGCACGTTTGAGCTTCAGCAAGAACCAATGAGGATCATTCTCCTGTTACGCAGCACGTTTGAGCTTCAGCAAGAACCAATGAGGTTCATTCTCATGTTAAGCAGCACGTTTGAGCTTCAGCAAGAACCAATGAGGATCATTCTCGTGTTACGCAGCACGTTTGAGTTTCTGCAAGAACCAATGAGGTTTATTCTTTTGTTACGCAGTACGTTTGAGCTTCAGCAATAACCAATGAGGTTCATTCTTTTGTTACGCAGCACGTTTGAGCTTCAGCTAGAACCAATGAGGTTCATTCTCGTGTTAAGCAGAACGTTTGAGCTTCAGCGAGAACCAATGAAGTTCATTATTTTGTTACGCAGCACGTTTGAGCTTCAGCAAGAGCCAATGAGGTTCATTCTTTTGTTACGCAGTACGTTTGAGCTTCAGCAATAACCAATGAGGTTCATTCTTTTGTTACGCAGCACGTTTGAGCTTCAGCAAGAACCAATGAGGTTCATTCTCGTGTTAAGCAGAACGTTTGAGTTTCAGCGAGAACCAATGAAGTTCATTCTTTTGTTACGCAGCACGTTTGAGCTTCAGCAAGAGCCAATGAGGTTCATTCTCGTGTTAAGCAGCACGTTTGAGCTTCAGCGAGAACCAATGAGGTTCATTCTTTTGTTACGCAGTACGTTTGAGCTTCAGCAAGAACCAGTGAGGTTCATTCTCGTGTTACGCAGCACGTTTGAGCTTCAGCAAGAACCAATGAGGTTCATTCTCGTGTTACGCAGCACGTTTGAGCTTCAGCAAGAACCAATGAGGATCCTTCTCGTGTTACGCAGCACGTTTGAGCTTCAGCAAGAACCAATGAGGTTCATTCTCATGTTAAGCAGCACGTTTGAGCTTCAGCAAGAACCAATGAGGATCATTCTCGTGTTACGCAGCACGTTTGAGTTTCTGCAAGAACCAATGAGGTTCATTCTCGTGTTACACATCATGTTTGAGCTTCAGCAAAAACCAATGAGGTTCATTCTCATGTCACGCATCATGTTTAAGCTTCAGCAAGAACCAATGAGGTTCATTCTCATGTTAAGCAGCACGTTTGAGCTTCAGCAAGAACCAATGAGGTTCATTCTCGTGTTAAGCAGCACATTTGAGTTTCTGCAAGAACCAATGAGGTTCATTCTCGTGTTACACATCATGTTTGAGCTTCAGCAAAAACCAATGAGGTTCATTCTCATGTCACGCATCATGTTTAAGCTTCAGCAAGAACCAATGAGGTTCAGTCTCATGTTACGCATCACGTTTGAGCTTCAGCAAGAACCAATGAGGTTCATTCTCGTGTTATGCATCAAGTAGGATTAGGATTTGGTTGAGGGTTAGTTGCATGTAATTTACTGTTATTACTACAGTAACTACATGTAACGTGTAACAATGACACTGTAAAATAAAGTGTTACCCAAAAGTCTTACTGGTATGGAAGACATGAAGGTGAATAATTAATTACAAAATTTTCTTTTTTGGGTGAACTATCCCTTTAAGCTCACAGCTGGTCTTTGGTGTGCAGCTTTCCAGAATGTTTCTTTGCGGCATGATCCAAAGTTTGTCACCTCCAATGTAGACATGGTTTAGGTCTGAACAAATATTATTCTGTCCTTAATTAACCATTTGTGTCTACCTGTGTATGTGTTTGTTTGATCAGTTTTTTCCTAATAACTCAAGTATAAAAGGTAGATCTAGATTTAGAAGTCAGTATTGAATTTCACGTTCTCTGATATGTACTATGAGCACTGATTGACTCGTGTCACATTTATCAAGCAATGTCATGTTTCTTGCTCTTATGTCTCAAAAATGAATTTGCTGTTTGCCTAGGTAAATGACCCTCAATGGATGATTGTGCTTTATTGAATGTTCATGTTACATACATGTGAGATGTGTAAGAGGTTGTTCTTTTAGCCAGATCAAGCGCTTTGTTGAAATAGAAAAGGACGTAGAAAAAGGGCAAAGTGATAGATTGTGTTCTGTTCTTTCCAATCCCTTTTATTGGTCTTTTGCCAAGGTATCAAACAGTGAAGTCCAACTGATGCTAGAAATGTACAGATTGAAGAGCTGAATTTTAAATTACAAAAGGTGGTATTTTAAACTTGTACTTTTTAAAAGTGTACTCATTCAATACAATTGAGTGCACTTCTTCTTTTTCACAAGGGTCTAATTCAAAAGTCAAAATCCTCACATACTGCTGAATTATTTGCTTTTGCTATTTAAAGAATATTGTGCTTAATGTTCCCCTCTAGAACAACACAAATTCCTTATTCATTATGAAATTAGTTTTACTGATAAATGAAAGCAATAGAAATCCATATTGCATATCTAATGGCAAAATATACTTCACCAGGTTTGGCAGGCAGTATTCACATTGTCACACTAACTGCTAATAAAAAAGAAACACGCATCTTCCCTTCAATTTGTTTGATTCAGTTGTTTTGTTCTAGTGATGAACACTGAATGCGTTAACTGACTATATTTTCTGGTCCAGGCCTAACGTAAGTATTCCTACATTATCATCCTTGCTTGTCCTGAAACAATATTTCTATTAGATTTTGGGGGTAAGATAAGGTTTGAGGTTGGCTTGAAAAACATTATTATCAACCATAATTTTCTCTGATTTTAGAGTTTGGATATGGTTTGAGTTGGGTTAAGGGAAAGGGTTGGGGCTATAATTGATTGATTAGGAATGCTGTTCCAGGGATAAGAAAGGACATTGATCCAGGGATCCACGTCCTGCTTAAAATACAACATCAAAAGATCCAGATCAAGGAAGTCAGCCATGTCTTGATCAGGAAGCCAGTGCTGCAGTCTTTAACACCCCAGTATTTCATTCTGGGCTTGATTAGGCCCCATTTGTCTCACAAGGACTGGGTGTTGACTAGCAGGATACTTGGCAGGTGTATGCATGGCTCTCAGCCTTGCTTTCTTCTGAAGCACTTCCCATTATGTTTGTTTGTGTGTTGGTTGCTTTTACTGCTTTTATTTCTTCAGAATCTCTCCCGGCGTAACCTCGTTAATGAAGTTGTTGCTGTTGTCCAGTGTTGAGGAGTATTTGTTGGTGATATGTGTAAGGGAAACAGGTCCATTTAGCTCGAAGGGAATTCATTAATTTTGTAGGGAATTTTGACAAAATCTCTTATTTTACGGCTGAACAAAGAATCGTGCAGTGCTCAATTGAACGGGCCTCAACTATCAATTCTGTAGCAGATATTAATATATGAAATATAGTGAGAATGCTATTATAAGATCAGCAGTTTAAGACATTAAATTATAAGTGCATAACACAAGACACTTCTCTTTAAATACCATCAGACTTTATTGAACTATTCCTATACACAGAAACTAATATCCAAACACACGCATTCACACGAGTTGCAGAAATAAATAAATAAGTTGAGGAAATAATTTGTTTTAAGAAAGTGAAATGATGAAATCCCAAGTTTCTAGCAATACATGCAATTTATAAGACCTGACCTGATCAAACTATCACTCTATTAATTTAACCCTTCTATCGTTTCTTAGGTGGGGTTATTACAATTTATATCAATGCACCAGTTTGGCTAGAATCTGGAGGCGTTACTTGCTTTTGTTGTTTGTGTCGTTGATGGGGATTCCCTTCTGTGGCGTCCCAGTTTCGTTGATTCACTGGATGTCTGTTCACGTCTAGAGTGACGTCTTGGGCATCAGGTAGTTTGTTGATGGATGAATGGAGTGGGGTCTCATGGCTGATGTTTGAGGCGAGCAAAGACTATAGAGTCGTTGACAGAAGCTTTGCAGCAAAACCTAAGTTTAAAAAACAAGACTCTCAACAGAAAAGAAACTAGGTAAAGAAACCCCCTTTGGTGTCAACTCATGATTTTCCTTGTGAGACTCAAGATCCAAACCATCTCCGAACCCATTTGTCTTGGTTAAACTGCCTAAACGTTAATGTTCATAATTATCTCTTACAAGCTTTCTTTGTTTTGAAGTTAGGAGTTAGTCTGTCTCGACCTGAATGGCGCCCAAATTGGCAGGATCTTCTTTTATGGTCCTGGGTGTTGATTCGGACTCACTGTGGAATTCTGCTTCTTGTCAGTCATTGCTGTCTGATTCGCTTTAAGTTCCTGCATGTGGATTGTATGTCAGAGAAGCATATGGTAAAATGTCTATACATAGTAAACAAAGGATGACAGCAGGACCAAGGAGGATGCCTGCCTGTAGTCATACCTTCTTGATATTTTCTTGCAGTTGAAGACCATGTTCAGAATATTTGTCTCATACCCTCTTAAGAGATGGATCAAGATGTCCTCAAAGCACTTTAATAGGCAAGTGCACTCTGTTTCCAACTTCCTTGTCAGCTGTCAGTCTGTACCCCTTGTGGCAAACCTTTTTTATGATTCCAATTCTTGGCTAGATTCTTCTGTATACTTGTCTTTAAGAAACAGTGTATGGATATTGAATGGGGAGGAAAGATAGAGGTGTAGAAAAGGCCATCTGTGTCAAGCTGGAGTAATCTTTACTGAACAGGGGTGTCCTATCCTGCTCCTCGAGGGACACTATCCTGGAGAGTTTAGCTCCAACCACATTTACAGACATTTTAACCAAGTTAATCAAGGTCTTTAGGATTACTAGGAACTTCAATGCAGATTTGTTGGGGCAAGTTGGAGCTAAACTCTGCAGGACTTTGGCCCTCCAAGACATGGATTGTACACCCCTGGGTTAGTATAAGGACACTCAACTGATGATAACATGACGCTGGAATACAGGAAAAAGTTGTGAAGCCACCTAAAAGATGCTAGGAAAACATAAAGGTAAGGTCTTCAAGACATTAACTATGAAATATGCATGCTTTTTGCAACTGCAAAGACATCAGACAATTCCAAAGGATTAATCAGTTGTTGTATTCTGGATTGAATGTTTCACTTATTTACTTCATGTTTCACCTCAGCTCTTTTCTCTCCTCTTCCTGGTGTAAGGAACATGGAGGAGGTCATGACAATCCATAACTAGATCAACACAAGCGTGCAATTCAGAACATTTAAAAAATTTCGAACATGCATATACCAAGTACTGTCTGATACCAATTTGCATGATACAAATGCAATTAAACCCTAACTTTCAAAGTTGATTTGGGTTTGCAGACAGCAAGGTGCTTAGCACTGCTGGAAGGGCGACTGTATGAGCTATGGTGTGGAAGTTAGTCATATTTAACACCTTGGCATGGACAGGATGTAGGAGGGTGCTTGTCCATTGACTGCCTTGTAAGCCAGGACAAGTGTTATGAATTTCACCTGTAGACTACCTGTACTGTGATCTGAGCAGCTTGTCTAGAAAGAAAAGGACTCTGCAGAAGGAATGTATTGACTGCACACTGTCAGAAAAACTTGCTTAGAAGTACAACAGCTTGTAACTGGGGAAGTACCCTTAAAAGCAAAACTTTGCATTTTATCTACCCCTAATTTGTACATATTAGTCCCGTAGAGTAGTAATATGTACTACTACAAATCTTTTAGGGGTGAATAATGTACAAATATGTCCATTTGATGTTACTATCCCAGACGAGCTGTAAAGGTACATTATTTTCTGAGAGTGTGGATAGTATGTGGGATGCATATGACAGACTGTTGTCCAGTGTGGTGCCAAGGTTCTTGGCTGTATATGTGTGGGGAAATGACTGTGTTGTATATGACGAGGTCTTGGCAAGGATGTTTCTTGGCTGGGATGTAGAGCAGTGTGGTTTTCAGTAAATTCCACTTCAGATGATGGGCATTTATCCATGCACAAATACTTCCAGACATTTCCAGGTGATAACTTTTCTAAGCAAATTTGGTGTGAAGTCAGAATACAAGTAGCTACTAATCTTTGTGGAACATGAATGTGTAGTTGGTTTGGCGATCAAGCAGATCCCTAAGCCTGTAATGTCTACTTCATTGAGAGTAAAGAGGAGGATTTGGTGGTTTACACTATTGAATGCGGCTGATAAATCTAGTAGAATACATGGCTGATGACAGGTTGGCTGTATTGAGTACATGCTGTACATGATTAGTGCAAGCTTTAAGGAATCCTCCAAAATAAGGTTAAAATTAATTAGTACTTACTTATGGATAGAGAGGGTGGAGGTGACGTTACAGTGGCCTACAAAAGCAACCTTCATACATTCAGATTTTCAAGAAATTTAGAACAGTATTTCAGGAATTGGGAACCGTATGCTACAGCCCTCAATAAAGTGAATTACAATGTGATTGTATTGCTGTCATTTCTGGAGTATTGCTTCCATGTTCAAGTCAAGAGTAATTGTATGTGTAGTGCATGTGTTTTTACACATTCGCGAGTGCAGATGTGGTAATAGAACTTTTATTTTTCACATTATAGCCCAAGGTTATATAACAGTTTCTCAGTGATGTGTTTATAAGTGATGCATTTTAAGACATAATGTATATAAGTCTGTTTTAAACCAAGCAGAAATGACTGGGGAAAGTTCGAGCAGCTATAAATGTGACTGCACCTTTATTTCTTGAAAGAATCAAAGACGAGTGCTCTTGATTCTTGAGTCACCTCAAAGGGCTGTGTGATTCATTGCCATTGCAATAAATCCCCTAGAAAGGGAATCACCATGGCGATCCCAATTCCTCAATGCCAAGACGTTCGCTAGAAAACTCCCCCATTTTAATTGATAACCTAAGTTCTAGATGTACTTTCTCTTCGTCCACTTCTGCAACACACATTTATTTGGGTGCATACCGTTGGCATAGATGTGCTTTTCCCAGCATGGTCCTAGGAGAGAGAGAGAGGACGGAGGGGCCTTTTCAGGCTGGGAGTGACAGATCTTTTATTGAAAGAGACTGGGCCCCCCTCATACACACACTCACACACACACACCATGCCCTCCCCATCCGTGTCTGGTCCATTGTCACCAGGCTTGGTACTCCTGAAGTACCCCCCACCCCACCCCTCCAAGGGTCTTTGTCACTGTAAGTCCTTCTGCAGACTGAAACAGTGCCAAAGCTCAGATACACACACACATAATGTGTCCTTTTCCCCAAGGCTCATTCAGAAAGGCCCTTTGCTTGTCAGAATGAATTGAGCAATTTTGCGCAGATCGAAAATGCTCTACGGAATGGAAAAATGGGGAGAGAGACTTATGCTATTATCTAGTTTTGGCTAGAAGTGTGTGTGTGTGTGTGTGTCGATATTGACAGCATTCCTCTGGAGATAAACTCTCTGGCCTCAAAGCCCCCAGCCCCACCCATCACCTCACAAGTGTGTGTGTGTGTGTGTGCGTGCAGGGGGAAAGGGGCAGTGCCCGGACCCCTACACCCAGATAGTGTAACAGGAAAGCAGTGAGGCAAAGACGTAGAGAGGGTGCACTGGGATGCCAATGAACACCATCATTTGTGGAGTAAGTACAACTTTCCTAAAGATTCCTTCATCTACTTTGTTGTTGTTTTTAGATGTTGAGAAGATTCTCGATTGTTGGAAGCTTGCTCAGGTTTCCAAATTGCCCCAAATACTTCACTGTTGTCCATTGGGGCATGTTGCTTTTAAACCCCAACCCAAACTTATTATATGCAGTCATATTTTTTCAAATTTTTGCAGAGAGAGAGAGAGGAATCTGCATTGTTGAAAAATGTTCTATCAAGTAAGTTTAAAAAGAGCTTCATGTCGTAACCTGAAGCACTTTATTTTGCACTTACGTGTACGTACAGTGTACTTACCTAAGAAAGTACTGGTTAATATAAGGTAACAACATGGGTTATATGAGTAATATTTAGTAACTACATGTACTTACTATAGGGTTAGGGAAGGATTAGGGTTTGGTTTAGGGTTAGGTGCATGTAATTATGCATAATTTACTGTTACCACTATGGTAAGTACGTGTAACATATGTAACAAGGACACTGTAAAATAAAGTGTTACCATAAATTGCTGCAGATAACGCCAATAAAAGTCATTTATAAGCTCCTAAAGATAGCAATTGCACATATTCTTTTTTTACATAATGTGCAAATAATATGCATGGGACTAAAAAGAAAGACTACGGATAAAAATATTCACATTTATACACGAAAAAAAAAAAAGTTAAATGGTGTTAATGGAGACTTTCAAATTGTGAATTTAAGATGCTTTTTGTTTGCCGTGGCATGAACAGAAACACCTTTGCGCTTGGTTTATAAATTGATGCAGAGTACTTTCAAAAGAGGAAATCAAACTCTCACCTTCATCTTTACAATAATAACAGGACAACTCGCATTAGATTCGTTCTTTGATGCAAATCTAACTTGTTCCCAAAACTTTGGACACTTGAATAACAAGTCAAATGTATGACTTTCTTTTTAAGTGACATCTGCAAACAAATTATTTTCACCAAATGATGTCAAGGTGTTTTTGGTGGATGTATGAAGTCAGTTCTCCTCAAGTTCACACAGGCGTGAGGAACTAAAGGTCTACTTCATCTCACTAGACATGTGACAATTGCCTAATTAAAAACATCTATTTTAATATTTTAAAAAATATACATTTTTATTTTGTGAAATGTTTTCTTTGTAAAGGGTATTACTGTTCTTTAAAACAAATGCTACTTAGTTTGCAATTTTTTTGTCTAATGTACTTAATGTAATGTAAATGTAATTTACAGACTTTTAGATGTAGCTTAAATATGCAAATACTGTTGGGGCCAATGCATATTCTTTACTTGGTAACTCTTTATTTGGTTCCACTTTATTTTACAGTACGTGCACTATCATGTGCTTACAGTGTACTTGCCTAAGAAAGTACTGTTAATATAAGGGAACTACATGGGTTAAGGTTAGGTTCAGGGGTATAGGTTCATGGTTAGTATACCTAGTTATTACCCAGTTATTGTAATTACTATAATTACTATAAGTACATAGTATGTACATGGGGAACAGGACTGTAAAATAAAGTGCTACCCTTTATTTTAGTGTCCCTATTGCATGCTTCATGTACTTACTGTAGTAATAACATTAAATTATGCATAATTACATGCAAACCTTATTCCTAACCCTAACCCTATAGTAAGTACATTAATATTACTCAGTATTCAATTGTATTATCACAACGTAACAACATAACCTTAAAACGAAAGTGTAACACTTAGCACTTTTAGAGGCCATTTTACACGACCTACACCTAAAAACAGAAAACTTTCTATGCATTTTGGCCGTTCATTTACACAACAACAGAGTTTTGGGGGCCTGAAAATGCAAACTTTTGGAAAAAAAAAATCAAAGTGCACGTTTTTTGAAAACGGTGACATTATACGCATGTGTATTATGTGTTAAGTCTATAGGTGTGTAGTGTTTCTTTACAAAGTGACATTGCCATCTACTGGCCTGGCAGCAGAATACAGCGTTTTTAATCGTTTTTGCCAATCGTTTTGACAACGTTGTCATCTGTATGTGAAAAACGTAAAAGTAAACTTTTCAGTTTTTATTACATCGTTGTCGTGTAAACGTACCATTAATGTGTCCTTATTACACTGCAATTACACAAAGATGTAC
This sequence comes from Rhinogobio ventralis, assembly GCA_039654625.1. Taxonomy (NCBI): domain Eukaryota; kingdom Metazoa; phylum Chordata; class Actinopteri; order Cypriniformes; family Gobionidae; genus Rhinogobio; species Rhinogobio ventralis. The sequence continues at coordinate 47,085,180 of CM077194.1, forward strand.
TGAGCAAAAATAATGGTAATACTTTATTTTAAAGTGACGTAGTAACACATGTACTAACTATAGTAATAACAGTAAATTATGCATACTTAGTAACTAACCCTAAACCAAACCCTAACATAACTCTATAGTAAGTAAATGTAGTTAATTAATATTACTCAGCACTTATTTAAGTAAGTACAATGTAACTACGTCACCTTAAAACAACATGTACTGTAGGTTTAGGGTTTGGTTTAGTGTCAGTTGCTTGAAATTCTGCATAATTACCTGTTACAGTATTACTATAGTAAATACATGCAACATTTGTAACAAGAACAAATTCAAATAAAGTGTAACTAAAAGGTGACAGCCATCCAACTCACTATGGTTTAAAATGTAAAAATTGTACTTTATTTGTTTCATCAAATTATAATTCAGGGTTTCATTGTTCATCATCATTAATTTGCAAACATCACCACAAAAATATTTTCAAAAAATCTGTTCACTTGATCTAGTTATATAAAGCAGGAATGGTCAGTGAAACAAGTCTTATGTTACCCATGCACACATAAGAAAATGGTTATTATGCATTCTGCAGATTTCTCAGTTGGTATGAGAGTATTTATGTTGAGTGAGTCAAGGTGCACTGATTAGTACTGCACTGAAAGACTGGAATGCTCAGCAATGCATGTAGTCCAAAATACACCAACATCACACAAATTTCTTCATTTATGATCCTGGATAATGCTGGATGTTCATCATCTGAACTTCCGATGTGGAGAAGGAAGAAGCAAGTGAAGGCAGCATTTTTAAAACATTTTTGCAGTTGGCAGAATGAGTTTATGCTCTCAGTCATGCAGGATTTAAGTATATATTACTAATACACGCATATAGCAGTGCAATGATATGTGTGAGCGTAATTTTATGGCGCCTCATTCATGGGAAATGCACATCACTACCTGCTCTCGCTGTTGTTTGCTATGCAAGCAGAGTTATTTTGATGGATTGGATCCTCTCTGTGTGTTTCCCCTTCATCTATGTGTGTGTTTCTCAGTAGAGGGCAATTTAAAGACTCGTTCCTCCACTTGCTCCGTCTCTCTCTTGGATGCAGTCATAAACACACACACTGCAGTGTTGCGTCTCAGTGATGATGTCATCCTGTCTGCTGCAGTACTCTTGATCTGAGAGAGAGGGGGAACGCTAGGGGTGGGTGGGAACATAAAAATCTTTTTTCATAATATTATTATAGGTTTTATTAGCTATATTAACATTATCATTTATTTCTTGCAAGCATTTCATTGAAAGCTTTATCTTTTACAGTGAAGAATCAACAGAACTGCATTACTCTAAAAAGTGTCAAGTTTTGTTTCTAAAATAATCCTTTCGTAACAGTACTTGTCAGGATATATTTTCCAAGAAAACCCATCAATTGTGGCAGCTATTGAATCATGCAATATTAATAACTAAGGTTTAGATTTCGGTGGACATTCATTCTTTATTTATGCTTTATTTCACTATTTCCATTTTGAACAGGAAGGGTCAAAACAGCATCTTTTGCTTTGTTTTGTTTGTTCTCTTGGCACGTTGCGGTACGCTGTATAGAAGTGTGGAGAATTTGACGACCCAGAGGCAAAGAATTAGGTGTGGTCTACATGATCGCCTCCACTGCCTTATCATCTGCAAACACATTTTACACATGTACTGGGGAAAGACTCAAAAAATTGTTACTCAATTGCAATTTTACAAATGCACAATACATTACTGAAATGACTAATAAAAAACAAAAACAAAACTTCATGATTTTCTTCTTCTTAAAGGGATAGTTCACACAAAAATGAAAATGTTCTCATGTTTTTCCAAACCTGTGTGAGTAACCAAAAAAATACTATGGAAGTCAATAGCTACCGTCAACTGGTTACCAACATTCTTCAAAATATCTTCTTAGTAGACAGTAAAAAAGGGTGCCACTTTATTTTACAGTGTCCTTGTTACATATGTTACATGTACATAGTAATAACAGTAAATTATGCATAATTACATGCAACTAACCCTCAACCAAATCCCTTATCATACTATCATCTAACCCTCTAGTAAGTACATGTTGTTAATTAATATTACTCAGTACTTAAATATATAATTACACTGTAACAATGACACCTTAAAATAAAGTGTAACTGAAGAACGTAACAGTTACACTAACTGTTACATTAACTTTTTAGCAGTTACCCACAAAAAACAACCAACTTATATACCAACTTGTGACTTTGATCAAATAAATATGTTATTTTAGCACGATTTTTAAAGTATACTAAATCAAACTAAGATTTATTATGTTCTTTTCTTTGAAAGATAGGAATATAGGACTATTTAAATGGATGGCATGGTGCCATCTCTTTTGTTTTGACTGTGCAAAATAGCATGTGGTGTGTGGATACACAACTGTGTTCATATAGTATGTAAAAAATAGAAAGCCAATGTTACATTGGATTTTTGAAGTGTGCATCCATGCATGCTTTTTGTGCCAATATTTACCAATATTTTCTGCAGAGTCTGCACAACAGGAGGTGGAGTGTGTGACTGTTCAGGTTTCATGTTCAGGTTATAGGTAAATTAGTGTTAAAATGAGTACGTACAAGGTCAGAACGTGCTGGCGTAAGCTCCGCTGCTTTTTTCTGTGAAAACATGTACTAGACAGACGTCTGACCGTTGCACCGTGTCTCGCGCTTGAGACTTTCCTTCTTTTCCATTCATCAATGCATTTACTGTTACGTACTATAGTAACTATTATGCGTCTTAAGAGCTAAACCGCATTCTGTGATCATCCCCTTACGCATGTCACTCAGAATTTTTATTTTTTTTGTCGAACTGGACAGGTAATGAAACTTAAAGCGCTTAAATGTCATTTCCGATGATTGACTTCACAGAGTTCACCGCTATTTTGGTACTGATGTGTGAATGGGATCTTACTGGTAAAAAGACGGAACGGCGTTGCTTGTGTGCAACACTTTTGTGTATTTACCGGAAAAGTCGCTCTGGTAATTTTACTGCAATTTACTACGGTGTTAAAGGGGCTTAAATGAATTTGAGGTTGGTAAGATGTTTTAATATTTTTGAAAGAAGTCTCTTCTGCTCACCAAGGCTGCATTTACTTGATTAAAAATACAGTAAAAACTGAAAATTTTGAAATATTTAAAATAATTGTTTTCGATTTTAAAATGTAATTTATTTCTGTGATCAAAGCTGAATTTTCAGCATCATTACTCCAGTCTTCAGTGTCACATGATCCTTCAGAAATCATTCTAATATTGCTGCTCTAGAAACATTTTACTGACCCCAAACTTTTGAATGGTAGTGTGTATGTGAATTCTGACCGAGCCAGAGAGATGGGGGGAGAAAAATTGTGCTCCTAATTCTTGGGAGGTCACAAAGTCATCCCCATGCCAACTCACACTTTGTTGTTCTGCATGTGTGCCGTGTCTCCATGTACTTGTCAAGGATGTTTGATCAGCGAGAAGCAGACCTCTTGTTAGGGAAGGTACACACTCTCACACATTCCGACTGTCATCACCACAGCAACAGCAGAACCGATACTATGTATTTAAACCAATTCAAAAGAACATCTCAGTTTCAAGGACGGGTTGATTTGTGGAAATCTGTTCATATGACCTTAAGACACGGAAGCGTATCCACGTGTGGGATTAAAATCGAAGGGTGTTGGTCGGGAATTTTGTAAATGTGTTTCTAGATTGGCTTTCTAGAAATCGTTCAATCTTTGGCTGAAAATGTGAAAGCTTTGAGTATGTTTATCGGACAGAAGAAACCATGGTACAGTAATTTATTTATTTTAATTAATTACACAATTTTATTTAATTCTCACACACCAGCTGCAGTTCCTTCATGAAAATGCTGGTATGTGAGTGAAAATGTGATTTTTTTTTTTTTATTCCTGTGTTGTTGTATGTGAGTAAGTATAACAAATCTCCACGTACATATAATGTCATTTATTATTTCAGACTTGATGCCAAAAATTCTTAATATGGTTTTTAAGATGCATTACTACGTTTTTTCCCTTTTCCCAATCTTTTTCTCTTTCTATCCGCTGCTCTGATCGAATTCTCTCGAATTCTTACTCTTTCTTTTGCAGTATTATGTAGCTCAGTAGCACTGATCGGTGAATGAAACACAGTTTCTTGGTTAAATGTTTAATATTAAAAGACCCCATGAAATCTAAATCTGAGTTTTAGTGACTTTTAGTCCATAGAGACAAAATAAACTTTTAGCAGATATATAGTACACATTTGTCTTTCTCTTCCAGGAAGAAAATACCTAAAATATTGATCATCTTGGAAGGAAATTGTAAAATTTCATGGGAGCTTTATACACTTTGGTGTGTGTACAGTAATGTATTTGTGTATGTATTTAATGTTGAAAATGTTGTTTTTTGGTGTTGCCCCATTTTGTTGTTGTTGCTGTCTTTAAAAAATTATACTACTATTAATCAAATTTCTTGTTACGATTTTTAACTTTAAACACTCACGTGAGATTCTACGATTTTACAAGTCTATGAAAATACAGAATGGCTTCGTTTTCATGTTATAATTATGTCATAAAAAGTCAAACTCTTATTTTTTTAAATTCTGTCCTCTTGTATTACTTCCTGTATTTTTTCTCAGGATGCTACCACCAGTTTCCTCCGTGCAGCTCGCTCAGGTAATCTGGAAAAGGCTCTAGACCACATCAAGAATGGCATCGACATCAACACAGCCAATCAGGTAAGACTCCCTCAACACAGCCAATCATGTCATCTGTGGTTTTTCAAAAGAGAAATAAATTTGTCTGATTGACAGTTATCATTGCGGTCCATTGGGCTTCTGAAGTCACAGTCAGGCTCTTCAATAAGAGGTGAAATGTCCGCTTGCAGAAGTGAATCGTCTTCGCCGGGTGCACACTGTGCGATTTTGCCACAATTTGTCCGTCTGAGACAAATTTTGCAAATCCTAAAAGATTCCACTGATCCTAGGCTAAAATCTGAAGTATTTGATCGTTAGTTTGACATGTTCACCGACAGCCGATTAATGACCGCTGCGATCAAATTGTCAGAAGATTTGGCACACAGTCTTGCAGTGTGACTTCTCCTACGTCGACCGTCAAATTGTCTCAATTTTTGAAGACAAACCATGACCAAAATGAGCGCTAGAGATTTCTTTGTAGCTACCATTTAAATCCTGCGTATAATGCAGCTCCCCGAACGCGTCATTGATTGATTTTTGTCCGTTTTTAACGCACCTTAGCTATCGTACAGTCTGACATTAATGACAAATTAGATCTTACAGTGTGACATGGCTTACGGTGGGGATCATGTTCGTACAGTCTGACAAGGAACAATCGTAAAGGACTATTATAAATCGCACAGTGTGCACCCGGCTTTACAGATAAATGCGTGATCTTAAGGGGTGCCCTAGAAGGGGTGCCCATGAATTCCATGTTGGTCCAGGCTGGTTTATGCTGGATAGAGTGGACTAGTCGTGCTGTTCTCAAGCAAAACTGAGCTGGCGATGCTGGTCCACCATTCCAGTCCCAGCATGCAATGCAAAACATGCCTTGTGCTTGTGCCCTGCAATGCTGTATTTTTCAGCAGGGTTGTCTCTAGATGATGGATAGTGCACACAGTTGCATAAATGCTCATATGACACAGGGCCACCTTGCTCACATATAGTGCGACTTTATTATTTCTGTGAAGTGGCAACAGTCCTTTTAAAAATAACGTTTTCACAGTGATGCCAAATAAGAACCATTTTTGGTTCCCCAAAGAACCTTTCAGTGATCAGTTCTAAAAAGAACCTTTTTTTTCTTAGTGTGAAGAACATTTAGAAAATCTAAAGAACCCTTTTGTACTATAAATGACCTTTTGTGGAATGGAAAGGTTCTATGGATGTCAAAGGTTCTTCATGGAACCATCATAGAGGGTATGCATTGACGTCACTTTCCCGCCGGAACACGCCCCCTCAGACAGAGTGCCAAACGAGCCTAGTGCATGACTGGAGTTAAATGGGGAAACTGTGAAAACGCGAGTAAAATAAGCGATTATCAGTTTAAACTCGATATAGTGTTCCTTACAACTTACCAAAAATCCCATGATCCATGGATATTGACATGCAGCCAGGATCATGTTTCCTGAGCCTGATTTCGGCACCGGGGAAATACATAAAGCAAATTTACCTGTGAATGCTTTATATAAATACAATATAGGTAGGTCTAAATCCAGGTGATCACTTATATCAATGTTGTATATATCGTCATATCTTCCAGCCCTAAAACTTGATTCGTTTTTTGTCAGTCTTTATTTTAAAACATCCAATTATGCAGAATATAAGATGGTAAATATTTAATTGATGAGTTGCAAATACAATATATATTCCCTAAATTCAACATATTGACACAAAATAACTGCAAATCCAAGTTTCGCTGCCTGGAGTCACGTTGTTTCTGTGAATTGCAGCGATCCATTTGCTTCTCTTTTCTGTAGCTTTCGGCTGTCTGAAAAATATACCTCAGATCTCTTGTCAAATCTGTTTGAACAGTCAATCTCACAGCTCTTTCCCGTTTTAGATGCGTTTTGTGTGTTTTTCGCGGCTGCAAACCAATGCTGTTGCTGTATTTTTGCCTGTGGGCATAACTGCAGCGACTCCGGCCGATGCTGACATCAAGTGCATACCCTCTATAAAGAAACTTTATTTTTAACAATGAGCGCTGCGGAGCAGAAGAACCTTACCTATAATGGGAAGGGGATCCATATTTTTCTGGACTTCACTCCAGAGATGGCAAAGCGAAGGGCAGAGAACAACTTCAAGATAAGCCAGGGATTCGGTATGAAACGCCTTTCCCAGCCAGGTTAACAGCGAATTTCAACTGCAGTGAAACCTTATTCACATTCAATGGCATCTATGCAGGTGATGGAGATCAGGTTTAAGGACTGTTCTTCTTTAGTTAACATATTCGGTTCATCTAAAGAAGTTTGCACCATGTACACCCGTCTAAGTCTTTACCTGATTTTTGTGCTGAAACAGTTGGTACACAATATGATGGTGGCAATTGCATAAGCTTTTGCACTAAACAGTCGGTTCAGAAATCGCACTGAATGATTCGTTGGTGAATTGGACTGATCCGATTGTAGCTGTTCTCGACTCACTGATTCAAATGATCTGGTTTGAGCGAGTCTGACTCAAAATGTGCCAAGATTCCCAGAGCTTGAGTACGCATGTGACTTATGGCATGAAAAGTAAGATACTAATTCTGAATTTTAATATTGATTTTTGTAAAAGAATATCATACTTTGTTTATGACTGTCAGTTATTTGTGAACTGAATCTATTGTAACAGGGTAAGCTGTTTAAACCCATCGGATGAAATCTTTAAATGTGGACATGTTCTCCCAATGTAAAAAAATTATTTTGCGAGGTCCTGTGACAGCTAAAATTGCGTTATGTACGCCCTGTCTTAACAGGTAGCCAACTGGATAGATTTACTTACCTTGTTTACCTTTGTGGACCTCTAGGGGAAAAAATGATGTTCTGTTTCCATGCCTGAATCCACTTTTTAATTGCACTGCATGTCTATTGTGCACAAATGCTATTGTGTGTAAGTCCAGTAGTTGCATTCATGTCCCCTTCTTTTCCCTTTAGCCTGTTTTTGCACTGACATTTCCTGCTGTGGTGTGGGTCTGCACACATCAGGAACGGCAGCAGTAATTGAGATGATAATGCCCTTTGATTAATGACCACATGTGTTGTGAGTGATGATTTCAGCGCTTTTCTCCATTTAGTCCTCGTACTGTAGCAAACGTGTGAGCAGGTCCACTGATCTCTCTGGAGGGCTTCAGTGACCCTGACTACATGCACCGCTGAGCTCTTTGAAAAAACTCCTTAAGCTGCAAGACACTTGAGCTAGGATACATGAAGGCTATACTGCACAATCATATTTTCTTAGTATATTGCCTTGCAATATTGTATGTTCACTGCCTTAATGTATTGTTCAATAAACTAAAAATACATTTATCTTTTTCAATACTAATTAAGAAAATATTTTTGTTTGGAGATTTGTGTTGTGTTTGGAAGAGAATAGGGTTCTTAGAGTTAAGACATTATTTTACTATTATTTGTATATTATTATAGTTTTATAATATTTAATATGCAAACATAAATTAAGGAACTTTTTTATGTTATAAGATTCAACTCATTTTTTAAAGTCACTTTAATGTAATTTAAGTTGAAATAACTTAAACATCCAAGTTGATTGTACTTAAAAATTGAGGCATCAACTTTTTTTTTTTTTTTTTACAGTGTACTTTAATTTTTGGTTCTCACTGATGCCTGTATTTTTATTGCATTTGTAATTTTTTTTAAATATAGGGTAGGAAACCAAAAGAATATTAATCATATTATTTGGCTTAATTAGTTTAGTACATAGATATTTCCTATAATAATATAATAATTTTTATGTTAATCAAACAACAAAAGACATAGACAGCAGCAGGAATACTATTGTGCTCCTGTGACTTTAAGACCTAATGTACGGATCCAATACTGTTCACGTTCACTTAAGACATAACCGACAATGTTTACGAGGATACTTAGTTGGATACTTGCCAACTAATTTTGTGTGAATTTCGCACGCTGTCTGAGAGGCGACTTTTTTTGCGAGCACTGAATTGAGTTCTCTCTCGTGTCTTCTTGCGCTTTAATATTTACATTGGAAAGGCTTAAAAACAAGTGGCCTGATCGGGACAGTGGCAGTTCCGTAAAATGTCCCGAGTGTTGTTCACACTAGCCGTGTCGCGGCACAGTAATCACATGACATTTTTCTGTAATATGTAAATCATTTAATAGTTCATGTTTTTACTTTTACGAGTTAGTTTTAATCCAAATGACACATCAATCATGAGCATGCAACAAAAGTGCATTTGTAAATGTTCAGTATTTTTTCATCCATCCATTCTTTTTCTTTTGTTTCTTCGTTGCTGTTTTTCTTTCTTTGAGTCACATTGAGATGGGGTGTGTGGTCTCTACAATCAGAGGGGATAATATCAGCAATGTGAGAAAGGTCCAACCTCACATGTCCTGTGAGGCTGAAGGAAGGCTGTGTGAGGTTAGACCTATCCCACATGGCCCGTATTCTTCCCAGCAGAGAGACCACTGGCCTGCCATCCACCTAAATCACCACCATCATCATCATCATCATCATCATCATCATCGGTTGATGTCTTTTGACAGTGCTCCATGTGTTTTGTGAGAGTGGGAGTAAACTACAAACCCCCCACATCCCCATTTCAGTCTCTTTGGGACGGTGCACTATAAAGACCTTCAGAGTGAGTTTGCTCTGCTGTCTCTTTCCCTTCACAGAATGGACTCAATGGGCTGCACTTGGCCTCGAAGGAAGGCCACGTTAAAATGGTGCTGGAACTACTGCACCATGGTATTGTACTTGAGACGGCCACAAAGGTAAGAGTTAGAGCTACAAAAAGGCTGCAAAAATGATTTGGATGTTAAAAAAGTATATCATTGCATTAAAGGGATAGTTCACCCAAAAATGAAAATCAGCCCATGATTTACTCACCCTCAAGTCATCCTAGGTGCACAATCGGAGTTATATTAAAAAATGTCCTGGCTCTTCCAAGCTTTATAATGGCAGTGAATGGTATTTTGTGTCTGTGTCTGTTTTTGAAGTCCATAAAAGGGCATCTGTTCGTCATAAAAGAAATCCACACGGCTCCGGGGGGGTCAATAAAGGCCTTCTGAAGCGAATCGATGCGTTTGTGTGAGAAAAATATCCATATTTAAAACATTATTAAGTAAAATAACTCTTCAAAAACAGACACAGAAACTACCATTCACTGCCATTATAAAGCTTGGAAGAGCCAAGACATTTTTTAATATAACTCCGATTGTATTCGTCTGAAAGTAGAATGTCATATACAGATGATTTGAGGGTGAGGAAATCATGGGCTAATTTTAATTTTTGGGAGAACTAACCCTTTAATTCACATTTAACAAAAACGCGTCACATGTACCTTAAAAACCATTGTGAAACACTTGAGCATATTTTTAAAAAGAGTACTTATTATTGACATAATATACTCTTTAATGTAATGTTTTTGGACACTTAATTGCATGTTACAAATGTAGGTTTACGCTTTATTTTAAGGTGTCCGTGTTACATTGTAATTATGCATTTAAGTATGGATTAATAATAATTAACTACATGTACTTACTATAGAGTTAGGATTAGGATTATAGGTTTGGTTTAGGGTTAGTTGCATGTTATTATGCTTCATTTATAGTTATTACTACAGTAACTACATGTAACATGTGTAACAAGGACACTGTAAAATAAAGTGTTACCAACATTTTTTGGCCCACTTAAGTTAGACTTAAATATGTTTTTTTTAATGTTTTTTTAACTTGATTATTTCTATTGTCTTTGAAATATGGTTATAGTGTACTGCTGAATGTAAAGTATTAAACTAAAATGTAATTTCTATTGAAAATTGTAATGTATTTAAATTTTGTACTTATACTTTGTATTGATGAAGCTGCAATTTAGTATATTTTTAAAAATAATAATAATATAACATTGAATAACACACTACATTATCTACAATTATAATCAAGTACTTTAGTCATCAGATCAAAATAAGTGTACTTCTTTAAACCACCACAAAAGATTATTAAAATGATTTTTGATATTATTACAAAGTGTATTTAAGTGTGTTAAGAAACATTGTCATGAAAGTGTATTCTCTTTAAGTACACTTAGTGATAATGCATTAATATTATATTACCTGCAAGTACAGTTTTTAATGTGCTATGTAGGATTTGGAAGAAGAAGAAAAAAACGTGTCGTTAAATAAGATATTTGTCTTGTAGAAAGGAAATACTGCTCTTCACATAGCTGCATTAGCTGGACAGGAGCAGGTGGTCACTGAGCTGGTGAACTATGGAGCCAATGTCAATGCTCAGTCTCAGGTGAGCAACAAAAGGGATTTCTTTTCAAATGGGTTTGAGGCATTGATGTGTTGGATTATCTGTGAGCGTTCACCTAACATCAAAATATATATAAAGGGGTTTATGTGTTTTCTTCTCCCCAGTTCATTTGAACAGTTGAGTCATTTTGAATTTATGTAGTATTGCTGTCCGAACTAAAATCTGTCTGCCTCTATTGTCATCTGTGTATCTGTGTGCTTGTGTTAGTTTGGGTATTGTATCTGCATATGGGTGTTTATGTCTGTCTGCAACAGAAAGGCTTCACTCCTCTCTACATGGCTGCACAAGAGAATCACCTCGAGGTTGTGAAGTTTCTCCTGGATAATGGAGCCAATCAGACCATTCCAACTGAGGTAATGAAAAAGACTTAAGGAACTTTTTTATGTTATAAGATTCAACTCATTTTTTTTAAGTCACTTTAATGTAATTTAAGTTGAAATAACTTAAACATCAAAGTTGATTGTACTTAAAAATTGAGGCATCAACTTTTTTTTTTTTTACAGTGTACTTTAATTTTTGGTTCTCACTGATGCCTGTATTTTTATTGCATTTGTAATTTAAAAAAAATATAGGGTAGGAAACCAGAAGAATATTAATCTTATTATTTGGCTTAATTAGTTTAGTACATAGATATTTCCTATAATAATATAATCATTTTTATGTTAATCAAACAACAAAAGACATAGACAGCAGCAGGAATACTATTGTGCTCCTGTGACTTTAAGACCTAATGTACGGATCCAATACTGTTCACTTAAGACATAACCGACAATGTTTACGAGGATACAAACTGAATGTAATGTTTTTGTTAATTCAAAAATTCAACTGTGATTCACCTCAGAATTCAGCGTTTTTTTTTAGTTGTTTTATAAGTGGAAAACTACAAAAATAAAACAACACCTGAATTCTGAGTGTAAATCACAGCTGAATTTTCGAAGTAATAAAAAGATGCACCAAAACAAGTTAATATATGAGACGAGAGAGCACGGTGTAAATAACCTTGTTTTGGCATGTTAATTGCAATTAAATGAAAATGTATTATAGTTTAAATTTATATTAAATGCAATTAGCTGAACTCTAGAGTGTTTTCGACCCACTTAAATAAATCTTCATATGCAATTTCATAAGTACTGCTATTGTCTGAAATATGGTTGAAATGTACAGCATTTATGGTAAACCAAAATATATTTCATATTATTTCTATTGGAGCTAGTATGTCATGTATTTGAATATATATTGTTATATCCTCCTGGGACCCAGAAATAGACTTTTGTCCTCTGTAGTGTAAATTATATTATAGTGAATTTCTCTGACACACGTCACAGTTTTAAGTCTGGATGTCCTGTAAAGAGCACATTCAGGGTTTTTCAGAGATACCAAATGTTTGGACGTTTCACAATGACAACTACCTCTCACTGGACTTTAAAAATGACTGACATTATTTAGTGATCAAATGTAACACTCTTATAGAAATATGATCATATTTTGTCTGACTAATGTGGGGTTTCAAATCAAAATATGACTTTCTGTTATGAAACAGGGCATTGATTTCATGAATGTCCACAGTAGAGGACACCAGGACTTAAATCATGCTTAGCAGGCCTTTTGGGAGACACAACAAGTGAATAGGGAAATAAATTATATGTCAGTATTCCTATGAAACATTATTATATATTATATATTATTATGAAAATCTTGCCAACTATTACTCCCATTGTTACACTTCTTTTTTCATTACATGTTGCTCCAAGAACACATTAATATGCAAATTAGATACAACACGTAGATACATTGTATATAATGGGAAAACCCACTTATGGCCATTTAACACACCTATTAAGCAAAATGGTATATCAAATAATTCTGTTATATCTTTTATAACATAGTTGAGAATCATCTTTATACAAAGTTTGGTATAAAAAAATCCTGAAACCTAAAAATTGATTGGTGATTTAAAAAAAATAAATCCATTGTTTTTGCCTATTCACGCCTATTCATGTCATTTTATTTTATTTTTTAAATTGAGTCCTGGTGTCCACTACAGAGGACATAAAATAACATATGAATCAAATATTATTTTTCAAAAATGTTATTTTTCCATTTTTTTCTTATGCTCTAAACAATGTAATGACATGAAAAAATACTAAATTCACAAAACTTATTTTTTTCTGGTTCTCAGGAGGATATATAAGTTGCAATTTAGTTTGCATTTACTTTACTTTAAGTGTAATATTGAATAACACACTACAGTTCAAATTCAAATTTATTTTTATTTTATTATTATTTAATTTAGTGTGTTAGTCATCACATCAAAAGCATGAAAAATATGACTAAGTATTATAAGAAACATAGTCATGAATGTTTACTCTTTAAGTACACTTACAGGTAACCTGCCTTTTATTATTATTGTATTATCTGCAAGTACCGTTTTTTAAAAAATTAATGTATACAATTTGAAGTGCACTACAATTTTGGGTGGGATTACACTTTACTGCTCCAAACTAACTTTTAGCATGTTAAGCCAACAGGAGGTCCACACTTCAGCTTCAACCTGCTATTGTCACACAGGTTATTCAAAGAAATATGGATGTTTGTTCACGTGATGTCTTGTATGTTTGTCTTTCTGGCAGGATGGCTTTACCCCTCTTGCTGTGGCTCTTCAGCAGGGCCATGAGAATGTGGTGGCCCTGCTCATCAACCACGGTACTAAGGGCAAGGTCCGCCTTCCTGCACTGCATATCGCTGCCCGAAACGATGACACCCGAACTGCCGCTGTGCTTTTACAGAATGACCCGAATGCTGATGTCTTAAGCAAGGTTTGTTTAAACTGATGAAAAACTTTTTTCTAATCTCCTGGACATCTAGTGTAAATGTAACATTATAGTTCTGCCTCTATTATCTGATTAAATGAGCCAGGTTTGAAGCCATTCAAATTTAATATTTTTGGACACTTAATTGCATGGTAATAGCAATGAAATTAAAATCTATTATAGTTATATAATCATATAATCGTCAACTTACTGTATCAGTAGGAAAGCAATAGTTACTAGCAATCAGAGGAACAACTGTTACTGGTTACTAACTCGATTTCCCATGATCCTCTGCAGACAGGCTTCACCCCACTCCATATCGCAGCCCACTATGAAAACCTGAATGTCGCCCAGCTACTTTTAAACAGAGGAGCTGATGTGAACTTCACACCCAAGGTCTGTCTTTCTAAATATTTCTGTGCTGATAAACCTCAGTCTGTTTACAGCTACAGTACATGCAAACTAGTGTGGCTTTCTTTCAGAATGGGATCACACCTCTACATATTGCATCCAGGAGAGGAAATGTTATCATGGTCAGACTTCTGCTGGACCGAGGAGCAAAGATTGATGCTAAGACAAAAGTATGTTATAGTATATTCTAAATATTAACGACACTAGAGGATTTGTATGTACATGTTTGTTCTTCCTCCCTTGTCGTCACAGGATGAGTTGACTCCTCTTCACTGTGCTGCCAGAAATGGCCATGGGAGAATAATCGAGATCCTTCTGGACCAAGGAGCCCCGATACAGGCCAAGACCAAAGTAGGCATACACCCAAACACTTGGCACTTACATATAGCCACAAAAAAAAATTGACATCGAGATCCCCACATTTTGGTGTAGTCATATGGTATTCGGAAATAACAGCAAAAAAATCTGAGACATCAGCAATTTGATAGTTTATGAGTCTCTGTTATTTGATTCACCTACTGTAGGTCAATTACATCAACATACTGTAGGTCAAGCTATTGTTCTTGAATGGCAATTATGCAAAAATTTCTCATGCCATTTTTAGGTTTTATTACGTTTTATTTACTGCATTTGCAGCTTTGCATCCAAATAATGTGTCAGGAGAAAATAGAAAAAGAGAAACGGTCGCATATCTTGACTGAATATTTGCACTTGTAGATCACATTTTTTTGTTGTTGCATATATTATTGACACTGCAGTTTCCAATAGACTGTGTCAGCAGTGCAAATATAATAATATGCATTAATTAAAAAACAACAATCTCAAAAAATGTAGGCCTAAATGTAGGATTTATGTATTTACATTGCATATACAAATTCAGTTTATTTGGTTTACATAAATAACATTTTAACATAAATAAAATTAATCTGATGCATATTTGTCAGTCAAAAATGAAACTGGTAAGATTTCTGCACTTAAAAAAAGCATGGCATACACTCAAAAAGAAAATGTAAGCCTTTTTTTAAGATTTACGCATTTCAAATAATAGTAAAATTCCATCAAATTAAATTGAATAATTGATTGTATAATATTATTAATATTCAATTCAGTAAACTATTCAATTGCGTAAATCTTAAATCTTAGTTTATTACCTATTTGCATCCATTTAATTGTATTTAAATAATAATTTAAAAAGAAAATGCATTTGTTCAAATTGCTTAGAATCAGCATAAATCTGTTCATTGTGAAAACAATTGAATTTATCAATTTAAAAACTATAAACATGGTTAAAATATGGCTAGTTGTGGAACAAGAAATATTCAATTAGTTAATTTAAACTAATTGGATTTTTAAATATATATGTATATAAACATGGTTATTGTGTATTTTAAACGCATTCAGTTTATTACAGAAATCTAACCTGAATGAAAAGTTAAAGAAAACAAATCAGCTTGTTTGCCATAAATGTTAAAGAATGCAGTGCAATTGGCAGCTCTAAATGTTCCCATATGTTCACTGCACAGAATGGCCTGTCTCCAATACATATGGCAGCCCAGGGCGATCATTTGGACTGTATCAGACAGCTATTACAGTACAATGCAGAGATTGATGACATCACTCTGGACCACCTGACACCACTGCATGTGGCGGCGCACTGTGGACATCATCGCGTGGCCAAGGTGCTCCTGGACAAAGGAGCCAAACCAAACACCCGTGCTCTGGTTAGTACACATTTAAAAGGCACATAATAACATTTACCCTGTTGTTCTGAAACATCAAGAAACTGTTCACAAAATTGCACTTATATATAAATATTTGTCTGCTTATGTTTAGAATGGCTTCACGCCACTCCATATTGCCTGCAAGAAGAACCACATGCGTGTAATGGACCTACTATTGAAGCATTCTGCGTCCCTGGAGGCTGTAACAGAGGTGAGCAACAGGATCACACTGTAATATAAGTGACATTTCATTATTTTAAGTTAATAAAAAGCAAAAATATTGTAATGTATTCACCGGTTTTAACTAAGGCTGAATGATTTTGGAAAATAAAGATTTTTTTTACCAATATTGCGATTGCGATTTAATATGCAATTCTTTTTTAAGCTTTATATCTTATGTATTATTCAACAAAGACAAACAATAAATCCTTGTATGGGAGGGGTGGGAATCTTTATGTTACACTTACGTGTGGGAGATAAGTGCATGGAGACAAAGGAGAACAGGTGGCAGGAACTTTTAATAACAAAACTCAGGAACACGTAAAACATGAACGAGAACCGACAAACACTGAGGGCAAACTGAGGGCTTATATACACAGAGCAAATGAGGATAACGAGGAGCAGGTGAAGGACGAGGCACAGGTGAAAGACATAACCGATTAATCAAACTGGGGACAACAAAGTAACAGAGACTAAATCAAAACACATAAGACAGGGCATACATGTAACACTTTAGGCACCTCAAGATCCGATTCCGATTCTGGGAGTCACGATCCGATTCCAAAACGATTCTTGATCTTTTTTTTATTATTATTTATTTTATTAATAAAACTTACATATGTAATTACATTATTACATATGTAATTACAAGTACTTTTTAAAATAACTATACATTAAAAATTTTTTTATTAAAACAACTGCATGGTAAGAATTTTAAATATATAAACTAATATAGCTTCACAACATAAAAGCTAGTAAATAATAAACAGGAACAAAAAAACATTACAAGCAATAAACAAAGAGTGCTTTCAGTATTTTAGAGTAGCCTGGCTATCTGAACGTTTTCCATTCATCTTTTACTGCTGTTTGATTATGATGATGACATCATAAACCGTGGGAGATCTAATAAGCTACATTCACACTAATGTACAGATCTCTTTTGAAATATAAGATGTGGTTTGTCCTGTCTAAGTATTGACATAACTGTCTGTGCTTACATTAATTTTGCGTCATAAAAGCATTTTGAGATGCAAGTACATTTAACCACGTACATTGAAGGCAGCCTTCTGTCAGTGAGTTTAATATTTTTAATATGTAAGTCCACTGCATTCCAAACGGCATAAACAATGCCTTCGTAGAGCATTTGTAAGGAAAATACCGGCGGGCGAGCCCACACACTGCAAGAGTTACATCAAGCAAAACGCGTGTTTCTCACACTCACAGTGCATATCCTGTGCAATTAAGCCCACGAATGTCCTTGTAATTCGCTTCAACCTTTCCGAAATGTATGAAAGATTATCATACGGAAGGTTCGAGTGGTGTGAGTGTGTGCGAGGAATCGGAAGCCATCAGAATACGGGTGTGCCATCGCGCACCTGTGGTTAAAAACTAAGCTCAGAATCGTTAGAGAGAGAATCTTTTCTCCCACCCCTATTGTATAGTATGACCAACAAAATATTAGATGGATTAAACAAACTGTTCAGTTGCGTAGCGTGTCAAGCGTGTCAACTTCCTCAGAGCTGACTGCTTTACTTTCACGTGTCACGTGACCAGAGTGTAATCGCAGCCTTTGCGGTTAAAAAAATCATGTTTTGTCATATCACGATATTATCTCAAATGCAATTAATCATTCAGCCCTGGTTTTAACTGAGTTCTAGTAGGCATTGTATATGTTTGGTGTGTTGGGGGACTTTTATTATGAATTTGACCTTGTATCTTGATTGTCAAACCAGGAACAACCCATAGCACAGTTCAGTTAGCTTCTAAAGGTGTATCTTTATGCTGTCAAAAAGCATGTTTTCCCATTGTCATCCATGCAAAACTAGCTGTATATTCTAACAAAATGTTTTTTTGTGAGCAAAATATTGTCATCGTTGGTTGCAGCAGGAGCAAGAAGAGGTTAAGCAGGGTCTACTTGCAGTATTTATTTACAAAACTAATACATGTTGAAGTATCAACTCAAGAGCAAAAGAAATACACAAACTAACAAAGTATGAGATGTAAAAACAAGGAACTAAACGATACAAAGACTAGGGTTGTATTTGAAATCGCCCCCCTATACCCTTAAATAGGGCACTATTTAAGGGGACAGCCATTTGTAGTGGTGTCCGAAAACATAGTGGACGTTATCGAGTGCACTCATTCAATCCCATAAGGCACTGCAATAACGAGTGTAAAACCGATGTACGCTCAATGGCTAGAGAACACCCATAATGCACTGTGAGGGTCTTGCCGAATGAATGCCCATGTCTGACTAGAAGATGGCGCTCACAGCTGAATCATCCATCCATTTTCCAAACCGCTGGTCCAATGTGGGTACAGTGTAAAAATACCTGTTTAATTGATTATTAAATAGTTTAATTAAGGTTTTACATGCTAGTTTCCATGACAGCGGTTTGGCTGTGGGCGTCATCTTCTGGTCAGATGTGGGAATTAATTTGGCGTTCAACTCTCACTGTGCATTATGGATATTCTCTAGCCTTTGAGTGTACATCAGCTGTACACTTGTTATTGCGGTGCATTATGGGATTGAATGAGAGCACTCGATCACGTCCACTATGGTTTCGGAGGCCACTACAAATGGCTGTCCCCTCAAAGAGTGCCCTACAGGTATGGGGGTGAACTAAGGAAGACAAGAAACAAGAGAACATAGAACTAAGCTAAAATCAAAATAAGAGTCTCAAAGCAGAACATAAACCTGGCAAATATAGGCTATATCTCAAATGTTTCATTTTAGGCTTATAAAGTCGTGAAATTAACTTAAAGGTGCACTATGTAACATTTTTTCAGTAAAATTTTCAAAAACCACTAGGCCAGTGTTATATATTTTGTTCAGTTGAGTACTTACAATATCCCAAATGTATCCAACTATTTGTAAATCGTGAGAAAATTGCTATTTTAACCAAGGAACCGGGACATGTGAGGGAGTCGCCTGTCAATTGAACCATATCTGCGCTACCCTCGGTTTCCGGTTTTATTTAGCAGCCTTCGTAGAGCATTTGTAAGGAAAATACCGGCGGGCGAGCCCACACACTGCAAGAGTTACATCAAGCAAAACGCGTGTTTCTCACACTCACAGTGCATATCCTGTGCAATTAAGCCCGCGAATGTCCTTGTCATTCGCTTCAACCTTTCCGAAATGTATGAAAGATTATCATACGGAAGGTTCGAGTGGTGTGAGTGTGTGCGAGGAATCGGAAGCCATCAGAATACGGGTGTGCCATCGCGCACCTGTGGTTAAAAACTAAGCTCAGAATCGTTAGAGAGAGAATCTTTTCTCCCACCCCTATTGTATAGTATGACCAACAAAATATTAGATGGATTAAACAAACTGTTCAGTTGCGTAGCGTGTCAAGCGTGTCAACTTCCTCAGAGCTGACTGCTTTACTTTCACGTGTCACGTGACCAGAGTGTAATCGCAGCCTTTGCGGTTAAAAAAATCATGTTTTGTCATATCACGATATTATCTCAAATGCAATTAATCGTTCAGCCCTGGTTTTAACTGAGTTCTAGTAGGCATTGTATATGTTTGGTGTGTTGGGGGACTTTTATTATGAATTTGACCTTGTATCTTGATTGTCAAACCAGGAACAACCCATAGCACAGTTCAGTTAGCTTCTAAAGGTGTATCTTTATGCTGTCAAAAAGCATGTTTTCCCATTGTCATCCATGCAAAACTAGCTGTATATTCTAACAAAATGTTTTTTTGTGAGCAAAATATTGTCATCGTTGGTTGCAGCAGGAGCAAGAAGAGGTTAAGCAGGGTCTACTTGCAGTATTTATTTACAAAACTAATACATGTTGAAGTATCAACTCAAGAGCAAAAGAAATACACAAACTAACAAAGCATGAGATGTAAAAACAAGGAACTAAACGATACAAAGACTAGGGTTGTATTTGAAATCGCCCCCCTATACCCTTAAATAGGGCACTATTTAAGGGGACAGCCATTTGTAGTGGTGTCCGAAAACATAGTGGACGTTATCGAGTGCACTCATTCAATCCCATAAGGCACTGCAATAACGAGTGTAAAACCGATGTACGCTCAATGGCTAGAGAACACCCATAATGCACTGTGAGGGTCTTGCCGAATGAATGCCCATGTCTGACTAGAAGATGGCGCTCACAGCTGAATCATCCATCCATTTTCCAAACCGCTGGTCCAATGTGGGTACAGTGTAAAAATACCTGTTTAATTGATTATTAAATAGTTTAATTAAGGTTTTACATGCTAGTTTCCATGACAGCGGTTTGGCTGTGGGCGTCATCTTCTGGTCAGATGTGGGAATTAATTTGGCGTTCAACTCTCACTGTGCATTATGGATATTCTCTAGCCTTTGAGTGTACATCAGCTGTACACTTGTTATTGCGGTGCATTATGGGATTGAATGAGAGCACTCGATCACGTCCACTATGGTTTCGGAGGCCACTACAAATGGCTGTCCCCTCAAAGAGTGCCCTACAGGTATGGGGGTGAACTAAGGAAGACAAGAAACAAGAGAACATAGAACTAAGCTAAAATCAAAATAAGAGTCTCAAAGCAGAACATAAACCTGGCAAATATAGGCTATATCTCAAATGTTTCATTTTAGGCTTATAAAGTCGTGAAATTAACTTAAAGGTGCACTATGTAACATTTTTTCAGTAAAATTTTCAAAAACCACTAGGCCAGTGTTATATATTTTGTTCAGTTGAGTACTTACAATATCCCAAATGTATCCAACTATTTGTAAATCGTGAGAAAATTGCTATTTTAACCAAGGAACCGGGACATGTGAGGGAGTCGCCTGTCAATTGAACCATATCTGCGCTACCCTCGGTTTCCGGTTTTATTTAGCAGAAACGCTTTACTCTCACTGCAGTGTGCAACAAGTGTCATAGCAGCCGCCGAACAAACGTACAGAGTAACATCATAACATCATTTTCAACACACTCAAATGTATCTAATATGATAAACAGAGCTGCGTTACCTCATACTCATGAACGGAAAAGCGGAAATGGCGCCGGCGACTGTGACATAATAAAAGTCCCGCTGCTCGCGAGGCGTGTGTCTGCTCTGCTTCATACTACAGTAACGTTAGTAATCGCATCCATGAACATGATTTCTGAGTCCTATCCCGATTCTTTTCCACCGGCTGTGAGGTGAAGACCACATGTCCCGAGATTCTGCGATCAAACTAGGCGTCATCAAACTACGCCTTTGTTTTGAATAGGCGACCTCTAGCGGACGGAAAAGTTACATAGTGCACCTTTAACATATTTTCCGAAATATAAGTCACATTTTTCATCTGAAACATTTTGCAAAGCAACTTATAATACAATTAACATCAAGCACGCAAAACATGCAAAGAACTGAGCAACGTTTATTTGTATAGCGCATTTCTCACACACCAGTAGTTTCAGTTTTTCTTTAAATAAACTTGTTTAGGCTTTGTGTTTATAATAAATGCTGTTTATAATTAATGCCAATATAACTTAAGTTTGTTTTATATTTACATTTTTTATTCCTATTCTGCCTTAAATAACGTTAAATTGCACATTGCATAAATTACATATTTCTAAATGTAATAATACAATGTGACTTATCTGTGTGTTTTTTTTTCTATCAACAATGCAATTTTGACTCAGTGTGATTTATAATCAGGCTTATTTTGCGGAAAATACGGTAACAATATCACAGCTCAGAATAGATGCTACTAAGAGCTAGAGGATTGTGCATCAGCCACCACCACATCAGTTTTATCAGGATATTATTCTTGTGGTGATTAGTCATTAGATGAATGGTAGCTTTCTCCAGATATTATAGACCTCTTGGAAGAAAAGGACATTGCAGACAATTAAGATAGGAAACAAAAAATCCACCAAAGCATAAAACAGATACAGTGATTCTTTAAGACTGGGAATGAATTTCACTTCAAGAGCAATAAAAACGAACATGCATTTTAGGTAGCGTTTACATTTTGAATAGAGCACGCTCTACTAAAGAGATGTGAGCAATTTCATGCAGCCATAATTTAATTTTTGTGTCTGTTTCTGTCCAACAGTCAGGGTTGTCCCCACTGCATGTGTCTTCCTTTATGGGTCATCTGAATATAGTGAAGATACTGATGCAAAAAGGAGCTTCACCACATGCCTCAAACGTGGTAAGTGAAATATCAGCAGTAAAAGCAAATAACATCGCAACATCATATAAATATCAGCAACATTTTCCTCACAGTTTTATCTCTAGGTGATTTCAGATGTTCTGACTGCAAGCTGTACTTTTGCTGTGATCTTACTGTACGTGTACATTGTGTACTTGTAGAAAGTGGAAACGCCTCTGCACATGGCATCTCGAGCTGGTCACTGTGAAGTTGCTGAGTTCCTGTTGCAAAATGCAGCTCCAGTGGACGCCAAAGCCAAGGTACATTTCATTTTATGTTATTTTGTTGTGTTTTAGCTTAAGACATTTAGGTCCTGTTTACACCTGGTATTAAAGGAACACGCCGACTTTTTGGGACTTTAGCTTATTCAACGTATCCCCCAGAGTTAGATAAGTCCATACATACCATTCTCCTCTCCGTGCGTGCCATAACTCTTGTCTGACGCACCCACCGCTAGCCTAGCTTAGCACAAAGACTGGAGGTAAACGGCTCCATCTAGCCTACTGCTCAATAAGTGACAAAATAACGCCAACATTTTCCTGTTTACATGTTGTGATGTGTATAGTTACATCGTGTACTAAGAACTTTGATATTACGCAGCTCCTGAAAATAGTTCCCAGCACGCTCTCTGTGCAAGCAGGTTGTCATGTTGGTTATGTTGACGGAAGTTAGCCTGTTTTCAGGCGCTGCGTAATATCATTGCGCCGCTGTACCCATGGTACGGCAGCAAAGTTCCTGGATTATTACGCAGGAATGAGAGTATAGTCCCTAGCCATATCGGTCTAGAAAATTGCAACTTTTCATTTTCCGTCGGTCTTAGTACACGATGTAACTATACACATCACAACATGTAAACAGGAAAATGTTGGCGTTATTTTGTCACTTATTGAGCAGTAGGCTAGCTGGAGCCGTTTACCTCCAGTCTTTGTGCTAAGCTAGGCTAGCGGTGGGTGCGTCAGACAGAGTTATGGCACGCACGGAGATGAGAATGGTATGTATAAACTTATCTAACTCTGGGGGATACGGTGAATAAGCTAAAGTCCCAAAAAGTCGGCGTGTTCCTTTAAGATGCGTTTCGGTCCTGTCCACTTTCAACCACTTCTGTCCTGATTTCTTCTTGGGGAGGGTCTATGGGCGGGTAAATGTATGGGCTTTTTCAGATCTTTCGATTTAATGGACAAAATAAGCTCACGTAATTTTTATATATGAACGCATACGGAGAGCAGCAGCTTTCGTTTCTTCTCTGACAGCCCCAAGATCACGCCGAACACTGTGAGTGTGTGTTAGAAATCAGGAATGGTGAGAGAACATTGTGCTTGGTGCGTTTTTCATCTTCAAACCAAACTTCTCCAGCCAAAGTTTAAATCCTGTCTGGCTAGCGCACTTCCTATAATGTTTACACATTAGGTCAGTAGGCGGGCATTTGCGGCTGTTCGAACACATTCAACCTCGTGAGCGTCTACACTACAAAAGCAATTGTTTTTCGACTACCTCTGGAAGTGGTTGAAAGTGGACAAGCTCAAAATGTTTTAGTCCCTGTTTACACCTGTATTTAGTGTCGTCCACTTGTGATCCGATCGACGAAAAAGCATCTTAATACCAGGTGTAAACAGGGCCTCAATTACATTTTGGTTTAGTTTAGTTTGTATATGTTGGTCTTTTATTCTGTTTAAGCAAAATGAGAAAAATAGTACACTGAAAAAAAAGAGAAACAACCGTGATTTATTTAAACTACATTTTTATATTAATTTGTCTAATCAAAAAAATCATCATTTATGGTTTAAACCTTTTTGGTTCAGTTTGTCTAGTAGTGGCCAGAAGTGATGTCCGGCCTAGGATAATTGCATCTTCCTCCTTTATTCAAATATTAACAAAAAAACATGTGTTAAAGATTTTGTAAGAGTATTGCGTAGTTGTGCTTGGAGTTTTATTTGTGATAATGCAATGAAACATGTCAAATTGTGCCGAAATCATTTTTGTCCAGGCTGTCATATAAAGAAATTATAAAACAAGAGTGAGCCATCAAAATATTAATAACTGATTATGTTGCATTCAATTTATGCTTTTTCATGTGAGCTTTTTGTTTTTCTATGCATTTGTTTTTTTAGTAAAATATAGGATCCCACTTTAGTTTAGTGTCCAATTCTCACTATTAACTCTGACTTTTGCCTCAATAAACTCCTAATTACTGCTTATTAATAGTTAGTAAGGTAGTTGTTAAGTTTAGGTATTGGGTAGGTTTAAGGAATGTAGAATATGATCATGCATTAATATGTGCTTTATGAGTACTAATAAACAGCCAATATCCTAATAAGCATCTAGTTAATAGTGAGAATTGGACCCCAAAACTAAAATGTTACCAAATATAGTAAAATAAAACCTGTAGCTGTTTGCATTTTTTGCCAAATAATTTTGTCAGATAAATACTTATCTTTGGGAAACAAAATATTTGTGATTTTTAATATTAAAGGTGCAGTGTGTGATTTTTAGCGTCATCTAGCGGTGAGGTTGTGAATTGCAATCACCCACCGCTCACCCCTCCCTTTCGAAGCACATAGAGAAGCTACGGTGGCCGACACAGGACAAAAATGTCGTCGTCTGAGATGGCAGAGAGTGACTAGCGCTCTAGCGTTTAGCGCTTCTATAGAAACATGGCAGCGCAAAATAGCGACTTCACTGTAATGGGACCCGTGGTGTATAGAGATAGAAATGGCTCATTCTAAGGTAATAAAAACATAATGGTTCTTTATGTAAGGTCTTTATACACCACTGAAAACATAGTTATGTATATTATATTGCATTTCTGTCAATAGATCCTCGTAAATACTACACAGTGCACCTTTAATCAAAATGTATAATTTATAATATAAATATAATTTAAGAAAAAATTCTAAATCTGGCCATAACAAAGTTTAGTTGTTATTTTTTAAGTTGTTCCAAAGTAATTTTTTTCAGTGTTTTTTCGGTTTTTTTCAAGCATGTTATTAAAAAAGCATCACTTATCGATCTTCACCTCCATCAGGATGACCAGACGCCGCTACACTGTGCCGCCCGCATGGGCCACAACGAGATGGTGAAGCTGCTGTTGGAGCACAAAGCAAACCCCAACTCCACCACCACAGCAGGACATACTCCACTGCATATCGCCTCCCGTGAGGGACACACCCAAACTGCCAGCATCCTCCTGGACGTCAATGCCCAGCTAACCAAAATGACCAAGGTACAGTGCTACCCAACACCTAAATCACCAGCCTCTTGTATTAAAATAGTTTTGGTTTTGTATTGAAACTCGCTTTTGAAACCCTTCAATTCTGTTTGATTGGTGCCGTGCAGAAAGGCTTCACTCCCCTTCATGTGGCAGCCAAATACGGAAAGGTGGACGTGGCAGAGCTGCTTTTAGAGAGAGGAGCCAATCCAAATGCTGCAGGCAAAGTATGAATCAGATGCATGCATGTATGCATTTATACACATTTATAAAATGGAATAGTTCATTCTATAGCTATTTATATAAATAGAATTAGAAGATTGACTGAAATTTTCAATGGCTTGTGTCGACATGTGTAACAGTAGGGCAGATCCGAACACCATTTTTTGAGATTTGAAGCTTTGTTAGTAATCTACACCGAATATTCGAAGCTTTGGAGGGAGGGGCTGAACATATTCTTCTCTCTAATAAAGGCCGGAATCTCGAGAAGCGGCGCGCCTCACGCGGGCAGGGCTTATGTGCTAGTGATACAAAACACACAGGTCTGTTACGTCCCAGTAACAAGCTCCTATATTTCACAGTTGATTCATTTAGATTGATAATAACAGGTAATATTAGGCTTGCTGCAATAATCAGTGTTACGGGTGTTCAGCCATAAAACCGGTTACATCACTTGCTCACTGCGGCACTGCCCCCACGTTACATTTTATAGTAGTGAAAATGATTTAGTTCAGTTAGAGAACAGATTAACTACAATTAAAAACTGAATGAACTCAGTCTCAGCACAGACCAGCAGCAGGAGTCAGATTTCATTCATCACGAGAGCTGAGCTGAATGACAAGATGAACGCGGAAGATTTGGTTTCAAAGCGAAATGTAAAACCGCCTATTTAAGGATGTTTGTCATTGTACTGTTTTGTTGTTGTGTTTTTCATTAAGAATAATAGGCTAATGAACCCAACATTCAAGCAACCCGCCACCGAATTGGCGCGTTAATTCTAAACCGAAAATAAAATGCGTACGGCCACACTGTCATTCATTCACGGCCGCACAAGCACTGTAATGTGATGGTGAAGGTCAATTTTCTCTTCCCGTCCGTCACATCCCTAACGGGTAAAAGGCTAATACATTTTGATTCTATTATTCTGTTTTCCACAATGTCAAACCAACGCAGCTTAACCCAAAATGCAAGCTCAGGCCTGCGCTTCTTCCATATAAGCTCGTGCAGTTGTGCGCTCTAGACAGAGAATACTCCGTTGCAGGGAACACTAAGAAGAAGCAAATATATTAATTAAGTATAACGAGGTTGGGTTCCTATTCAACTGTCCATCCTATTAAAAACGGCTAGGATATAAGATAATTGATAAAAAAAAAAAAAAAAGGAGTATTGTATTTCGCCAGATTTTATAGTGTAAACATATGCAAGCGCGAATGAGAATCGTTTCGAGGGGGATGCCAGGTTTGCGAGAAAAAAAATCCCAAAATTGAAAATCGAATACCAACCCACCGAACGAATATTCTGGTCCAGCCCTAGTAAACAGACACAACCAATTTGAAATTCAGTAATTATAATCTGATTACAATTTAACATATAACATGCAGTGTTGGGTAGATTACTTACAAATTGTAGTCGGTTACTGATTCCAAATTACATGAAAAAATTGTAGTTTGGGTAATGACTACTTTTTGATTACTTTTGAAATAACTTGTTTACCACATTGACTTGAATAGGATAATCTTGTACCATATTGATATAAATGTATTTTTGTTAACAGCATGAAGGGTTTCCCAGACTAGGGTTCATGATGGTTATTTTTTTTATTATTGAGCTAACTTGTTAACTTCAAGAAAATATATTAGGTCAAAGAGGTTCAGCTGAAAAAAAAGTTGAGGATTCCCTACACTTAAGTGGCCTTTTACTTCATTAATATTTTATCTGCAAGTACAGTTTTTTAAATATACTTTTAAAATTTGAAGTACACTACAAGTGCACAATCAACACAGTTAAGCACACTTCTTTTTTTATCATTCATATTTTTTGCATTTTCATTGGGTATCATTTATGGTAGTGATGTAAGATGCCTTCTCCTTTACAGGTTGGACTCACGCCGTTGCATGTGGCCGTCCATCATAACAACCTAGATGTGGTCAATCTTTTGCTCAGCAAAGGGGGATCGCCACACAGCGACGCTCGAGTATGACACTATTACTGCCCTGCTTGACAGTCATTACACTGCAAAAACTCACAGTCTTAATCATTATTTTTAACTGTTTTATTCTAGCCACAATGTGCATTAACTTGCTAATTTTTCCTCCTCAGAATGGCTATACTCCGCTTCATATAGCTTCCAAACAGAACCAGGTGGAGGTAGCGAGCAGTTTACTGCAGCATGGAGCCTCTGCCAATGCTGAGTCACTGCAAGGGATCACACCTTTACACCTAGCATCCCAAGAGGGCCAACCAGACATGGTGTTGCTGCTTATCTCAAAGCAGGCCAATGTAAATCTGGGCAATAAGGTAAACTTATGCTTGCATTTTTGCACCCTTTTTTAAAGCAAGCACCCCCCCTCCAAAAGCAACCTCATTCATGAAAAGAGCAAAATAACTTGATTAGCAGTGTTTGCATGACAGCAAAAGGAGTCATTAGAGGAGTCATATCAGGAGGATTCAAATTTTCCTTGATCATTTGAGATAAAATAACGATGTAATAAGTAAGATATAATTGACAATCAGCCTCATTATTGCAAAATAAATCTGGCAGGGTGATCAGGACGAGAACGTGACGTGATTCATGTACTGGCCACCGATAAATGAAGGGAAAAATGAAATAGCTGAAGTTGGTGCTTTTTATCTCACAATTCTAATATTTTATTCTGAATTATATACTCAGGATATAAACTTGCGATTGCGAGAAATTCTCTGAATGCCTGAGTTTATACATAGGGTTAGTTATATAGCTTGGTTGTATATAAACCAAAGATTAGTAAATGTTAATGAGGTGTTGATCATGTCATTTGAACTAATTCTAACAAATTCAGCCATGAATGTTAAGAGATGCATTAGTATATGGACAAGTTAATATTGAACAAAGATTAGGTAATGATAATTTTCAAATATGAAAAATAATTTTCAAATATGAAATGTCTTAAAAGTAAAAAGTGTATGAAGTGATCTACATAAATTATGTTTGTATGGAGTCAAGAGGTTCGGGCCATTTAGAGTTGTGATAGCATGCTATATCTCTCTTTATGTCCATACAATGACACACGTCTGTTGTCTGTCCTCAGAGCGGTTTGACCCCTCTTCACCTTGTGGCTCAGGAGGGGCATGTTGGGATTGCTGATATACTAGTGAAACATGGGGCGTCCGTCTACGCTGCCACACGGGTAAAAACTTGCCTCTTTTACAATGCAATATGTTGTTTTTCTACAGAATACACATAATGATTCACATTATTTATTGATAATAATCAATGACTACATTTACACATGCACTAATAATGTGATTATTTCCAATACTCAGAGGAAGGACACAGTAAGAAGTTTACGTGATACGAGCAAATTTCTTCACTCCTTAAATTCCGATTATTCGCTAAGAATTGTGGTTATTTTACCACCATTCTTCACATACCCCAATGCACAGCACAGATGATAAACTCTCTGTATAGTAGGTGTGTTACTGGCTAATGTACGTGCCTAAAATGCCTTAATCTCAGTGTTTTCGACATCAATATACTGCATTATACTTGTCACGCAATGTTGTCAACATGAACTCAGGTTCTTCAGCGCCTCAAAATGCAATGCCTTCTTTACTGCTATGTTTATGAATCTTTGCATGACGTCATCAGAGTGTACTTTGGTCAGAGTGGAATAGATGCGATTGAAGTGTTTGCATGCCTGTTTATTGTGTATTTAAAATCAGCATACACCACATATTTTACTGTGATTATGTTTACTACGATTATGAGCTTAATCACATCAATATTGTGTTTCAATATTTCCTTTACATGAGGGAAAGTTTAATCCTAGTATTGCCTAAATCTCATTATGAGGGTGCATGTAAACATAGTCAATGATTATAATTATCATTTTTGATTTCTCTTCAGATGGGTTACACTCCCCTTCACGTGGCTTGTCATTACGGCAATATCAAGATGGTGAAGTTCCTCTTACAGCAACAGGCCAACGTAAACAGCAAGACCAGGGTAAATAAAATATTGCTTTTGCTTTGTTCAGTTGTTTCTTTTTTTAAACTTTCATCTTTGTCTCATATGTTCTCTCTCGGATTTCTTAATTACTCACCCTCATGTCGTTCCAAACCTGTGAGACTTTCATTCATCTTCAGAACACAATTGAAAATCTTTTGGATGAAATCTGATAGCTCTCTGTCCTTCCATTGAGAGCTACGCAACTACCACTTTGACACTTTAAAAAGTTCATAAAGAGATCGTAAAACTAATCCATATGAATCGAGACTTGACCACTTTATATGATTAACAGATTCAGGCTTTTATTCACATATAAACATTGATCAGCAAACATAAACAGAAGCTCAACCGAACCTGCTTGATGCACGAGAACAAACCTCTTGCTGAAGCTCAAGCGTGCTGCGTAACACGAGAATGAACCTCATTGGTTGTTGAGAAAGCTCAAACGTGCTGCGTAACACGAGAATGAACCTCACTGGCTCTGAAGCTCAAACGTGCTGTGTAACACGAGAATGAACCTCACTGGTTCTTGAGGAAGCTCAAACGTGATGCGTAACACAAGAATGAACCTCATTGGTTCTTGAGGAAGCTCAAACGTGCTGCCTAACATGAGAATGAACCTCATTGGTTGTTGAGAAAGCTCAAATGTGCTGCCTAACATGAGAATGAACCTCATTGGTTCTTGCTGAAGCTCAAACGTGCAGCGTAACACGAGAATGAACCCCATTGGTTGTTGAGAAAGCTCAAATGTGCAGCCTAACACGAGAATGAACCTCATTGGTTGTTGAGGAAGCTCAAACGTAATGCTTAACACGAGAATGAACCTCATTGGTTCTTGCTGAAGCTGAAACGTGCTGCGTAACACGAGAATGAACCCCATTGGTTGTTGAGAAAGCTCAAATGTGCAGCCTAACACGAGAATGAACCTCATTGGTTGTTGAGGAAGCTCAAACGTAATGCTTAACACGAGAATGAACCTCATTGGTTCCTGCTGAAGCTCAAACGTGATGCTTAACACAAGAATGAACCTCATTGGTTCTTGCTGAAGCTCAAACGTGATGCTTAACACGAGAATGAACCTCTTTGGTTCTTGCTGAAGCTCAAACGTGCTGCCTAATTCTTTTCCGCTAAATTAATTTGGATTAGTTTTACGATCTCTTTATGAACTGTGGTAGTTTGGAATGACATAGGGGTGAGTAATTAATGAAAGAATTTTCAATTTGAACTATCCTTTTAACAATTGACATTTTGTGCAGTTTATGACATTGTTGATATCTAAAAATCTAGACAAATTTGAGCGTCTTTTTCTCAGAAAACAAATCTGAGAAGCAAGAGTGTTAATTTGCACTTCATTTAATATGGTCTCTCTCTAGCAGAAACGCTTGACATGTTAAAGAGATCTCATTTGTGATTTTTCTTTCTGACTTTGAATCTGTGCTCTTCGTGGGACTGGTAGTTGGGGTATATGCCGCTACATCAGGCTGCTCAGCAGGGCCATACGGACATTGTGACGCTTCTCCTGAAACATGGCGCACAACCAAATGAAATTACATCTGTAAGAGCCCAGCCACTTTTAAATGATTACCATCATTGATTGGACACTGACAGATGAAATAAACACAAAAAATATTCCCATCTCCTATAGAATGGCACATCAGCTCTTGCCATCGCAAAGCGCCTTGGATACATCTCAGTGATTGATGTGCTCAAACTGGTCACCGAAGAGACAGTTACCATGGTAAGTTACACCTTTCATGAAACTAATCTCATACTATGGCTATTATAAAATAAACTTTGTTCATATGTGTCGTAATAAACATTTCCCTTTAAGACTACCACAGAAAAACATCGCATGAGTTTCCCCGAGACAGTTGATGAGATCTTGGACGTGTCTGAAGATGAAGGTAAATACAGCTCTCGATTTTACTTCATGGTCTGTTTTAGTGTTGTATATATTGTAATTCGATTTACAAATGAGCGGGCATTTAAAGAGCATCCTGAATTAGATTCCTCTTGGTTTTTCTAGGAATTGCACAGCTAACGTTAGGTATGAATTTCCCTCTTTCTTCTTCGTACAGTGACTTCATTCCAAGTGCACACACACAAACACATTGTCATTCTCTGGTGCACTTTGACAATTATGATGGACGTGTCATTAGCATGTGTGCATTTATGTTAATAAGCCTTCCAAAATACTTAACTATTCCTGAAACCTCTCCCACTAACCTGCTCCATCTCCTTTTATTTTCTTTCTAGAGTACCACAGATTTCCTTGAATTTATTTCTCTCAGTAAAACAGTTATACACTGCTGTATTCGTATAAATATAAACTTACAGACTTGTGTGACTGAAAGTTCAGTGGGCCAGGAACAAAAGTGAGGAATAGTCTATATTAGAAAACTGCACTGCACAAAAATGGGGTTTTGTCTTATTGTCCAGTAACTTTATTTAAATGTAGAGTTACTTGATCATCCAAATTGCATAAAATAATAAAACATACAGAGACTATATTGTAAGAAACTACACAACTGTTGCATTCATTTTCTATGTCAACTTTATTTATATAGCATAATATAAAACCATATACAAGCAATATACAACACAAAAAAGACCAGAAACTACACAAATCGGCTATCATTAAAAGCCAGAGAAAAAATATATGTTTTGAGTTTTACTTTAAAATTGTGTAGTGAAGGGGCAATTCTAATAAAATAGCTTATAAAAGAATTTCATACAAAAAACTGAATTTTATTTTTATTTTTAGAAATTTGTATGTACCTTTCAGGTCAAAATGTACCAGAATGCATTAGGAGGGTTAAATAATATATTTTTTTTTTGTTACACTTTATTTTAGGTGTCCTTGTTACGGTGTTTATACAAATAAGTGCTGAGTAATATTAATTAACAACATGTACTTACTCTATAATTACGGTTAGGGTTTAGTTTAGGGTTAGTTGCTTGTAATTTACTGTTATTACTGTAAATACATGTAAGATGTATAACAGCCACACTGTAAAATAAAGTGTTACTGTTTAGTTTTGTCTTTTTTTACCTCACAAGTAAATACTCTGTACCCAATAGGTTATGAGTAATACATTTGATTGATGATATAGTCTCTGAAAATAAGCTTATCTTGTGCAATTTTGCTTATCATATAAATTGACAAGGACTTGTAAATATAGCATTATTACATTTTATTCATGCATTTGTTAATTTCTTCAGATTTGCAAAATCAGTAATGTATAAAGTGTTACACCATTTTTTTAAGAGTGTTGTAGAATCAATAATTAAGTCATATAAAGGCCTTATCATGTGGACAGTACTGTATTTCAGCTCCTGGTTACAGATATTAAAGGTGTGTTTACATAATGTCCTGAAAATGTTTCATATGCATCCAGGCTCTCACACAGATGTATTTCACATCTGTGAATATATTATTCAATATATATTGTATATATGTATGTACAGTACTATATACAATATATATGCCATATTTATTATAGGCGTTTATATATGTCATATATATGTCATACACACACACACTTGAAGCCTGCTTGACCTTATTGCTCTTTGAAATGCAGGTTTGTTGATTATGTGAAAAAATGTCATTTTCTGCTCAACCAATTATAGTGTGTTTGTTTGCAAGACAACTTCCCAAGAGGATGGCTTATAAAAGGACCTTAATAGACACAATTAAGATTAATGTCTTGTTTTTTTATGAAAACAAGCGCAGTTTACCTATGACTATGCATTCAGCTGTGTGATATCACTGAAGGCACTGTGTTTTGAAGGTCATTTGTGCCTGTGCTTTGTAGTTAATTTAATATTATAAACATACACTCGCACACACAAAATTGTTTCTCATTAATTTGCTTTGATATGTTTTATTGCAGCATGTCCATCACAGATCTTTCCCTTTTCTTCATTCTCACTCACTTGCAAATCAGTGTTGGGAAAGTTATGCAAAAAAGTAATTAGTTAATACTTACTAATTACTTTCTCAGCATTGTAATGAAACACATTTGAACAGTAATCATGTAACATGAATTAATTTCTAAAACCTATAACACCACATTTAGACTTGAAATTATTCATTGTTTATGAGAACTGTAAATGCAAAGCAAGTAAAGACACAAAGGTAATTGTGACGTGATTACTGAAAGTGATTATATTTATTTGAGTAAAAAGTCATCTGAATACAGGAATGCATTACTTTCACTTTTCAAAAAAAGTATTGTGGAAGTACCATGGTACAATTTATAAAATCATACTTTGGTATACCATGGCAATGAATTAATACCATGGTGTTTACATAGTACTCGGGTAGGAATAGTTCACCCTAAAATGAAAATTAAGTCGTCATTTACTCACCCTGGTGTTGTTCTAATACCGTATGTTCTTCTTTCTTTTTTGGACCACAAAAGGAGAATTTAAAAAAAATGTCCCACTCACGCTCGTCCATATAATGGCAGTGAATAGCGACCAGCATCAAGCTTTTTAAATAAGAAAGATGCAAAAGTAATCAGGGTTCCTACGCAGTTTGAAAAAGTATGGAATTTGATTTGAATAATTTACAGGTCTGGAAAAGCATGTAAAAAGAAAGCAGAGTATGGAAAAATATTTGCATTGCCAGACTATTGCCCCTATTTAATTTTCTATAATAGAACATTAAGAATTTATCATACAAGAA
The DNA here is from genome assembly GCA_039654625.1 of Rhinogobio ventralis. NCBI lineage: Eukaryota > Metazoa > Chordata > Actinopteri > Cypriniformes > Gobionidae > Rhinogobio > Rhinogobio ventralis. Next base: position 47,119,600 of record CM077194.1, read on the forward strand.
GTGTGTTTTTATGACAGCTGTTTAGTGATTCTTTAATGATTGTCAAACACGACTGAATGAATTCAAGGTGCAGTTTTTCATTATGCAAAAATGCAGGTTTTCGGTTTCTTCTCATGATATTTTTAGCACTGTATTACAGGACCTTTGCAAAAATAACAAATATACAGACTTTCATGTGCTCACAAGAAACCATTAAACTTAGCATATAGGACAAAGCACACTGAGCCACCTATTGCACCATCAGCCCATTTCACGGTGGTTTCTTGGCCGCGAAAGAGAAATGCGTCAAAGCAAACCTTGAAATATGACGTACTGCCCTAACGAAATCCAAAATTTGAACACTTTTGAACATTGCCTGTCTTTTTTATAGACCCTTGAACTTTGCAAATAGGACAATGCACACAGCCGTATTGAGCCATCAGCCCTTTTCGTGTCATGGTTTTTCCGCCACCACAGAGGATGTGATCAATTTGACATTAGGCCTTGATATTAAAGGTACTACCCTAAGGAAAGCCAGTTTTTGAACACTTTTGAACATTACCAGTCTTTTTTATAGACCCTTGAACTTTGCAAATAGGACAATGCACACAGCCGTATTGAGCCATCAGCCCTTTTTCGTGTCATGGTTTCTCCGCCACCACAGAGGATGTGTTAAATATGACATTAGGCCTTGATATTAAAGGTACTACCCTAAGGAAAGCCAGTTTTTGAACACTTTTGAAAATTACCAGTCTTTTTTATAGACCCTTGAACTTTGCAAATAGGACAATGCACACAGCCGTATTGAGCCATCAGCCCTTTTCGTGTCATGGTTTCTCCGCCGCCACAGAGGACGTGTTAAATTTGACAATAGGCCTTGATTTTAGAGGTACTACCCTAAGGAAAGCCAGATTTTGAGCAAATAGATCTATATTAATTCATGTGCATCCATGCTCTCGTTTTCTTCATTGTAAGATGGCAGTGACACACAAAGGAAATAGGTTATACTTATAGTATATATAAAACTAGAAATTGTAATGGGTAAGCTCACAAAAAAATCCTGTGCGCATGTGAATAGTTTCTCCAGGGCAGGAAAAAAGTTTCTCGTGTGCTTGCAAAAGTCTGTATACTTTTATTTTTTATTTTATGGGGCTTTAAAAAACCCTGAAAAAATTAAAATATTTACAGATGACTATACTAAATATAAAGCTGAAAATAATGCTGTATGAACCATTTATGTTAAATATGGTCTACAGAATCTACAGAAAGGTTTGGAAATTTGAGTCTGGAAAAGTATGGAATTTAGAAATGGAAAATGTATTGGAACCCTGAGAATCACAGAATGATCCCATGCAACGTGTCGTATATTTAAAGTGTTCTGGGAGTGTACGACAGGGTTTGTTGTAAAGCAAACGAAAATTTAATGTATTATTTATTGAAAATCCTTAGCAGTTCACTCCATCTTGCCCAGAAAAAGCACACAAGTTATGAGAAATCAAGATTAGTAAATATCTGACATGAAATACAATGCCTAGAAATCCCCATTAAGTATCTGTGCACTTAAAGTCAAATATCTCCGGACCGGAACTGAGTTTGTCTGATGACAGTTAGAAGGAAAGTTGCCAGATACCCGATAACTTCTCGTTATGACGAACACAACGGATAAATTCACCTCAGAGAAGAAGGTACATGTATAGTAGCTATTTCATACTGCATTTTTGTTTATCTTGATTTCTCACAACAAGTTGGAGTGAACTACGGTGCTAATCGAGTCACACGAACATGCAAATCTTCTACAGAAGACCAGCAGTCAAGGTCAGGAATATATGGCACGTGTCACATGGGATCATTCTGTGATACTTTTGCATCTTTTTTAAAAAGCGTGATGCTGGTCGCTATTCACTGCCATTATATGGATAAGCGCGAAAAGGATTTTTTAAATTTTTATTCTCCTTTATGGTCCATAAAAGAAAGAAGGGCATATGGCATTAGAACAACACCAGGGTGAGTAAATGATGACTTAATTTTCATTTTAGGGTGAACTATCCCTTTAAAAAGAGCCTTGGTAGTACCATGGTGCTTCTTTGTTACTGTCATAACATTTTTCACTCAACAGCTCTCACTCCATTTATATCCTCTCCATCTTCAGCTTTCATTTCCTCTTGATGACACATTTAACACCCTTTCACTAAGTCGTCTCTTTTTTTCTTTTCTCTTTTCATCCCTCCTTGCGGCAGGCGAGGAGCTGCTGGGGAACGATGGTGCCAGGTATTTGAAGATGGAGGACATAAAGGACCATGATGAGGATTACCTTTCCCCCAAGAAAGTTCTAGAGTACGAGGGAGAGTTGCAGTGATGATGTTGAAGATGAATCAGATAAAACAGGAAGTAGAGGACAGCTTAATGTTGGTGGAAGAAATGACATAGAATATTTCGAACCAGATTTATTATTGTTTGAATATAGAAAAGATCAGAGCCCAAACAGAGGAAAGGCCACTGAGATGAAGGGACCGAAGAACTGTCGTTTTCTGATTCCTTTGTGCCAGACTTATTTTTAACTTGTGTTCCTTAGGAATCATTCCCCTGCAATTCCAAGGATCCCATGCGTATCTCCTGAAACAGTCATGCTGAAAGAACATGAAATCGAGCAGGTAAATATGTGCACTGGTATCATCATAGGTCCCACGTTATAACTGGGGTCTTGGACTACTACTGTGTACTTACATTTTAAGATTTTTAAAGTTTGGGATCAGATTTTTTTTCGTTTTTGAAAGAAATTAATACCTTTATTCAGCAAGCATGCATTACGTTGTCCGGGTTTACATGCAAACTAATAACAACGCAAGTAAACCACGTTTACAAGACTTTATTAATACATTTCCCAGTAGTGACATCAAAATGCAATAATTTGCATATCTGACTTTCATTTGTCAGTTGTGATGTTAAATAAAGCATTAAAAACCGAAGAAGAGTATTGCAACATGTCAGCAGGAAACGGCTCATCTATTATCCTCTCATGCAGTTACATGATGCAGCATTTAGCTTATACCACTTCTTCTTCTGCTCGAGATGAGAGCACTTTTATCATTTTTTGGGTCAAGAAAGAGTTTGCAATATATTTCCTCCTCCTGAAAACTCAGCTTTGATCACAGGGATGAATTACACTTTAATATAGAAAACCAGTATTTTAAATCTTAATCAAATAAATGCAACCTTGGTAAGAGACTTCCAAAAACATTACAAAATCGTACTGACTCCACACTTTTGAGTGTTAGCGCATAGTAACATGGTGCTTTTTAATCTAAGTACAGTTCAAACACTCAAAATGGGCCCATATCATGTTCTTTAAAGTACTTTGGAGTACCATATAATACCACAGCTATACCATGTTTTTGTTTTTGTGTCTTGTACCATGGTAGCGTATTTTGAATATATATCACAGTATGATATACAGTGTCATTATTATCAGAAACCATTGTACTATGTTGTCACCAAAGCAAAATGTAAGGGCTATTATCCATATGCAGGTTTTGTATACATTTTTTACTACTGCCTAATTAATGTGTGTGTGTGTGTGTGTGTATATATTGTGTGTGTGTGGTTTAGGGGTAGGGTTAGTGTAAGGGCATAGAATATACAGTTTGTACAGTATAAAAACCATTACCTATGGAATGTCCCCATAATGATAGGTGCACCAACATGCGTGTGTGTGTGTGTGTGTTTCAATATCTACACATCTATAGCAGCAGACCCCTCTTCCTTTGGCCAAGGAGTACGATGAGGATTCCCTGATCCCCAGCAGTCCGGCCACAGAGACGTCAGACAATGTCAGTCCGGTAGCAAGTCCCATCCACACCGGGTTAGTTTCCTGCCCTTACCTGAAATATTGCTGACATTTTGGAGGAATTCAGCTCTTGAAATTGAAATATTATGAATTAATATCCTTATGGTTGTGCAGTTTCCTGGTAAGCTTCATGGTGGACGCTCGTGGCGGCTCAATGAGAGGGAGCAGACACAACGGCCTGCGTGTCATCATTCCTCCTCGTACCTGTGCTGCTCCAACACGCATCACCTGCCGCCTGGTGAAGCCTCAGAAACTCGCTACACCGCCTCCTTTGGTGGAGGGTGAGGGTCTCGCAAGCCGCATAATCTCTCTTGGTCCAGCCGGCATGCAGTTTTTGGGGTGAGGAAACCAGATTTGACAGAAAACAAGATTTTTTTTAACAAACTTAAATTGCAAACTAACACTTTAACTCATATTGCTCCTGAAGGCCTGTGATTGTTGAGATTCCTCATTTTGCGGCACTCGGTCGGGGAGATCGTGAACTTGTGGTCCTGAGGAGTGAGAACGGATCAGTCTGGAAGGAACATCGTAATCGTTATGGTGACGAGGTTTTGGAGACCATCCTCAATGGCATGGATGAAGGTGTGTACTAACTGTTGCTACAATTTAAAGTGATATATATTTGGTTAGACTTAGACTTCCTTTATTAATCCCCAAGGGGAAATTAAGGTGTTAAATTAGCAACAACAGAAAAACAAATACACAAGACAAAAATAGACAATACAGTCAATCAGTTAACACAATAATCTGAATATTATCTATTACAAGATACTATGACCTATAAAATAAACATAATAAACTCTTACCATCAAACAGTGCCACTCCATCCCTTAATCCAAGCAAAACTATATTGTTATACTGTATTGACAGTTTATGTACAGTATATACAGTAACATTTGCTGTTAAATTTGAGCAAATCTTATATATTATAGTTGTAGATTACAGCCCAATTTCCTTAAAAAATACAGAATAATAGGCGGTCTTATGGGGATGGGGGGAGGAGTTAACTTTTTTCAATGTTAACTTTTTTTTCTTTCTTTTTTTTAATCTATAGCATTTGTTATGAAAAATAGCAACCTACACATTTAGAATTTGGCTGCAACATGCCACAGTTGTAATATAAATCTTTAGTGAAAAATATATTCCCTTAACAGATTATCTATTATAAATTCCACAAGTTAGTCAAAATTGACCACAATAAATATAATAGAACGTGATAAATTCTAGTAAAGGTGGTCATGAGTAGTTTAAAAACCTTTCTAATTTATGTTGATGCAGGATGATGTTTTCTCCTCTTTTCATCAGTCTTTTTAGTGGCTGTTTTAGATCATGTTTGACTTTCTCCATAGCGTTTGGAGGGGTAAATTCTCAATATAATTCAAAATGGGTTGCACATTTTATCATCAGCTTTGCAATAAGAATGGCTCGCGTGTAAATGCGCCTACGGTGGTTTGCGCGCCACTCATGCAAAATCAAACAACTGGGCTTCAGTCATATTGCTCCGATAATTGGTCCGTTCAGTTTGTGTGGCTAATAAAAGCTCCAAATGTGTGATGTGCCTCCACAAAGTGCATTAAAAGCGTTTAATGCACAGCTCGCCATTATCCTGCTTATGTCATGGTCATTTGCCAACATTGACAACTTAAATCTGTTATTGATGTTTGCAGCTCAATATTTGACTGGAAGGGTAAAATTGATGGTTATTTTCTTCAGTTACGACTCGTTAGATCTAGTATCTGAACTACCTGTGCATTAAATGGTTTTATTGCACACCTTCCAGCCAGTCATAATCGCGAATTCAGACAGACCATAGTATAAATATAATGAATTAATGGCAGTGGCTATTTGCACTAAGTGATAAATAAATAGACGCTATTTACGCTGTGCAAATACTGATAGATGCTATTTACACTATGTAAAAATAGCCGTGTTTTCATTACAATAAGTGTAAATAGTAGTTAGATGCTGTTTATACTTATAAATAGTGGCAGATACTATTTGCACCTCAGTGTTGTTGTACATTAAACGGTATGCAATAATAACATAGTGTAAATGATTATATTTATTAAAATTATTAAATGGATGCCGCAATATTGAGACAATAAGCTCTCCCTACACCTACCCCTAACCCTAAACACTTCATTATTAAACACACATTAGACACTTTATTTCCACTTTTTGAATAATTTCTTAATGCCTTTCCGATCTGATATGTGCTGGGAAAACGGAGTAGAGCGAGTTCAGCAAAAGGCGGATTTGAACTCGGGTTGATTTGTGTCAAAACTCTCTGCCACGCACCTTACCCCTACACTATTGCGACTGTTGATAATCCAGTGTCTTCCGTAATTTTGTCTGACGCCAGACGTCAGTGGGCGGAGTTAGTGTAAATAGACACTCCGGGCGGTCAGAGTATACCGGCAACATGTGAGAAGTGCCGGTACGAAAGAAAAAGTGAGGGTAGGCTACAGATTTCAATATAGAAGTATTGAAGTGCGCACCGGCCCACTTTGAGCACTGCTTGACAGGCTTTGTAATTTCCTGTGTTTCTGACTTGTGTGTAATCAGTGAACTGTGGTCATTTTGTCTAATTAATTTTCTTTTCTCTGTCGATTGTGTGCTGAAGACCTCGAGAGTCAGGAGGAACTTGTGAAGAAAAGGATCAGGCGGATCATCTCGACAGACTTCCCACTCTACTTTGCCGTGGTGTCCCGTATCCAGCAGGAGAACGATCTGATTGGCCCAGAAGGGGGTTCTCTCACCAGTAAGCTGGTGCCATTGGCCCAGGCCAGTTTTCCTGAGACAGCCGTCACCAAGCGTGTCCGTCTTGGACTGCAGGTGAGATGGGAGGATTATGAGGAGGAAGATGTGATGGGAAATGGAGGAAGCTTATCTCCTGCATATTACCATAATGTATCTGGCAGCTTTTAGATTTTTTCTGTTTTGTTTTTCCTGTTTGGTCATGACCAAACATCTCATCTTTCATTTCTCAAAATGACATATGACTTGGGCTCTAATTTAACCTTGTGGAATGTGAATGAATATCATTTTGTAAGTTGCTCGGTGATGGTAAATATGAATGATGAAGTGTGGTATAGTATGGTATGGGGTCTTTCTACTTCCTGCTTGGATCAAAACAGGTTATTTCTACAGATCAACATATACAGACATATTTACAGTGCAGTAGCATTAAAACACAGCAAAAGTTGAGAATGGATGAAACATTTGTTTGAATGTTTCAGGGTAATGTCAGGTTTTGATAGAGGAAGTCGCAAGTTGAGGAGGGTAAAAAAAGCAAGCTGAAGCTTAGTAAAATTGAGAGTAATAATTGGATGATGACTCTTTTTCTGTACTGTTGAAAATATCTGAAGCACCTTATATACACAAACGTTAGTTACTGAGATTTTTATTAGACATTTTAGAACTTTATTAGCTACACAAACATCTTTAATGCAATTTTATATTTAAAATTTCTGGAACTTAGAATGAAATGATTGTGCATGTGTTATACTTTTGTGTTTTCTTTTGCCCTGCAAGTGTACCGGCTCATACCAAAGCTGATTTTTTTACTTGTTTTTAACCCATCATGTGTTTAATCATTTATATCATTTGTTACATTATTATTTCTCTATTTTGCTTCATTTTTGCTGTTCATTTCTTTGTGAGACGTGACCTAATAATCTAATAATCTTAATGTATTGACAAACTTGATCAGTTCTCATTGTGCTGAATTATAAACAATGCATTGTTTCGTGTTGTCTAAAAACACTGAAAGTCAGGAAATCAGTTATTGTAAAATGAAATGACGGTAACGTTTTACTTAAAACTTATATATATAATGCATTATAAAAGTATTCACCTTATAGTGCACTGTATGGTCTCATGAACAATTGTAACCAGTGTTATAATACATTATAATACTTATTGAATACACCTTTAATGCATTAAAAACATGACAAACAACCAATTTCAAATGTAACAAGGAATCTGCAAATATTATAATGCATTTTAAGTTTGGTTACAATTATATATGAAAAGATATAATGTACATTATGAATACCTTTATAATGCATTATACATAAATACTTTAAGTAAAGTGTTGCCGAAATTACCCTTAATAGTTCATATATTTTTCCGCAATAACGTACAAAAATGTTTTTCAGAATTGCACTCAGTTTGTTAGAGATTTCTCTTATTTGGATGAAAGAATGACACTGAGCCACAGATATGCAATATGAACTTTGAACCACGATACACTTTAAACAACGTCTGTGAGAAATGCTTTCAGTCGGCTCAATTCCTCCACTCCTGATCCAACGAATACCCAAATATGCATATTTTTACAAATGTTCATTATATTCATAATTCATTAAAATGTGAGAACTGTCCAAGGATTGTGATGCTTTGATATAGCCATATTAACTGCAATATAGCACACCTGACTTAACTTAATTTGTAATTCATTGTAAATAAATAACATGATGATTATAATGAACTGCACACTCAAAGATCTTCAAAAGCTTTACAACTATACAGGGTCAAATTGTTGTGTCTGTGTGTTTAGTTTCTACTGCAAGTGAATGAATTTTGGTTCAATGTTTGTAACACATTTTCCATTAATAAATATGACTGATTGACAAGCTAAATTTGGTGTCTTGAATTGCAATAGTTAGAAAATGGAAATATATTAAGATCTTTTCTGTCTATTCTTTCCCTTGATTTCTTCTCATGAAAAATTTGTTTGTTACACATTTCCGAACATTCTGAAACCCCCTCTCGTCCATTCATATGTAAATATACCATTTGCTATTTTTTCATGTCTGACTCTCATTCCGTTTCCTTCTCTTTCGCCTTTGCTCTTCCCCACCCCATCTCATCTTTTACTTTGCGCTCTTCCACACTGTTTTGGTCTTCTTCCCCTCCATCCTCGGCCCATCCACTCAGGCCCAGCCGGTCCCCGATGAGCTGGTGGCCAAGCTTCTTGGGAACCAAGCCACGTTCGGCCCTGTGGTGACAGTAGAGCCTCGCCGCCGCAAGTTTCACCGTCCCATTGGCCTGAGGATTCCTCTGCCTCCATCCTGGAGGGAGAGCCCGCGGGACGCCGGCGAGGGTGACACCACCAGCCTCCGCCTGCTCTGCAGCGTCATCGGTAACCAGCCACGCAACATTTTTACATTGCAAAAAATGGTTACACTTTATTTGGTAACACATGTTACATGTAGTTACTGTAGTAATAACTATAAATTATCCATAATTACATGCAACTAATCCTCAACCAAACCAAACCATAACCCTATAGTAAGTTCATGTAATTCATTCTTATTACTCAGTACTTAAATGCATAATTACACTGTAACACGGACACCTTAAAAAAAAGCGTAAACTTTATTTTAAGGTGTCTTTGTTACACTGTATTTATACATTTAAGTACTGAGTAATACGAAAGACCTACATGTACTTACTATAGGGTTATGGTTTGGTTTGGTTGAGGATTAGTTGCATGTAATTATCGATAATTTATAGTTATTACTACAATAACTACATGTAACATACACTCACCCAAAGGATTATTAGGAACATCATACTAATACTGTGTTTTGCCTTCAGAACTGCCTTAATTCTACGTGGCATTGATTCAACAAGGTGCTGAAAGCATTCTTTAGAAATGTTGGCCCATATTGATAGGATAGCATCTTGCAGTTGATGGAGATTTGTGGGATGCACATCCAGGGCACGAAGCTCCCGTTCCACCACATCCCAAAGATGCTCTATTGGGTTGAGATCTGGTGACTGTGGGGGCCATTTTAGTACAGTGAACTCATTGTCATGTTCAAGAAACCAATTTGAAATAATGCGAGCTTTGTGACATGGTGCATTATCCTGCTGGAAGTAGCCATCAGAGGATGGGTACATGGTGGTCATAAAGGGATGGACATGGTCAGAAACAATGCTCAGGTAGGCCGTGGCATTTAAACGATCTTCTGCTGTTGTAGCCCATCCGCCTCAAGGTTGTGCGTGTTGTGGCTTCACAAATGCTTTGCTGCACACCTCGGTTGTAACGAGTGGTTATTTCAGTCAAAGTTGCTCTTCTATCAGCTTGAATCAGTCGGCCCATTCTCCTCTGACCTCTAGCATCAACAAGGCATTTTCGCCCACAGGACTGCCGCATACTGGATGTTTTTCCCTTTTCACACCATTCTTTGTAAACTCTAGAAATGGTTGTGCGTGAAAATCCCAGTAACTGAGCAGATTGTGAAATACTCAGACCGGCCCGTCTGGCACCAACAACCATGCCACGCTCAAAATTGCTTAAATCACCTTTCTTTCCCATTCTGACATTCAGTTTGGAGTTCAGGAGATTGTCTTGACCAGGACCACACCCCTAAATGCATTGAAGCAACTGCCATGTGATTGGTTGATTAGATAATTGCATTAATGAGAAATTGAACAGGTGTTCCTAATAATCCTTTAGGTGAGTGTATGTAACAATGACACTCTAAAATAGTGTTACCCCAAAAAATATTTTTCTTAATCATTTTCTGGTAATGAAAAATCGAAACATCCTTAAAACAAGATAATTTTACTTGAAGCAAAATTGTGTACGTTTATTTTTCTTATTCTATTAGATATTTACATTCATATTTACATTTACATTCATCTACATTCAGATTTATACAATTGCAAAAGTATTAGATGAAAAACTTAACAATTAAACAAAAATTATAAAACTAACTGAAATTAAATGTACTAAAGTTTCAAATATTACGAACAAGTACATAACACATTTTCCAAAACCTAAACTAAAATTAAAATTAAAAAATTAAAAAGCTAATTCAACATATTAATACATACTATAATAGTATATAAAAAATAATATTGTTGTATATGCATTACAGTTTTGCTTCTTATTTTTAGATAAATACTGAAAATTTAGTTTATCTTATTATTATGTAATAAAACAGGGAAATGTTAAATGAGAAGTAATGATTACAAATGTATGTATAGGAAACAATAGGTACTAATTTAAAGGTGATGTAAAAAAAAATTATATTTTAATGTGGACCGCTAAGGAAGCCATTCTTAATTTATGGCTCTTTGAAATATTAATTTTTAGAGATGAATAATAGCTTAAATCATACGGCTTGTTGAAGGGGGTGTGCGATAATGAGAGAAGATTTTTACCCAGATTATATTAAAATGAGCAAAAAAATCACAAATCCATATCTAAGCACTAGAAAATAAAAGAGACACCTTCAGAACATTTTGATAAAAGAAATGATTTGCAATTCCATTTAATGCCACTAGTGGCACATAAATTGCACACCTCAACTTCAATAGTGATCAATGAAAGGATTATGCTTTTAATATATATATATATACTCTATGTTTCATAGGTGGCACAGCTCCTGCCCAGTGGGAAGATATAACTGGCACCACCAAACTTCTATATTCCAATGATTGTGCCAGTTTCACCACCAATGTCTCTGCCCGGTAAGACATCACTAAGTGCTATAACCTATACATCACATGTTAGTTACTCTAGGAATTCTCAATGAGTGTTGTCTTCACAACATTATTTTATTATTTGACCTTGGTCACATTAAATATCTCACTCAAAATACGTGTTGCTCTTCCACAGTTTCTGGCTGGCAGACTGTCCTCGGACGGCAGAGGCCGTGACCTTTGCCAACCTTCTGTACCGCGAGCTGTCAGCCGTGCCGTACATGGCCAAGTTTGTAGTTTTTGCAAAGATGAATGAAGCCCGAGAGGGTCGTCTCCGTTGTTATTGCATGACTGATGACAAAATGGACAAAACCCTGGAGCAGCACGAGAACTTTTCTGAAGTGGCTCGTAGCAGAGACATTGAGGTCATATGATATAGTGTGTTACGTACTTCATATAGACCTAAAATGCAAATCTACAATGCATCTATTGTGTGTTTTTCCATGTGTTTACAGCAAGTGGCATTATTTATATAAAATATTTAAATCTAAAAACAGAAAGTTATAATATGAAATAAAAATTAACCCTGTTAAAGTCAGCATGAAAAGGAAGTCTTTTCTTCCCTATTGTGACGTATATCCGAGTGAAACGGCTTCTGGAACAAGAAGTAATGTAGGGCGGGGCTTGCTTTTTCTCTGTGGGGATTTGATTGGATGGTTGGATGGTGGTGGTTTGCTATTGGTGGATCTCATGTGAGTGACAGGTTGCCCCGCCCTCGTCATCAGAGAAGAGATGTCGCTGCATGAGGGAGGGGAAGTTATTTTGATTCAAGATTACGAGGCACTTGAATTTAAAAAAATAATAATAATAATGTTGTCAGCAGATAAATCATTTATAATAAATACCATAATTAAACAAGAATTGTAATTTCATGATGACTTTAATACACATTCTTGGTCTTACTGTACCTGATTCGTGAGTGCACGATTCTCCAAATTAAAGTTCTAACAAAAATAATTGTTTTAGTAATTTTTCATATAAACATAGTAACATGTTCCACCATTTAAACAACTTTCAACTGACATCACCAAGGCTGCACGCTGAAAAAAAGGTAACATCTAAATTAACTGATTGTATTCAATTAATATAGTTTAGTTTTGTTGGTATACATGTATGTATTTAGATTGATTCAAGGATATATATATACACTATATTGCCAAAAGTTTCGGGACATCTGCCTTTACATGCACATGAACTTTAATGACATCCCATTCTTAATCCGTAGGGTTTAATATGGAGTTGGCCCACCCTTTGCAGCTATAACAGCTTCAACTCTTCTGGGAAGGCTTTCCCCAAGGTTTAGGAGTGTGTTTATGGGAATTTTTGACCATTCTTCTAGAAGCGCATTTGTGAGGTCAGGCACTGATGTTGGACGAGAAGGCCTGGCTCGCAGTCTCCGCTCTAATTCATCCCAAAGGTGTTCTATCGGGTTGAGGTCAGGAGGTGCAGGCCAGTCAAGTTCCTCCACACCAAACTCGCTCATCCATGTCTTTATGGACCTTGCTTTGTGCACTGGTGCGCAGTCATGTTGGAACATGAAGGGGCCACCCCCAAACTGTTCCCACAATGTTGGGAGCATGAAATTGTCCAAAATGTCTTGGTGTGATTTCCTTTAAGATTTCCTTTCACTGGAACTGAAGGGCCTTGCCCAACCCCTGAAAAACAACCCCACACCATAATCCCCCCTCCACCAAACTTTACACTTGGCACAATGCAGTGTGACTGGTCACTCCAGAGAACACGTCTCCGCTGCTCTAGAGTCCAGTGGCGGCGTGCTTTACACCACTGCATTCAATGCTTTGCATTGCACTTGGTGATGTAAGGCTTGGATGAGCTGCTCGGCCATGGAAACCCATTCAGCATGCGCTGACCCCGCTCTGTGATTTTACGTGGCCTATCACTTCGTGGCTGAGTTGCTGTTGTTCCCAATTGCTTCCACTTTGTTATAATACCACTAACAGTTGACTGTGGAATATTTAGCAGTGAGGAAATTTCACGAATGGACTTATTGCACAGGTGGCAACGTATCACGGTACCACGCTTGAATTCACTGAGCGACCCATTCTTTCACAAATGTTTGTAGAAGCGTCTGCATGCCTAGGTGCTTGATTTTATACACCTGTGGCCATGGAAGTGATTGGAACACCTGAATTCAATGATTTGGAGGGTTGTCCCAATACTTTTGGCAATATAGTGTATGTAGGTTTAAATAAGGTAGCAATTGCAGGGTATCTCTTTTAACAGTGTGGGCGGGGAAAATAATTTTAACCAATAGCCAGAAAGTGGTGTTTCAGGAAACATGTATCTCTCCATAATCGAATGCAAAATTCCATTTGAGGTTTGGCTCCATTCTGGAAAGGAAAACCCACTTTTCACAATCCAATCAAATCCGCATGGATAAAATTCAAACCTACCATTTTTTTCTCTCTTTGAATATTCTGAAATACGTGACATTACAGAAGTAAATGTGTTGCTAATAATGTTTCATGTTGACTTTACTCAAATGTGATTGATTTAGGATGCATCTACTGTTAATCTACTGTAACCCTAAATATAGCGGCTGGTATTTGTTCTGTAGGTCATGGAGGGCATGCCGTTGTATTTGGAGTGTTCCGGAAACTTGGTTCCCATAAGGAAGGCTGCCCAGCAGCCCCGTTGTTTCAGCTTCCAAGCCTTCAGAGACAACAGACTGCCTGTGTCTGTCAAGGTAAAGTCATCACACCCAGTTACAGTTCATCTGTGCTCAATTGCTCAAGACTACATTATTGATTACAAAATAGATTCTTTCACCCATATTGAATTTAGGGGTTGGTGTTGGTTGGTGGCTTGGTTGGTGTTGGTTTGTTGGTTGCAGTGCTTAATTTGTAAATGAATCATTGCCGGATCAAACACAGCAATTAAAAGGCACTGTGACCGACACTGACCATACAACTTCAGTTTTCCCAGAACATAAAATAACGTCACTAAACGGTGATGGCACAACTGTAAGAGCATCGTTTACAAGTTCCTGCATGGCCCTAACTACAGCCTAGTGTATTATTCTGTCACGTATTTAGCGTTGAGACCAAAAATCGTTCAGTTGATCAGTGATATTTTCTCAAAGACGACGTCGTTGCCCCCTCAGATCTGATTTGTGCCTCCTGTTTCAATTTGTCAACGGGATTGATTTCAACCCTTTGACGTATACGATCACACCGGTGAGTAGAACGTTCAGTCACTGCTAAATTCAAGAGTGCTTTCTCACTTTGGCTAGCGCTGAGCCAGAAATGGCTAAGTGTTTTTCATATGTCACAACTATTCAGCCACATAATGATAATTTTATTGGATTACTATATAAAAAATACAAGTAGCCTATAATGTGTTAAATTCCAATTTCATATACTGATGTCTATGGAAGCTGCAATAATAATCCTTTCAATTATAATTTGACAAAGTTTTAATTCATATCAGATAGCCTATACATTGTGTATGAAACAATAAAGTTTACTTTATTCTTCTCCCAGTTCACCGGCCACTTACTTTTATGTATTTCAGGAAAAATTTATGAATTTAGGTGATGTAAATCCAGCAGATCCTCTGAATTGCGGTGCAAACTCATCACACGTTATATCAACTAACATGATCATTATAAAAGTGTTAAAATGACAACACCTTCACTTCCACAAATTTGAAAATCTGAATAAATCATATAATTCATGATATAGTTAACAAGTTTGTGAATATTTTGAATAAAAAAGGAAAAGCAAAATAAACGCGTTATCCTGCATATATGTCATAGTGTGGCTCCATGACGCGTTGCCAAGGAACTAATACGTTCAAAAACAATGTTCTAAAATAACGGCTCCTTAAAAAAATTGCGCTGGGGGCTCAGCTATAATAAGCAGTAAGCTTCGCGCACGCATGTCATCATGTAATGCACTTGTTTATGACATTTTCTGGAACAGGATCCGGCTCAAATTAAGCACTGTTTGGTTGGTTGGTTGGTGTGTTAGTTGGTTGGTGTTGGTTGGTTGGTTGGTGTTGGTTGGTTGGTGTTGGTTGGTTGGTTTGTTGGTTGGTTGGTTGGTGTGTTAGTTTGTTGGTTGGTTGGTTGGTGTTGGTTGGTTGGTGTTGGTGTTGGTTGGTTGGTTTGTTGGTTTGTTGGTTGGTTGGTTGGTTGGTTGGTTAATTTGTTAGTTGGTTGGTGTTGGTTGGTTGGTTGGTTGGTTGGTTTGTTGGTTGGTTGGTTGGTTGGTGTTGGTTGGTTGGTTTGTTGGTTGGTTGGTGTTGGTTGGTTGGTGTGTTGGTTGGTTTGTTGGTTGGTTGGTGTTGGTTGGTTGGTTGGTTGGTTGGTTAGTTGGTTGGTTTGTTGGTTGTTTGGTTGGTTGGTTGGTGTGTTGGTTGGTGTTGGTTGGTTGGTTGGTGTTGGTTAGTTATGGTGTGAGTGTTGCAGTAGTTCAGTGTTCAAATGTTATAGGCCTGGTTTCACAGACAGGGCTTAGATTAAGCCATGATTAGGCCTTAGTTCAATTAGGACATTTAAGTAGCTTTTATAAACATGCCTTAAAAAAAAAAAAAACATTACTGGTGGTGTGCATCTTGAGACAAAACAATGGCACTAACATATTATTCAATACTATTCAATGCTTTCAATTTAAACAGCTCAAACGTGCATTTTTGTCTGGGACTAGCTTAAGCCTTATCTTTGAAACTGGGGATAAAATGAATAGGAATAGTTCACTTAACATTCTCCTCTACAGAACACAAAAGTAGTTATTTTGCACAATATCCAATTCTCTCTTTTCTAAACGAAGTAAAAGAAGACAGTGAGCAAGTGCTGTCAAGATCTATAAAGCATTTGTGTACGGAAAACAGACTGAAATTTACATTGTGAAAATCTGAAAATCTCATTCACACTTGAACACTCAAATTTGGTACACTTAAATTTGGTACACTTTTTGGAGCTTCACACCTCATGGTCACCAAATGCTTTCATTGAACAAAAGAACGAAAGAGAAATTAGACATTCTGCAAGGGCTAATCTCAATTTTCATTTGATAATAGTTTACATATTATATGACAATAAACACTAAAATGGCTAAAATGTAATATTTATGAACAAATAATTGCCTGTACCATCACATGTTCATAGTATATCCACTTCTTTCCCTTCTCCACCAGGTGAGGGACAGCAGTAAAGACCCCTCTGGCTTTTTGTCTTTCTTGCGTAAATCAACCAAATACGAAGATAGTCAACATGTGTTGTGCAACCTCAACGTCACCATGCCACCGTGCATTAAGGTAATACAAAGGTCAAAATGGGTCACTGTCAAGTTTACATTCCCTGCACACTCACATATATATTTGTTCTCTAACAGTGCATTTATTTCTTTATAACAGATTATAGGAAGCGATGAGCGACGGAGGACTCTGACACCTTTGGCTCTGAGAGAAAGATACAGTGCTTTAAATGAACCAGCCATGGGTAAGATTGCTCCCACACTGACAGCTCCTGCATGTTAAGCCCCCAAATCTCATACAACCTTTGCCTGACCCTGCTTTGAATAAGATGTGAGCTGCAGCATCAGATTGCTGAACTCTTGAGCCAATGATGGTCTGGTTTCTGCAGCATCACTGAGCGCCATGGAAAGGACGGAGTTAAAGATGGCTTTAATAGCTGAACAGCTAGGCCTGAGCTGGGCTGGTGAGTGTGAGGGTTTGAATGCACTTCTTTCGCTTAACTGGCCATGTCTTGTCAAGACATATCTGGATGTCAATTTCTCTGCTGTAGCCTATAGAGAATTCAAAATGTTTTGACAAGTCATTTACTTTAAGGTCAAAATTTACCTCAAGGACATTTCACCTTGTCTAGCATGTGCAGATGAGATTAAATATTGACTAGCTTTGGCTTAATTTTTTGGCTTTACAAGAGATCATTTTGCACAAGCTAAACTTTTTTCATGCTATAGGGTCTTCATACGGGGGCCTATCCACGCAACTTAATAATCAATTGTTGAATTAATTGACAAATCAATAATCAATTAATGATTAAATTAGGACATTTGAAAGTTATTCTATAAACAGATATAAACAATAGTTACACAAATTAACATGAATTAATACCAATAAAACAATTAATTATTATAACTATTGTGCTTGATTATTTAAGCATTTTTTCATTGCACTCAGTCTTTAAATTAACTTAAAATGAGATTTAAATTAAGTAGATTCTTATATTAAGTAGATTTTTATTAGTCTCTCTCTCTCTCTCTCTCTCTCTCTCTCTCTCTCTCTCTCTCTCTATATATATATATATATATATATATATATATATATATATATATATATATATATATATATATATATATATGTACACATATATATACATATACATATATATATATATATTAGTTTAGTCAATTTAGTTGTACACAATGTAGTGATGTGAGGATTGGAAGGAGGCGTGTCAGATCATGTCATACACTTTCATATCATATATGCAAATAAATGCAATTTTTTCTTATTTTAATGCAGTTCCATTGCTTGCAGTGTTTGTCAATACACACTCTAAACATAATTACTTTAATCTTCAAGAGCTACAGATGCCAATTTAAAAAAAAAAAAAAATCCTAATGACCATTTTTACTAGAAACTAGTAAACTAGAACTTTTCAACATGTTAGTTTTGTCCACTTGTTTTTATTTTGACACTGATTTTGGATTTCTTTGTTGATTCATTTATTTTTGCTTTATCTGTGTCTCCACCAATTTATACAATTCATATGTGATTGATTATTGATTTGTCAGTTTATTGATACAAAAGTCTTTTATTGAGTGGCATAAATGTAGCCCTCATATTTCAGTAAATCATGCTTTAGTCTAAAATGAGCCACTTAATAGTGAAGGAACAAATTCATTCATGCTAGCACATAATGTATCATATCTAATTCCTGTACAGAGTTGGGACGTGAACTGCAGTTTAATGTAGATGAAATAAATAAGATCCGTGTGGAGAATCCCAACTCCCTTTTAGAGCAGAGCTCAACACTGCTCAACCTGTGGGCCGCTCGAGAGGGGAAGAGAGCCAAAAGTGAGTGCCACAGTGTCCATTCACTATGATCCTATAAGAATACCTAAATTATTTGCGAGCAACTTTGGCCTTATTTATCTGTCTCATGTGACGTAACTGTATGAAAATGCTGCCATATTTGTTGCTATACATATCAGCATGCTTTTAACCTGCAGTGCTGTGGGATTCAGAGCTATCAAAACTTGTGAGTGCCCAGTTTGCAGGAATGCAAATTAGCTGTCTTGCTGCGCTTCGGGCCCTCCCCTTATCATGCAGTCTCCTCCCTCTCACAACCCCTCTACCCTCTACCCTTACCATGGCTTTCCACGCCCCCAATTCTGAACCCTTTTTAATTCAGAGGTGTAAATAACTGTTGTTGAAATAGGAGACTTTCAAATCACTGCTCCCCACTCATCGTCTTGGGATGTCACAGCTATTGACTGTCAGGGCTTGACATTAACTTTTTTGCTCACCAGCCACTGTGGCTAGTGGTTTTCTAAAGTTACTAGCCACTCAGCATTTTCACTGGCCACAATTTTAACTTCAATACCATGGGGAAAAACTGCCATATAGATATTTTTAATACTATCTCATAATTTGGCGCAAGTATATTAGGCTGCTGTCACTTTAAGACCTGACGCACGGATCCATTATACTGTTGCATATGCGTTTTCTCAACTGTTTACGTTCACTTAGGCCGTGTGTCCACCAAAGCGTTTTTTTCACACGGATGGCTGGCGTATTCAATTGATTTCAATGGGAGCAGCGCGTTTTTAGAACGCCATGAGCGTAACGAGGCGCTGAGCGAGTATTTCACGCTCAAGCGCTGAGTGTTCAGCGTTTTTTACTGGTCACAGAGAGTTGAAGAATGTTCAACTTTGAGTAAAACGCAGCGCTCATCACTTTTCACCCAGCCGTCCAATCACAGTGGAGGAGACAAATACAACACTGATCAACCCCCACATTCTGCTTGTACAACATCAACAGATGCAGCATAATAACGGAACAAAATCATTTTAAACAAGAGCCAGAGAAAATACTTTACATTGTATCTGCATTTTTATATAGAATCAATACAGAAACAAACTATCTGTGAAATGAGATACTAGTAACACTTCCGCGGATATTCCGTATCATAACAAGCAAAAAGTCTCAACTGAAAAAAACACTGTGCTGCCAAAACGCTCTCAAGCGCTCACAGCGAGGCGTTTTCAGCTGGATAATAACGCTTTGGTGGACACGCGGCCTTAAAACATAACTGACTTTGTTTACGTGAATACTTGCCAAGGCCGGCATTTTGATTTTATTTTGTGTGTATTTGACTGTTTAAGAGCAATAAGCAGCGAAAAAGAACTAAACTTAGTACTGAAAGGCAGCTTCATGTGCGCATACTTGTGAGCACAAGATCTGCGGGAATGAGTAAAATTATGCGCAATACAACGCAGAAATTTAAGCCCTGTAACAGCAACAATATTCATCTGGAACAAATGAAGCAAGCGAGTGAGGGGAGGCGGGTTTGTGTGTCAACTCGCTGTTGGAGAGATGTGAGATCACAGCTGGTATCGTGTATCTATTCTGCGGAAAATGAGTTTCCCAAAGCTTCAAACACCCAAACAGGGTTTCACGTCATCTCAGGCAACAGCCTGCCAGGGTGAGTCCATCTCACCATTCTCAAGCACCTCAGACACCTTATGGGTGAGGACAGCCCTTGAAAAACTTTCACCTTCACATCAGAACCTTGACCTTCAAATCAGAGGTGTAAATAACTGTTGTTGAAATAGGAGGGTTTCATGTCATTTCAAAGCCGTGCCCCACTCATCGTCTTGGGATGTCACTACAACACATAAAGCATGCCACAAAGCAGCCTTGCCCAAATCCATGTGGCAATCATATTGAGAGGAAGGACTCGGTCTGGGTCTTCTTAACTGGGACTGGAGCAGTGCTTCCCAAATCTGTTCCTGGAGCCTCCCTAACAGTGCATTGGTAATGGAGGGTGCAGAAACTGGGCTTTGTGGAGTGCCCTAAGGTGTAGCAATCTGACCCCTTTCAGTTGCCAAAAGCTGTCCCTTATTTTGCTCCAGTTGCCTAAAGCTTTAAACACCCACCTCATCACAGGGCACCTAACAAGTGAACCCAGGCAACAGCCTGCCCATTAGAACATGCCTCTAGTGTCATGGCGCCACATGGGGCTTCGGGCCAGGGGTCCATCTCACCATTCTCCAGTGCGCTTAAGGGTGAGGACAGACCTTGAAGATTCTTCACATCAGAACCTTCCCCTTCAAATCAGAGGTGTAAATAACTTTTGTTGAAATTTTGTTGAAAAGGGTTTTATGCCACTTCAAGGCCACGCCCCACTTATCGTCTTGGGAAGTCGCTACAGAACACAAAGAATGCCGCAAAACGGCCTTGTCCGACTCCGAATCCATGTGGCAATCATATTGAGAGGAAGGACTCACTCTGGGTGTGATCTTCTTACTTGGGATTGGAGCAGTGGTTCTCAAATCTGTTCCTGGAGCCTTCCTAACAGTCCATTGGTAATGGAGAGTGCAGAAACTGGGCTTTGTGGAGTGCCCTAAGGTGTAGCAATCTGACCCCTTTCAGTTGTCCCTTGCCCTGTAGCTGAGGTGCAAATATCTGTCCCTTATTTTGCCCCAGTTGCCCAAAGCTTTAAACACCCACCTCATCACAGGGCACCTAACAAGTGAACCCAGGCAACAGCCTGCCCATTAGAACATGCCTCTAGTGCCACGGCGCCACATGGGGCTTGGGGCAGGGGTCCATCTCAACATTCTCCAATACCTCAGGTCCTGTTTACACCTGGTATTAAGATGTGTTTTGGTCAATCGGATCACAATTAGACGAGGGATACACATACTATTTACATTTGGTATTTTAATCCGTTTCTTTTATTCACTTTCAACCACTTCTGTCCTGATTTCTTCAAGAGGAGGGTCTATGGGTGGGTGAATGTATGTTTTTTTTTTTAAATCTTTCAATCTAATGGACAAAATAAGCTTGCGCAAATTACATATGCACCCAAAGCAGCAGCTTTCCTTTCTGCTCTGGCAGCCGCAAGACCACGCCGAACGCTGTGAGTGTATGTTAGAAATTTAACGGAATTGTTAGAATGGTGAGAGAACATTGTGCTTGGTACGTTTTTTGTCTTCAAACCAAACTTGGGTCTCCAGCCAAAGTTTAAATCCCGTCTGGCTAGTGCGGTTCCCATAATGTTTACACATTAGGTCAGTAGGCGGAGAGTAGGCAGTCTTTTGTGGCTGTTCGAATGCATTTGACCACATGAGCGTTTACACTACAAAAGCAATCCGATCAAATGTGTTTTTGACTACCTCTGGAAGTGGTCAAAAGTGGAAAGACGTAAAAAACGTTTTAGACCTTGTTTACAATTGTATTTAGTGTCACCCATTTGTGATCCGATTGACCAAAATGCATCTTAATACCAGGTGTAAACAGGGCCTGGTGAGGTGAAGACATTCCCCGAAGAAGAAGGAGGAGTGTTTTAAGAGGAGTGAGGCCAGTGAAAGCTTGCCATGCCCTCCCCCTTTCCCAACTTCATGGGGGTAATATTAGAGCCCTGCTGGCTCTTCATACTGTTGATACAGTTGCATACCAGTGTGCAGGAGAGGAGCTGCCATATTCGGTTAACAGCCACTCTAGCTAGTCCGTAGTAGGGGTTGCACAGACTAGTCGCTGGCCTATAGAGGGCGCAACAGGATAAGCCATTTCTTGACATACACGCTCCGTTTCCAACAATTCAAATGACAAATAAATGCATACTCAGAGAGCTCTCCACAAGACATGTTTGATTACTCATGTTTGCTCAAAATTGATCGGGAGAATGCACGTTTTAAACAGCTTATTGTACAGGTAAGTTAATCACCGTTCTAAACTAAGGTGCTGCATTGTAACACACACATATAGCTCGCACATCACTCAGAGATTGTGCACGGCGCACACAGAATCATTCAGTAGCGCAGAAATGTATTGTCAACACTGTTCTGTGATTTATCAATAAAATAGCTTATTCTAGCATATTTTTCATAGTAACTAAAACCCACAGCTTCACTATTAGTAGAGAGACGCTGGCAGGTAGAATTCATTCACACGCAATCCCTCCTTTACTAATGCATTTATATAAATGTTATTTTTATTGTTCTATTTTATCTGTATCTGATTCAGAACGAGCAGAAATCTGTGAGAAATATAACGACCCAAAGACAAAAGAACTGATTAAAAAAACTGTTATGTAGGAGCTATAACCTCGAGGGCAGCGCCGTGTCATATGACGTTCGCGTCTCAGCTCAAGGTTCAGGCTTATTTGTTAATTAATGACGTCATCAGCGACTAGTCGACATCGACTCAACTTTCATTACATAAATGTCGACTTTAAAAAATCTGAAGTCGTTCAACCCCTAGTCCGTAGCATCACCATTATTTAAGGCCATATCGATGAAAGAGATTTGTGCAGCAGCTAACTGGGCCTACTCTTATACTTTGGAAAAAGTATTACTGACGTGATGTCATCATGCCTAATGTCACTCACATGGTCTTATGGGCAAGATAGTAAATTTTTTAGACATGGACAAGTAGCCATAGAGTGGTCTGTGTAAAAAAGGGCTTGACTAAAAGAGAACATTTGCTTACCTAGTGTAACTCTCAAAGAAAGGAGAGAAACACAGACTAGGGCTTCCTTGCTACTCCAGATCGTCTTTTACACCTGGTATTAAGATTTGTTTTGGTCTATTGGATCACAAGTAGACGAGGGCGACACATTCCCGTTTACACCTGGTGTAACCACTTTCAACCACTTCCGTCCTGATTTCGTCGAGAGGAGGGTCTATGGGCGGGAAAATCGGACTTTTTCCAGGTCTTTCGATCTAAAGGTCAAAATAAGCATAAAACATACAAAGAGCTCTGTTAGCCAGAAGACGACACCGAAAGCTGTGAGTGTGTGTTAGAAATCATGGTGAGAGAACATTGTGCTTGGTATGTTTTTTGTTTTCAAGCCAAACTTGGGGAAACTTTGTCTCCAGACAAATTTTAAATCCCGTCTGGCTAGTGCGCTTCCAGAATAACTTGCGTTAGGTCAGTAGGGCGGAGAGTAGGCAGTCTTTTGCAGCGTTTTGAACACATTGACCACATGAGCATATACACTACGAAAGCAATCCGGTCTAATGTGTTTTCGACTACCTCTGGAAGTGGTCAAAAATGGACAAGCTCTTGTTTTAGACCCTGTTTACACCTGTATTTAACGTCGTCCACTTGAGATCCGATCGACCAAAACGCATCTTAATACCAGGTGTAAACAGAGCCTTAGAGCTTAATTCTTTCTGAATGAGAATTGACTTTATATGAGAGCAAAGTTATGGGGCTCTCCAAGCCAGCAGCTAATTCTCACTGCCTTAAAGACCCTGATACACCACACCTAGTTGGATATTGTCAGGGGTATTTTGGCCGATTAAGCCTGTTGAATCGGCGTCGAAGCCGTCGGTGTGAGAGCGAGAACTCTGATTGGCTGTTCAGCTTAGCGAACAAGTATAAAGTGATGAAAACGAGCAAAGAAGTCAAGATGCCAGAGACAGAAGGCTGTTCTAATTGTGTCATCTTACCTGAGCATTCCAATAGGCAAATATATTCATAACAACATGAGCACCCTGGAATGAAGAAAGTGATCAGCATGATTGATATTCAAAATGGTAAGCAAGCGCTGCTTTGTTTACGGTTTGTATATCTGCAGTCCTAGTTTCGGTTTCCTTTTTTGAATGACAAATATAGACTGTTGATACCTGCTGATATAGACAGTTATTTCCTTAGACGTAGGCATAGAACACACATGCTAGTTGACATTCGCCAGTAGTCTTTTTGGTGTGTTCAAGTGCAGCTTTTTGGCTGAGACGCGGCCGATGCGAGGTGACAACACTGTCAGCCACTAGTTCTTTGACGTTGGCTTTGTGTGTCTTGGCCTTAAGGCTTAAAATTCTCAATCCTTTCATCCAGAGAACCAAGGTTACACAGGGTAACTAGATGTTGTTATGTGGAAATGAGAAAAAAATGCTCATTGGCCACACGGAAGTATACCCAAAACATACTGGATGTTGTTGTAGGATTTGGTAGTCTTCAGACTCTCTGATGTACGAGGATTATAAATTGTAAATACACTATATTGCCAACAGTTTTGGGACGCCTGCCTTTACATGCACATGAACTTTAATGACATCCCATTCTTAATCCATAGGGTTTAATATGGAGTTGGCCCACCCTTTGCAACTATAACAGCTTCAACTCTTCTGGGAAGGCTTTCCACAAGGATTAAGAGTGTGTTTATGGGAATTTTTGACCATTCTTCTAGAATCAGGCACTGATGTTGGACGAGAAGGCCTGGCTCGCAGTCTCCACTCTAATTCATCCCAAAGGTGTTCTATTGGGTTGAGGTCAGGAGTCTGTGCAGGCCAGTCAAGTTCCTCCACTCCAATCTCGCTCATCCATGTCTTTATGGACCTTGCTTTGTGCACTGGAGCGCAGTCATGGTGGAACAGGAAGGGGCCGTCCCCAAACTCTTCCCACAAAGTTGGGAGCATGAAATTGTCCAAAATGTCTTGGTATGCTGAAGCATTGAGAGTTTATTTCACTGGACCTAAGGGGCCAAGCCCAACCACTGAAAAACAACCACACCATAATCCCCCCTCCACCAAACTTTACACTTGGCACAATGCAGTCAGGCAAGTACCGTTCTCCTGGCAACCGCCAAACCCAGACTCATCCATCGGATTGCCAGACAGAGAAGCGTGATTGGTCTCTCCAGAGAACACGTCTCCACTGCTCTAGAGTCCAGTGGTGGCATGCTTTACACCACTGCATCCCACACTTTGCATTGCACTTGGTGATGTAAGGCTTGGATGAGCTGCTCGGCCATGGAAACCCATTCCATGAAGCTCTCTACACACTGTTCTTTATGAAGGTAAATTGATGCCATAAAGAATCGCATGCGCAGGGTAAGATTTGTGAAAGTGTACATAAGATTGTGAGCGTAAATTAAATTTGCATGCACAAGAGAAGCTTTGTAAATGTGTAAATCGTCTTTCAAGTGTAAGAAAAAAATATTTGCAGCATTTTACTGTTATTCATAAGTGTAATTCATGTATTGTGAAACTGCAGCTACATGCTAACGCAAAATAAATATGATCTGTATTCTTCTGACTTCCATTTTTCCGCGCTTACACTTTTGACACGTTTCTTTCACCAAAATACGGCCAAAATCATTGCACGCCTGTGAACATCGATTTGCAAGCAAAAACAACAGAGGCAGGAACTGCAAAATAGATTGACCATGTAAAACCAACCTTTGTGTAAAAAAAAATAAACTGTTGCAAATGTCTAAATGACTTGTGTACGTAGGGCAAAAAAGTTCCCGAAAGAAACCGATTTGTACAGTTCCGTCTTTTAGCTGCGCTTACAGTTTTGGCACGATTCTGTCACTCACTGAGTTTTGCAAGCGCAAGGAGGAACGCGGGTCCACCTTTTTCTGGAGCCAATCAAATGAGCTGCTCGCTGACTCTCGATTTACTCTTATCTGATTGGTTCAATAAACACCCCAGACGCCAGAACACATCTTTATCTTTATTTGGCTCAGCATCGTTCTCGCTGCCGAAATTTTACTTTGAATGCACACATACATGTTGATAAATAAATAAATAAATAAATAAAGCATGACTGCTTAATAAGCTGTGCACCATTAGGCTTATATGTTTTCATCCTGAATTTCGAGCTGGAGTTGTTATCAGATTGGTTTGGAATTGCATTTAAATTTTATATATTATATAATCTGCTTACACCACTGAGCTGATGTTAAACTTTACAATCAAAACATTTAATACCCATTATTTAATACCCATGTAATAATACCGTTCTGATTAAGACATTTTCAGACCACATTTCATGGTATTTAACACTCAATTATATATTTTGAAATGTCGTCCTGGTCGCACTGTCAGTATTGATTCTGATTACTATAGTGTGACTGATCAAGCTATTATATGTAGCTAGTATGAATAACAAAATGCTTTCTCTGTGTCCAGATTTGACTGTAGGCTAAAACAAAACTAATACTTCAAATCAATATAAAAACGAAACTTTGACAGAGTAGTCTTTCATAATGTCTAAATATAAATATCCAAATCAAATGCACACTAATTATGTCTGAATCAAAACCCAGCAAACAGGGAATACACAGCCATGTTGATATGTTTATATATATAGGGATATACAGCCATCTAGAGGTTAAACGATGGTATTACAGATGATAAATGGTGCATAATTTAGAATGTTAAAGGAAAACATATTATTATTAACTACATTTTAGTAAAATACTACTACTACTAATAATAATAATAATTCTGGAATCGCCCCTGATCAGTAAACAGGTGAAATTATGCATGCAGTAGTGCAGATACTAGGTCTACTTTTAGCAGCATCAAGATTACAAACTATATCATGGCAGGAGGATGATGATGATGATGATGATGATGATGATGATGATGATGATGATGAGAAGGATACATGCACTGAATACACATACATTTTCTTTCTTAACACACCAGCTCGGAATTCAGAATGAACACATATAGTCAGCGTAATGGTGCACAGCTTATTAAGCAGTGCTTTATTTTATTTTATTTTTTATTTATTTATTAACATGTATGTGTGCATTAAAAGTTAAATTTCCAAGTAAAGATAAAGATGTGTTCTGGCGTCTGGGGTGTTTATTGAACCAATCAGATAAGAGTAAATCGAGAGTCAGCGAGCAGCTCATTTGATTGGCTCCAGAAAAAGGTGGACCCGCGTTCCTCCTTGCGCTTGCAAAACTCAGTGAGTGACAGAATTGTGCCAAAACTGTAAGCGCAGCTAAAAGATGGAACTGTACAAATCGGTTTCTTTCAGGAACTTTTTTGCCCTACATACACAAGTCATTTAGACATTTGCAACAGTTTATTTTTTTTACACAAAGGTTGGTTTTACATGGTCAATCTATTTTTCAGTTCCTGCCTCTGTTGTTTTTGCTCGCAAATCGATGTTCACAGGCGTGCAATGATTTTGGCCATATTTTGGCGAAAGAAACGTGTCAAAAATAGAAGTCAGAAGAATACAGAGCATATTTATTTTGCGTTAGCATGAAGCTGCAGTTTCACAATACATGAATTACACTTACGAATAACAGTAAAATGCTGCAAATATTTCTTTCTTACACTTGAAAGACGATTTACACATTTACAAAGCTTCTCTTGTGCATGCAAATTTAATTTACGCTCGCAATCTTATGTACACTTTCACAAATCTTACCCTGCGCATGTGATTCTTTATGGCATCAATTTACCTTCATAGTTCTTGAGCTAATCTGAAGGCCACATGAAGTTTGGAGGTCTGTAGCTATTGACTCTGCAGAAAGTTGGCGACTTCTGCGCACTGTGCACCTCAGCATGCGCTGACCCCGCTCTGTGATTTTACGTGGCCTACCACTTTGTGGCTGAGTTGCTGTTGTTCCCAATTGCTTCCACTTTGTTATAAAATTTCACGAATGGACTTATTGCACAGGTGGCAACCTATCACAGTACCACGCTTGAGTTCACTGAGCTCCTGAGAGCGACCCATTCTTTCACAAATGTTTGTAGAAGCGTCTGCATGCCTAGTGCTTGATTTATACACCTGTGGCCATGGAAGTGATTGGAACACCTGAATTCAGTGATTTGGAGGGGTGTCCCAATACTTTTGACAATATAGTGTATCTGCAAATATGTGCTTTTAAATTGAGGTTGTCTTGATATAGCTTTTAGGATGTTTTTGAATTCCCTGCCATTGCTTTCTTCATGATGGTGATAAATATGGTGGCTGTAATGAAAAGGTCACGTGACTGAGACAGATTTATGCACAGTATCTACTAGTTTTGAATAACAAAAGTAAATCAATTAATGTATTTTGGATGTCTTTCCTAATAGTGTCTTGAAATCCTTTGGTTTTGTCAGTGGTGTGTCTCTGTCCTCATCCTTTATGTCCAACTACCCTGTCTTCCCCTTCTCCATTTCTCCACCATCTGTGTGTCTCTCACCACTGTAGTGGACAGCCTGTACGTGGCCCTCAAGAGTATTGACCGAGTGGACATTGTGAACATGCTGGAGGGACAGGGACCACCAACAGGTCAGCAGGGGGGCTGGGAGCAAGAGGCTTCCATGTCTAGGCATCATGACAGAGATCATCTATCTCCTGCCATTACAAATGGTAAGAGAGAGACATTCCCTTGTGACATTCTACACTTCACTTGTCCCACATAATGCTTTTTTTTTTTCCAAGAGCTGGCTTTTCCTCTCATCTAGCTGATATCTGCTCCTGTATCTTCAAAACCTTGTCCCCCTATATTTTGGCCATGAACCTAACATTTCCTCTTCCAATTCTGCTGTCACCAGGCCCAGAACTGATGACACCCCTCCAGAACTATACTATGTTGTCTATCTTTGTAGCCTGTCCAAATGTTTTTTGAGTACTGCAGGAAAATGTTCTAAAACTCCTCAAAGATCTCCTCTGTTCCTTTTGAAATTGGGGAAATATTTGAGATTAAGGAGATTAGCGTGTGTGATTGGATAGGACACATTTAGGGGTTGTCACACTATTCATTCTAATTTGATTTTTTACAATTACAGTTCATTTGTACAGTTTAATGTATATTACCAGGGAAAATATAGCTTAAGCGCTGACAGAATCTGTGGCTTGCAGTTATCCTAAAAATGTACTAATTTTGTAAATTACTAATGAAAACATATTTACCCATAAATCTTGTACATATGTAACAGTTCAACATAGCTAGCATGTTAGACTGATGTGAAAGAATCACGTGACCACTTTTGCTTGATATCCACACAAATATACTGGGAAGAGACATGATATAACCATAGGTTTTCTTATAAGAGCAGAATATTATAAAACTGGTTTACCCCGCTGGTTTGGCAAAGCCTTAACAGTTGTCTTGGATCACATGTACATTGTTACCAATCATATAAACCGCTGACATCATAGAAACCCTTCCCGAGTTTTATTACAGACAATTACCATCTGATATTTTCATAGATCATTAGATGGCAAATGTTGCATCTCCATTATTTACGTCCAATTAGTTATCCTGCTGGGATTGCATATGTATATTTATACCAACACATTTTAGTTCAGAGATTGTTGTTTTCACCTGGAGTACGGTCTCTTTAACTATTCATAAATGGAGAAAAAGTTCCACCCATTGGAATTTTTTTGGTAATCAAAGGTACTTCTATCAAAACAAAACAATTTAGACAACTTTACAGCATGAAACAGATCCTGTCAAATACAGCTTAAGTGTATTTATCCCCAGTTTTATATTCTGTCACATTGCTGCACATTGGCTACCTGATATATGATGATTTGGTTCCTTTTTACCATTAACAAAGGTAACCTATTCAATTCAGTATCAGTTCATTCAGTAGCATGCTTCCTGTGTTTTGTGGTACCTTTTAACGCACATTTTACAAGTACAGAGAGATGCACTTATTTACGATTAAAACCCATCATTAGCCTAGGCTTGAGTGAAACATGTCAGATCTACAGATGCTGAGAGGGTAAAATCCAATGCAAAGTATACATTCATGTCACCCTGAAGGGACATTAAAAGGGTCATGACATCATTTTTAATTGTGTTATTTTACCAGAGGTTCACTATAATGTAAATATCATATATAGTCCTATTTTATTAGATGTTATTGTGCTTCTTTTCCTTTAATACTTCAGTGTAAACTCATGACTAGGAAACATCTTTGCATAGGAAATAAGTATTAATGCCATGGCAAGTAGGTTAAATATACTGCAAAAACCACATAACTAATCCATTAATATCCCAGGCATTTGCTGAAAGCTACATTTCACAAATTATGTGAAGCATACAGATGCAAGACCGAAATAACTCAAGATGCATTTTTTTAACCTTGAAACAGTGTCTTAAAAATGCACCACTCAAGCATTGAGATGTGTTGCAATGGTCAAAGCTATCAATCAATAACATGTTTACATAGAAAAAAATTAATTCCCGCTCACTATATGTCCATGTATGTCTATACTGTTCATTAGGGAGGAAGTTTTAACAGATCAAGGAAAAGTTTATTCCTTATATCATGGCCCCTTTAAGAGATATCAGATCTCAGAAGGCATTTCGTTCTTGTTCAAGGGTATGTTAAGATATATTAAGACAAATGGATGGGTAGTAACAGTAATGGAACAGTTTTAAGCAAAGCTTCTTGACTCTGCCATCAGCCTTTAAAATATTCTGTTCAGCAAAAGGGCATAGGCTTAATTGCATCAGACACTGGCTCACACATAACTATGAATAGAGTATAGAGATAACTTTACTGTAGTGTGAGGTGCCTCATTATTAGATATGCCACTTCTGTAAATTCTCCCCTTTTGCTGGCAAACACAATGCTTGTGTCTAGTCGCCCCCCTTGCCTGTACATAATAGGGTTATATCCTTCATAATGGTGTATGTATGGTGAGGACACCACGCCACTACACGGGCATCCTGTATTGTGAAGGGTGTCCATGTTGATCTTATCAAATATGCTTATAAACCAGTTTGGGCCATCAGGGAATACTAGGGAAACCACTTCCACTATCCAATACAGTTCTAAATCTGTCTGATCACACTCAGTTTCTATTCCCTGTAAAAAGGGTTGCTTCCAGAGAGCAGGTCCACACCCTGTGCATATGCGAGAGAGGCCTGACCCCATACTGAGACTCTGTGCATGCTCACCATTTGTTTATGCACAGGACCATGGTGGCATCTAGTGGTGGAGCTGCAAGTGATTTTGTGCACTGAACTTTGCATTTGGACAGTGCTGGGACAACTATTGAGTGACTCACCACCTCAAAGGGAGGAGTAGCTCTTAGCATGTTCTCCCAATTTGTAGATTATTTTGTTATGCAATGATCTTTGGTGGTAAAAACTGTAAGACCTTTATTGAACTGTGAGAATGTGAAATGTCTGCACTGCTTGTTTGCTACCCTGCTGTAGAATCCAGAATGAATTCCATTTTGGTCCTGGCTGGTTTATTATGGTTAGAGCTGATAAAGTGCTGGTCTACCAGCTGTTCTCAAGCAAAACTGAGCTGGTGAAGCTGGTTCACCAGCACTCACACTTCCCATTCTGGGCACCAGCAACCAGCATCCTATGCTGGTCCCAGCATGCAAAACATACCTTGTGCTGGTGAACATCAGTGCTGAATTTTTCAGCAGGGTACCCTCTTCTTTTTCCTCGATCCTTGAGTAGGTAGAGTAGCAGGTCTATGGTGCAGAAGGAACCGACTCTGACCCAACAAGCATACGTGTTGCCTGTTGCCAACTTGCCACTTACATAACAATTTGGGAAGGTGATGTGGGAGGGAAAAATTGTGTGTTCCTTGTAAGACAGCCCAGACAGCAACATAGTGTCGGCCCAGACGTGGAATCCACACGTACCAGATGTGGCTGGATATGGGCAGACACTTTGCTGCTGTCTGGGAGAGCTGCTGTGGAGCCTCGTCATCCCTTTTATTCCCCCCACCTCTTTAGCACCATCCTCATCAAAGCTGTGCCAAAAATCCCCTCTGGGATCACTGGTGCATCCAGGATAGACTCTTACTCTGTCTAATAGACTGGGGAAATCAAGCCATCACCTTCTCTCCTGTAGGACAACGAAGCTCTGGTCTTTTCCATGGCTCAGTGCATCTCTGAAGTCAGGGGAACAGATCTTTAACAACACCCACTGTCTTTCACTGTCTCAGACAGGTCCAGAGTTCAGGTCCTTAAAAGATGCATTAGAAATGCATTAGAAGCTAATTCAGTCATGCTTGACTGGAAACTGTATGATTTTGATGGGAATGTAGAGCTTGTGGCTTCCTTACTCCTGGGATGCTGGTGAGCTGTCAGCTGCAAATGTTTTCCCCTGCTAGCCAGTGTTTTTTGTGTTGCCACAACCGTTTAATTCAAACCATTATCTGGAGAACTGAACTGGGAGTGAATTGGCAAAAAATATCCAGTAATTTGGCTGGCTGTAAAAAACGACGTCCCCAGCTTCTCTAGGACAAAAGCAGTAAGTCAGGCTTTAGGAGACCAGTAAGAAAGGGTTTTGAATAATCTGATGACCCTGGCTGTGTTGCAGTTAATTTTTTTATGCCCTTCCCTCGCTAAATTCCTTCCATCTTGTGGGCTCAGATGTACACCATTGTCTACATTGCACAAGTGTCCACTACTGGCTAAACCCATGAAATGGGTTGAAATGCAATGCCCTAAACCCTTGATCACTTGGAATCCGCTATTTTTTCCTTATGGATTGTTTTATGCACCGTTCTAGGTCTATAGGTATGCTTAGGCTGCTGAGGAAAACTTAAA
This sequence comes from Rhinogobio ventralis, assembly GCA_039654625.1. NCBI lineage: Eukaryota > Metazoa > Chordata > Actinopteri > Cypriniformes > Gobionidae > Rhinogobio > Rhinogobio ventralis. The sequence goes on from CM077194.1 coordinate 47,152,421, forward strand.
CAATTATACAATTGAAAATTGTACAGGGGCGGCAAGGTGGCTTGGTGGGCAGCAAGAAGACCTTCCACCCTGGTCCCCTGTTTCCTCACAGTAAGGAAGGTCAAGTTCCCCCTATAATCCCCAAAAAAATTAGGTATAGGTGAATTGGAGGTACTAAATTGTGAATGAATGTGTGTGTGTGTGTCTGTGTGTAAGCCCTGTGATACATGGCTATTTTTCTAGGGTGTCCCCCTACTGTGGCCTGAGACACGGATTGGAGAATGAATGGATGGAATGGATGAAAAATTATTACAATACAATTGTAAAACAAAAACAACTTGTACAAGTAGCTATAAGTATTATGCCTGCTACAGACTGTGTGATTTCGGCAATCCTATAAGACATGGATCTAAACTTGAGTACGACATGCATGTGGACTGTACGATGATGACACCTATTGAATCGTAGGCAACGACGCAAGTTATTATAGAAGAATAAAGATCATCTTCATGCGCTTGTGGTAAACAAGTAGCGCAAGATGAAACGCAATTTGGAAATTGTGGTTTTTACGTGCGCTGAAAAAAGAGGAGGAAGCGAAAGAGGAGAATATGGATGCGGTCGTGGCTAGGAAAAAGAGGCCAACTTGGCATGCCAGTCTTGTAAATGGAGCTTGAGTAGTTTTAAGATTTAGCGCCATGTCGCATTGATCAATACGCCATTTCATGTTGCATTTTTATTGGCTAGTCGGTAGACGTAGATCGTAGCAGCAAACACACTGTGATCATGCTAAATATCTGACACTGTCAGAAAATTATTGCAGGCTATCTTTGGTCGCAAGACCATGACAATGGCCGTCTTTGACCCTTTCTCACTGTATGACGTACGACCTCCATTTAGGTTACACCTAGGTTACACCTTGTATTAAGATAGCATTTTGGTCAATCAGATCACAAATGGATGACACTAAATACAGGTGTAAATGGTGCCTAAACCTTTTGAGCTTGTCCACTTTTGACCACTTCCAGAGGTACCCGAAAACGCATCAGACCGGATGGCTTTTCTAGTGTAAATGCTCATGTGGTCAAATGTGTTCGAAAAGCAGCAAAAGACTGCCTACTCTCCACCTACTGACCTAATGTGTAAACATTATGGTAACCGCACTAGCCAGACGGGATTTAAACTTTGGCTGGAGACCCAAGTTTGGTTTGAAGACGAAAAACGTACCAAGCACAATGTTCTCTCACCATGATTTCTAACACACACTCACAGCATTCGGCTGGTCTTGTGGCTGTCAGAGCAGAAACGAAAGCTACTGCTCTACATTTTTTTTCTGTTTTCTCTATGTTCATATGTAAATTGCGCAATCTTATTTTGTCCATTAGATCTGAAAAAACACATTTACCCACCTATAGAACCTCCCCTCGAAGAAATCAGGACAGAAGTGGTTGAAAGTGGACCAAAAAACCCAGGTGTAAACGGGAATGTGTCTCCCTCGTCTACTTGTGATCCGATCGACCAAAACGCATCTTAATACCAGTATAAACAGGGCCTAAAAGCAAAGAGGAACATTATGTTGCACTGTTATGTCGGGGAATAGAGTGACTCCTAGACACAAGCATCAATGGAATAGGGGAATACACAGAAAGTTTGTCCCCATAGTGATCTCCATAGTTTCTACCATGTTAATGGTCCCTAACTTTGTTGTGGCTATAGTCAGTATAGTCTTCTATGAATGACAAGATTAGTTCACAAAACCCTAGTAAATTTCTAAAAGATACAGCTATGCTTCATTTGTGTGACGTCTTAGAGTATTGGGCAAACTGGCAAGAGTACTCTGTTTATTCAGGCAGAGCATTAAACCTGTTCCCTTTACCCCATGCTTTGTGTTTTTCTTGATATGTCACATGCAGCCCAGCCTTCTTCCTCTCCTTCTCCTCCTCCTCTTCTGCACCTCCTCTCTGACCCTTGACCTCATACAGACATCATGTTGACCTCTGGCCCTCATTTATCTCTCTCTCCTCAGCCCAGTTGTGTGTTTTCTTCCCCCTATCCCTCCCAAGCCACCTCCCCCCTTCAAAAAAAGGAAAGTTATTGCTCTGTTCTGTGGTCAACCCCCTCCATCACCAGTTTTATGCTTAGCGCCCCCTACAGGAGGGAGGTGTTTCTGACTCACCTGTCTCCTTTTCTTTCTGTCTCTCTCTGTCTATCTCTCGCTCTGTCTCCCTCCACCCAAACAACCCTCTCTCGTCTTTCTGCTATGAGGCCTGTTTACATGCTCTTGTGGCACTTTCTTGGATGTACCTCATTCCATGATCTCTGCATGCAGGGTCCAAAAGTAACTTTTTGCCGCATCTGCCAATGGCGGGTAAAAATGTTGTTGTTTTTTTTGACCTCATGACAATTAAACTATTTAGCTGCTTTTAAATATTGGTGACAAAAACGTTATTGCTTCTCTTGCAGCACCAAATATGAGTAAAGCCTGCAAAAGGATGAATTTTATAATTTTTTTGCTGTGGTGATGCAAGGAATATTTCATACTTGCTTTGCCACACAAAGAAAAAATAAAATACAGCACAGCACTAGTTTTGTTTAGCATATTAGATTTAAACCATTAGTTTTATCAACCTACTGGTCAGTAAATTGTTTTATTGACTCACCAAATCCAGTTTTACTCACATTTGGCTCTAGCGAGGGTTAATTTTGGACCCTGTCTGCATGCATCAAAGGAGGGCATAAAGCATGAATGCTTCTCCGTGGAGGTTTTGAGAAAACTCTAGCTTGAAGGGCTCTGGAACAAGACACAATGACACATTCACATGCATATGCATTACCATAAAGATAAGTGAAGCTAAATAAAGGCACTCTTTAGGTAAAGTTAACTTCACCTAATCTGAAAATGTGCAAATATTCAGCGAGTATTCATATTCTGTTATCACTAAACTGTCTTTATGGCATATGCTGTTATCGTCCATGTCTGATTCCCTTCAAATAAAATATCACTTTTCTGCATGATGTCTGACAACAGAACTTGCATGGCCTGTTACGGCTGCATGAAGGCCTTGCTAGTGCTGATTGTGCTCTTTGATAGTCGTTGAGCTCAGAAATATGTTTTTTTTAACTGTTTTGTTCACTGTACAATCTTTTTTTTTATACTCAATGTTGTCATTTTCCTTATGTCTGTCTATTACCTGTGAATTCAAGGACCCTGTTAAACTCCTCACAGTTTTTTTAAGTATTTATGTAAATAAGTCTTTTTCTCTATTTGTTCACAATTACACATTTTCTGTGTGTTAGTGGATGTTATGTTTCTGTTTATACATAACATGTTATGGATTGGCCTGGTTTTATTTTCTATAAGACAAATTTTCTTTTTTATCTTCATGAGCTTGTGACGTGTGTTATTTCTTTGGTTTTGTGAGTGTATTTTGTGTGTCTATGTCTGTTTCCCACTCTGTGTCTGTCATAAAAGGCCTCCAATACACACAAAATGCACAAGAGCTGATGTAGTACTGAAATATATGTACTCAAATGGATGCTGGCCTGTACATAGCATACATACTACATTTTATTAGGGCTCATGCTCACTTTGTCATTTTGTTACAAATTATATTGTGTGTCTGATAACCCATACACAAATTTACCATTGAAACCATGGTTCCTGTCAAAAGGTACTATAGTTATAATTACGGCAGTAAAACTATGGGGGAATTAAATAGCAGGAAGATTCAAGGAGATCCATATTAGCTCATTAAGATTCTTAGGGAGATCTAATAGTCATATTGAAATTGTAAGTGCTTTATTCAACTGCGTAAGATAAATATATACATTTGTAAGTTATGTTTAAATAATTTTGACCACTTTGCACTAGTAAAGACAGTGTGCTAGTTACCATTTTATTAAATCACTTTTGTTATGAATAACTTTTCATTTTGTAACAATACCATGCAGAACATTCTATTCTATTCTATCTTCCATGTGTTCATTTAGTTTATATGTTAATGAATGGAATGTACTTTCTAAGTCTCTTTAAATAGATTAAATAAAAACGTTTTGAATTTTAGAATATTCAAGCAGGTAATAATATAATAGTATAGAATAGAATAGTATAGAATAGAATATTACCTGCATTATATTTATTCATTTTCTCCTAACTTTGTGTTCCAATCTTCCTTTTAGTTTGATTTTCTTTAATGAATATTCTAAAATTCATTCTTTTTTTATCTACTTTGAAAGTAAGGTACATTACATTCATTAACACATAAATTAAATGAACACATGGAATATATATGTGATGTATGATGTATCTACACAAATTTACCATTGAAACCATGGTTCCTGCCAAAAGTTGCTATAGTTATAATTACTGCAGTAAAACTAATAAATAAATAGCAGGATGATTCTGAAAACGTTGTACACTGTTTAAAGGAGATCTAAGATTTAAGATTCTTAGGGAGATCTAAATAGTCATATTGATATTGACATTTCATTTTAAGTGCTTTATTCAACTGCGTAAGATGAATTTGTAAGATATGTTTAAGTAATTTTTACCAATTTCAATCTTAATCAATAACTTTTGTTCTGAATAACTTTTCATTTTGTACTGATACCATGCAGAACATTCTATTCTATTCTATTCTATTCTATTCTGTTCTGTTCTGTTCTATTCTATTCTATTCTATTCTATTCTATTCTGTTCTGTTCTGTTCTGTTCTGTTCTGTTCTATTCTATTCTATTCTATTACCTGCATTATATTTATACATTTTTATTCTAACTTTGCTTTCCAATCTTCCTTTTAGTTTGATTTTCTTTTATGAATATAAAACATATATAAAATCTAAAATTCATAAATGTTTCACAGTATTTTAGAAAGCATTTTATTTTTTCCATTCATTAACACATAAACTAAACAAATACATGGAATGATATGCATATGAACATGATTCTTTAGGTGCACTTCATACAAAATGTATTTCCCAAATTGATCACTATACATTATGATTTATTTCTTTTATTTACTGTATTATTTAAATAGAGATTATTTGGTGTATGTAACAGTATTCGATTTTTCTGTAACACTTTACAATAAGGTCGCATTAGTTAGCATTAGTTAATACGTTAACAAACTTTTAATTGTTAAGTCATGTCTGCTCAGGTCCATTAAATAACAATAACAGATACAACATTTGATTTGAATAATGTATTAGTAAATGTTGAAATGAACATTAACTGAGATTCATAAATGCTTTAGAAGTTGTTTTCACAGTCCATGTTAGCTAATGTAGTGAACTGATGTCAACAGATGGAACCTTATTGTAAAGTGTTACAGATTTTTCAAAGAAACTACACGGGCCTGAGGTCACATGATTGAGTGTTTCCACCCTCTGAAGTCCCATTCCAGGGCCATGTGGTTAATATATCTCTCTGGTGTGTGTAGTGTGCTCTTTATGAGATGTCTTATCTGTACGGGGGTTGTAAACTGGGGAGAGGAAACAGACTAGTCAATAAGGTCCATTGTTTATGTCAGAGTAAGAATGTTTTTTGGACAATACACATAATTCTCTCTCTCTCTGACAATACACATCAGTCTCTTTATAGTGTAGTGACACTTGAATTTATTGGCATTTCTGTCAACGAGTGTGTAACAAAACACTAAAAGCTACCAAAAATATTACTAAGGTGTACCAAGTACTAAGGTGCTTACATAACCTTACATATTGTTGGCTTATAAAGTATTATTGGTATTTGTGAAAACACGTATTGTCAATTATCAATTTTTTCAATTATTCTGAATTATTTTTTGCATTTAAACCACAATATTCATATCTATATAACTAGCTACTGTTGTTTGTGTGTCTGTTATAATTTAAAGGAGAAGTGTGTAATTTCTGCACTACTAGAGTCACCAAATGAAATAACAAAAAAAGGCCTGTTTCCATTGGTCGAACTGCCATTAGTCAGGCAAATAGATGGCTCCACCCTAACCCTCCACCATTGGTTGAGCCACAATGCAACAGAATAATGCTACAAAAAATACACACTTCCCCTTTAAAACTGGGCTCTATGTCATTTACAGTTTGTTTGGTAGAATCTATTAGATGAGTTTGAGACCACGTTTTACACTTTATATAGCTGTATTTTATCATTTGACTTGTATCAAAGTTACATAATTTGTTGCATAACAAAAAATGATGAGTACTGTTGACATTTGTGTATGTTTACAAGACCTTACCCTTCTTCGTGAGAACAATGGTTATTGAAGATGATCTTTGCTGGTTGCTTGCATGCATGTTATCTGATAGAGGCCAAAATGTCATGACTCGGAGAATGAGAGCATGGAAGACTAAGCATGTGTGTGTGTATATAGGGTGCTCTGCCCCAACTCCACAGTTCTGTAGGGGTGTCTTTTACTTCCTGGTTGGTGACAGTCAAAAGGTTCTCTTTAACCCCCGTTATCTTTTGTGACAAAAAAAAGTGGGGCAGCGACAGTCTTTTACAACTGCATACTTGGTGCTACCACAATTGCCTGTGCTCTTGCTGCTGGCCCAAAGCTGCTGTAAGCGATGTTAGCCGTCTTGCTTACTTCCTCCAGACTTGCAGTGGTACAACACCACTATTTTGTATTCTATAATTGGCTGAGCTGAACTGAAATGTAGTTTTTAACATTGCTATTGCACTCTCAACACTGTTAGCAGTAAATCCAGTGTTTGCCAACCCAAACTTTTTGACGAGCAGAGTTTTCAAGTGCCCAGAGACAATTTCTGGACAACCATTTCAGTGATATCTGTCAGGTATTTGGGATGAGAAATGGCTTACAGCAGCTTTAGCCGTCTTGCAACAACCTCTCTAAAAACTTTACTCGATTCCCCTGTTTGCTTTCCACCAAGTCAGTGGGCTTGCTCTCTAATCTCCCTTCCCTAACCTCCTGATCTGGAGCACATCCCTCCTGGGTTCAAAGCCTGCGGGGTTGATTGGGGGGGCGCAGTGAGGGGCCTGTATCAGTGTGCCTCTCTCTGTGTCACTCCAGGTTACGGGCTGGTGGTACAGGAGGAACTAGTCTCACCGGCCTCCATGCAGTACAGTCTACCTTCGCCACTGGGCAATGAGCCCTACTGGCAAGAAGTATCGAGCATGGAGTGCGCGCCCATCGCCACCACTGAAGAGGACACACTCATGGAGATGTCTGAGGTACAGGTTTGGCCCTCAGGCAATAGTCCTTCCATTGTGGCCGTTGAGGACTCCTCACTGGAGTGCAGCAATGCTGATGACTCCGATGCGCTACTGAACAGGAGCCTGGGCCACTCGAGGAGCGGGACTCCCGGTGGAAATGGACCAGAGGGACTTGCTGCTCAGGGAGGGTTAAGTGGTTCCATCGAGCTACTTGAGGATCAGTCCATCGGGGCGGATTCAGATTACAGTGCCGCTGGGATGCTGTGTCTGAGTGAAGGGGTCAACATCAATGCTCTGGACAGGAGTCAGGGGTTGGAGAGGTCAGAAGAGGCTGTTGGTCAAGAAGTCAGCTACATTAAAGACGGTTCCAACGGAGGATTGGGAGAAGGAGGAGGTGACGGCACAAACTTAGAAGATAGCATATCTCTCATTTCAGGGCAACAGCGAATTTATGCTCGAATGAGTGAGTCACCTGGGCTAAGAAGACGGGCAGATCATGGTGAAGACAGGTGAGTTGCCTGTTAGGTTCTGAATTACTTTGTGGACCAGCATATTTTTCAGGAAGTATATTCAGGTAATAATTTTCAACTCTTAATTTTGAAGAGCTTGAAAATGTATTTGAGGCTATACTTAAATTTGACTAAATGTAAGTTTAAATGTGTCATTCATGGGCTACGGAATTGCAAAAATAATGCATTTTCTCAAATTTTCTCCACACCACCATGGTTTTGTCCCAGACTGATGTAATTCATTGACCCATTGTTGCTGTGTCGGGCTTTTTGAGATCCTCAAATGGATCAGTCTTTTATTAGTGCCACAGAATTTAGTCTTTCTATTCTGATGGACCGAAAATATGAATGGCTAATGATCTCCTACTATAAAAAGTTTCAGCCTCTAGAATGAGAACAGCCCCCCATCCTGAATTAAATATAGACTTTAGTCAGGGTAGCGGTGTATTTAATTTTTGACAGGAATGGAAACCAGGCTGTGAAGGATAGAAGTGCAGTTTAATAAATTGATTGTTCAGCTCACGAAAGACTTTTAGAAGACTGCATAAAACAGTTCTGAAAGTTGAAAATCACATTTGATCTAAGACCTTTATATAGTGCATGCCATTTTTCATTTTTATCCATGTTATATCCAGTATAGAGTGCACCCTGACTGAGGTCCATACCAATTGCCTCTGACTAGCAATAGTTAATAGCAAATTATAGTTCTTCTGAAAATGTAAGTGGCATTCATTGTGTTTGTCTATGGTTCAAGCTTTCAAGTGTGGTTTTGTAAAGTAAACTAAGGCTTTTGGCTATGTAAAGAAAAAGGGCAATCCCATCAGTACATCCCACCTCAACTTTCTATTGCAATAGGACGGAGGTGTCTAATCCTGCTCTTAGAGGGTCACTGAGTTTAGCTTCAACCAACACACATGAACTTGCTAATCTTGGCCACTTGAGAACATGTGACAGGAAGTAAGTGCGCTAAAGTTCAGTTCCCATAATGCACAATAAGGGCCAAATTTACTTACAGTTTGCACCAGCGCAAACCCTCTTTTGCCGTTAAAAAACTACCGTCACGATTTACCACCCAAAAAACAGATGCTAATTTGCGCTGCTCTTGGTAGATTGTGTTGGTCATTATGAAAATGATGATGAGTTTTTGTTCTGTCATTTGCGTGTCGTCAGTAGAACACAAGCAGAACTTTCCGCTCCCATCTGTGCTTTTATGGGATTATGTCTTGCGCTAATTTGGCCTGTTTAGTAAATTTGGCCCAGAATCTCTAATACTACTTCGGAGTAGCATTTGGGGCTAAGAGTATCCCAACATTCATCATGTTCTGGAACTCGTGTGCCCCAAAATTGTGCAATATTGAGAAAAACCTTCCATTCAAGGTTGAATTAATTAGGTATTACAAATCATTTGGTCATTAAATGTAAAGTGTTTAGTTTAAAGCATTATTTATCCCCTTGGGGCAATTAGTTTAGGCTCTCATGGTGCTTCACATATAACACTTAACACATATACATTCAAATACTCAAAACAAATTTAAAAAAAAAGAGAAGAAAACAAATAATCATATTAATAATCAGCCAAACAGGTGTTGCATGTTTTGTTGGTGCAGAGATGAGTTGTAGCTGTTTTCTTAAAATTAGAAGCACTATAAATTGTCTCATGTGTTACATAAGGACTTATGTGTTTAAAACGTACTGAGAATCAAAATGTGTAAATAAACCTCTGCAAAAACTTAATCAAAAGTAATCAAAAGTTATTTATGACCACTTGAAAAATTTGGCCAAATACAAGAAATATGTCATGTAAGTTGCCAAGTGCAAAGATGCAAAGTGTGGGTATTGGGACAGGCCCCTAGAACCGTCTGTAATAATGCTACTTCTACTCATAGTGATTACTGCTGACTGCATTGTCATTACCTCTTCTAATGTTCTGTCTCATTTTTCAGGTTATGTGGTGGGTCCTTCCTGTCTTACCTGCAGGATCAGGGGGCTCCCGGTTGGCACTCGGCCCCAGAACCAACTCAGAACAGAGTGGGGTCACTACAATGCTCCCTTCCTAGACAGGCAATAGAGTCTATGATGTCATCAGTGCGAGCCACAGTGGACTGTGATTCTAAGCCGTCTTGCCTGGCCCAGGAAGCCCTGATTGAGCCGGTGCGGGACATGGGGCATTCTGAGATAATCCACGGGCATTATCAGGGGACTCAACCTTTTGAGAAGGGACTAGGCTTCCCGCACAGAACAGCTAACATTCGGGGTTGGGAGGACATGCGTCTAAGGGGACAGGTAAGAGAACTTTTGATCTAAAAATGTGATTTATTTTGTGTTGTCACATATCAAGCACCTGCTGTCTGTTTTTGCTTTGACCTGACAATGGTTGACTTTATTGCAAGGCTGTAAACATTGAGGGACCAAACCAACCAATCTCTTAAAAGGATTTAAGAGAGGGCATGCAGCATGTTTGCCATTAAATGCATTTTGGATTGATCTATCTTTGGAGTTTAAAGGGTGATTAATAAGAATCGTCTCTGGTCGGATTTGGTTTACAGCAGTTCTCATTCATTTCTGTGGTAATCACAAAAAGACAACTCATCAAGGCTATAATGTGATTGGTTATCAAGGCTCACTTGATCTGTCATGCTTTCCGCAATCGTAGAGATGCAAATGTTGGTATCTTCTAATAAAAAGAATATCTCTGCTTTTACCACAAAATTCTTCTTAAAAGCATTTTCAAACCTAAAAGTAAGCTTTAGTAACATTGCCTGCTATGCAAACCAACATTTGGATTGCTTTGAATCATATTGTTTCACACTTTGGTAGTTTTTGACAAAGGTCTTGGTTTGTGTGATTTGGTTTAATTGAATTAAAATATTGCATCAGGAGCGTACTGTAGAGGAATTACTTTCATTGTATGTAGTTGATATACTCTGGATTTAGATTACAACTTGCTCTATATCAGTTGTTTTAATGTGACTAGATTGGAATAACAGTGAACATTTATGCTTCATTGGACTAGGGGAGGAACTGGGGTAAATAATGTGTGGGAAAAAAATTGTAAAACAAACTAGAACGCAAGCAGTTGTGGGGATATTTGGCAGCTGGGTCATTACGTGTCAACTCAACCAGAGGTCCCTGGCTAAATATTTTGATTAATTGTTTTTCTGGTGAAAGAAATACATAAATGAAGAAGAAAGCCAAAATATTAAATGTCACAGATGTATATTTACTGAGTAATCCACTGTTTTGTAGAGGGGGTCAGATGACATTTTTCACCTGAGATTTGGAGTCAAATTACAGGGGGGTAAAACTGATGAAAGATGGCAGCATCTTTATTTTATTTTTACACAGAGATTGGTAGGTCTATTAGTAAAATCTGTTTACTTTATCAATCTTTGTTGCATTATATGCCAACGTTGCCAAAGTTGGAAAAAAAAACACTTATTGTGTTGTTTGCCCCAAGTTTGCATGCCTGTAACTCCTTTTAGATTCTGATTTTAACAAACTTTTCTTTTGGTATCTTCCTTTTAAATGCCCTCGATGGTTCAATCCCAGAGATATGGAGATCTTAATGTGGCTGCATGAGTAAATTGGTCAATTGTGCACACTTTCAGTGGCCAAAAACCAAGTGCGGGTCTCTTTGCATGCAGCTGATACTTTTTTTTTTCTTTTAAAAAGGAATATCTGAACAGCAAATAATATTGAAACTAGAAATGTATCTCGTTTTTTTCTATCAACACAAGGCATGCAAACTTGGGGCAAAAAACACAAGTAGATGATTACTCAGTAAATATACATCCATGACATTAAATATTTTGGCTTTCATCAGTATTTATGTTTGTCTTTCTTGAGAAAACATGAAAATATGAACAAAATCAGAAATTTGAACCGGGGAAGTTTCCAAAATATGGTTGATTTGACATGGACAGCTGTGATTAGTGTCAGTCTGACTGTATTGTGCTATGGAGGCCAAAATGCGCTCTGTGACAGAAGTGACTCTATTAAAAAACAAGCCCAAATCGCTTATAGTAAGCATTCGTGGATAATTAGCTTTAACAAGTTTTTTGCTTACAAAATCATTTATTTCCCTAAGGGTGATGGAATCTCAAGTATACACAATTATTTGAACTTGTTTGCTTGTGGTGGCACACACACACACACACACACACACACACACATACTGTACATACAGCCAGCCCGTAGATGGACACACAACCCATTGGTTTCTAAATATAGATCTTGTCTGCTTCTGTCATCTAAAGGGCCAATCCTTCTGCAGTGGCGAGTAGGGGGAGGAATATTATATATGGATTTGGAAGGCATGGACAGTAAGGTCAATGGTCTCTCAAAGGCATGCAATGTTGTTACTAGCTCTGAAAATGGTGTTTAAGAAAGTTTAACAGGACTTTGTGTTACTTGCATGAAAAAAGAAAAACTTTTGTGTGGGGAGGAAAAAGGTTTATATGTAATAATTTAAAGGCAAGTTAAATGAACTGTATGCTGCAGATTACCACACAAAATAAAAAATGCACTGTCAGAAATGCGCTTACAATGTACACTACTGTTCAAAAGTTTGGAGTCAGTAAGCTTTTATTTCGATAGTCCACTTTAGACATACTACTAATTATAAGTAACTTTGCAACTACATGTCAACGACCATTAGAGAGTTAGTTGACATGTAGTTGCAAAGTTACTTATATTTAGTCAACTAACTCTCACTCTTATGACCGGTCATTGACATGTAATTGCAAAGTTATAGTAAGTAGAATGTTTAAAGTGGACTACCGAAATAAAGTCTTACGAGATTTGGTTTTAAAATAAATTCATATTCTGCAAGGACACATTAAGTCGATCAAAAATGCCAGTTAAGACATTTATAATGTTACAAAAGATTTCTATTTCAAATGCTGTTCTTTTGAACTGTTTTCAACATTGATAATAATCAGAAATATTTCCTGAGCAGCAATATTAGAATGATTTCTGAAGGATCATGTGACACTGAAGACTGCAGTAATGATGCTGAAAATTCAGCTTTAATCACAGAAATAAATTACATTTTACAATATATTACAATATATAACAGCTATTTTGAAGTGTAATAATATTTCACAATATTTCTATTTTTAATGTATTTTTGATCAAATAAATGCAGCCTTAGTGAGCAGAAGAGACTTCTGTATAATAAAGAGCTCATATTCAAAACTGATTTTATAGTTAAGTCATGACCATAAACTGTACGTCTTGTAAGATTAATGGAGAGATTATAATATTACTTTAGGGCGTGATCCTTGTCTTTTATTCCCACGGTAGTAAAATTGAAAATGTTCTGGAAAATGATTGCTGAAAAAGAGTGGGAACTCTGATTGCATTTTAAAATATATTACAATAGAAAACAGTTATTTTAAAGTGTAAAAATATGTCACAATATTACTGATTTTACTGTGTTTTTGATCAAATAAACATAGCCTTGGTGAGCAGATTTAAAAAATCTTACAGATCCCAAACTTTTGAACAGTAAATCTGAGGGACAGCCATCTTTATTTGAATAATTGAAATTAAATAAAAAAAATAATCTGACAAAAGTTTGTATTGTGTCTACAAGATTTTGCTTAGTTTAATACTACATGTAAACCAAAGGAGGCATCTGGTGTGAAAATGCTGTTGTTGAAATGTTAGCAGCTGTTCGTTCGCTCACAAACTAAGAGCCACAACAAGAAAGTTGTCCTCACATTGTGGGTATTTAAAGCATACAGATCACATGTGCAATCGGACACTGGACAGAAGGGACATGCTTTTGGGAGGTTGAGAGAAAGAGAGAGAGAGAGACTGTAGTCAAAAAAGGAAGCTAAAGCCAACCACATTCCCAACACAGCTGACTGAATGAGGAAATGACCAGGGAAGGAATGGTCTCGGATTAAGAACTGCCTGCTTTCTTCAAATGAAAGCTGTGGAAAGAGTGGAAGACAGAATCTAGGGGAATATAACATCTTTCCCCGTGTCTCTGGAGCTCACCTCGCTGTTGGAGCGTGTTTCTGTGACCCTGTGAGAGAGCGACCGCCACACCATGTGGGCACTGGTGACTGAGCTGCTTTTCAGCTTCGTGCTGTTGGCCTTCATGGTCATCAGCTGCCAGAACGTCTTGAATATCGCCAGCAACTCTGTGCGATCGGTGCTGGCCTACATTCACACTCAACTGGACCGTGAGCTGGGTGAGAATGAAGGTGTGTCTGATGAAGAGGAAAACGTCACCACTCGCGTCGTGCGCCGCAGAGTTATTCTGAAGGTACTGACGATTGCTGTGGATATTTACTCCGGAATATTCCTCAAAGACGCTACCCTAAAAAAGAGGCTTCAGCAATGTGCAAGCTTGTAAATCTAAGGGATTACAATGATACTTAAGTGCTTGGTTTCAGTTTCATTCGAAGAGAGTACACTCCTGCAAACAAGCATGAAATGCCAGTGGGAACTAGTGCACTGCACAAAGAACTGATCCAGTGTAGTTAAAAGTATGAGATACTTTAGACAGAATATTAAAAGAGCTCTGTAGTCTAGTCATTGACACATGCTGAATTCCTACATTCCTCATAGACATCTTGTCACATTGGTGTGGGTTAGTTTTATGCGGTATAGAACAGATTCTGCTGAACTCCTGAATGAGACTCTGGGAGTTTAAAGGGGTCATGGCATGCTTTTTTTTGAGGTTCACGTAGGGCCAGTTGCAGAGGTGGACAGTAGTGAAGTATTTTTATTTTCTACTCAAGTAAATTTTTCAAGTATAGGTACTTTATCAGTGTTTTTCTTTGAAAAACTTTTACTTCACTACATTCCAAAGCATAATGTCGTACTTTTTACTGCACTACATTTCATAAATAAAAGTGGGTTTTTTTACCTTTAATACTTAAATGTTGTACTTTCTTACTTTTAATTACTTCTACTTGAGTAAAAGTAAGAAAGTACTGCATTTTTAATCTAATTAAGTATTAAATGATATTCAATATGAAACGTAGTGCAATAAAAAGTACAATATTATGCTTTGGATATGTTGTGAAGTAAACGTTTTCCAAAGAAAACACACTTTGATAAAGTACAGACACTTGAAAAATGTACTTAAGCAGAGTAAAAATACTTCACTACTGTCCGCCTCTGGCCAGTTTACACAGAACGCGCTTTTCCATTCCACTGCGCTACTTTTCCATTGTTTTTCACTGTAAACATGCGCTAGACGTGTTTTACCATTGCGCTCACATCTTGCGTTTTTGCAGCGTCTTGTGCATCTAAAAACATGGCGCTCTAGTTAAAATAACTTCAACTTTTATAGACCTCGCAGGGGTTTTCTTCTGCTTCACTGACCTGCATCTTGAATTTCTTTCCATTCCACTGCGCTACTTTTCCATTTTCAATAGGGTGAATTCAGGGTGATTGGGACACTTTTTCCAAGTCATCTCAATGGCAAAAAGTGTCCCAATCACCCTGAATTCACCCTATAAACGAGATAGCCGGATGTCTTTTACCGCTGTGCTCGCGTCTTTTTGCAGCGTCTGCTGGGTCCGAAATCGCCCACTATATAGGGTACAATGGGGTTAAAGGCGCCTCTGAATTTATTTTCCTCTAAACCACTAGATGGCACAAAAACTTGCGACAGGACTTTCCAAAACATCCGCTTTTCAAGATGCACGTGGAAATTTGTCTGATCCTTGACGTGATCGCGGGCAGCAATGCAAAGTTGATTCTGCACTAATTTGATCTAATATTTGATTTTTTTAAAAGTTTAGCAAATTAAGTAGCAAATGAGAATCACTACAATTATTGAGGTCTTTTTAATGATTTTCAGTTTTGTTCAAGGTAATTAAAGCAACAGTCAATATTCATATGTAAAAGTATGGTATTTGGGGCTAAATGCACAATAATTAACATGATAATTAACAGCCAATTTGTTGACATAACATGGTTAGATTCAGATGGTAAATATCATATATTAAGTTTAGAGATAATCACCATATTTATAATGAAACCATCGTATTTAAAAATATGATATTAATCATATAATATAATAAAATATTATTTAATGTTACTACTGTAAATCTATATTAAATTATGGGATCTCCTTTAATGCTTTCAGAAATATTTTTTTCGGTATCTAACATATTTTAATGAATGGCAGTATATTTGTTGAACAAAAATGTATTCTTTTATTTATCAAAATGAACAGAAATAGTGCAAACGTTGCTAAAGTGATTGTTTTGAAGCAGTATTAACTTAGACATTATTAAAAAAATATATTATTTTAGCTAAAGTATTTGTATAAATAATGTGTGCATTTTGCCCCGTGCTGGTTTTACCCCATGTGTCTGTGTAAAAGGCCCACCTTGCCACCTCATACATTTATAAGATTTTTAAACAAAATAAACACCTTTCATGATTTATTTTCACACAAAATCTGTTGCTCCATAAATGTTCAATACAAACATGTATATTTTTTCTGCAATCATACACTATGGGAGTAATGAAAAGCAATTTTTTTCTTAAGCCCCGTTGTACCCTACCCTTAAAATAGAGCACTATTTGAGGAACAGCCATTTGTAGTCATGTCCAAAACCATAGTGGACGTTATCGAGTGCATTCATTCAATACAACAATGCACCCCAATAACGAGTGAACAACCGATGCACGCTCAACGGCTAGAAAATACCCATAATGTCATAATTGACTCTATACTCAAGCCTTTTGCTTTTGCATGGGTGGTTTGTAAGTGTTTCATTTAGGGGCTGTATACACAACACCGTTTTCAACTAAAAACTTAACAGTTTTTATGTGTTTTGGCCATTCATTTACACTACAACATCGTTTTGGGGGCCTGAAAAGGCAAACTTTTGAAAACGGGTTTCAAAGTGTAATTTTTTGAAAACAAAACGTTATCGTTTCTGTGTGAACTACAAAAACGCGAATTTGTGAAAACTTTGACGTTATGCGCATGTGTATTACATGTTCAGTCTAAAGTGTTTATTTACAAAGTGACATCGCCAACTACTGGCCTGGCATGAATAATACAGTGTTTTTAGGCATTTTCGTGGATCAGCATAATGCAAAGGAAAAAACGTTTCCGTTTTTAGTACATCATTGTTGTGTAAACGTACCCTTAGATTAATTTATCTTTATGTAAATTGCAGTCATTTTTTACTCAGAATTCCAACTAAATATAATAATATGGTTCCTGAGCCTCTATATCATATTAATGTGTGCTTCAAGAGGAGCTCAAGATCTGTAGAATAATCCCCTCAACAGCACCTTTAATATTAAGCGGTGAAGAAGATTGAGAAGGTTCAGATCATCCTCCAATCAGAGAGAGGCAGCGGGTGACTCTTTTGAGTGCCTCTCTGCACAGGAACAGTGAAGTAGAATAGTGATGCACTGCTAATTGGGATGGCCAGTGCTATGAATCATTTTGACCATTATTTTTTTTTAAACTATACACTATTTCAAGCAACTCATTTCAAAGAGGGAATAAAGCACCCAATGGAGCATGGCCCCATTTTAAGTTGCTTTTGTCATATCTCACCCAGGGTGATGAGGCAGAGGATCTTCCAGGAGAGCAAGTGAGCGAGGAACAATTTACAGATGAGCATGGCAACATCGTCACCAAAAAGGTCAGCAGTCTCATCCTGCTTTATTCCTGCAGCACATTCATTCACCTCTCATTGGCATGTAAAATCCATCTCAAATCCATCTCAGTAATCATTTTGATTATCTTTGCCAATTAAAATGATTCAGTGTTCAGGGTTGGGTTTGTTGCAACAAAGTTGCAGAGTATACTCTGTTCCAAAACCCAATGAGCTGCCCACATAGACCGCATTTCAATGCATCCTGGTGTGGCTGTTGCAAACCTCATTTAGACCAAATTCTCGCGTATCTCGGAGAAGACAATTCCAGAATACATTCGGACAAACGTAAAAATGTAAAAGAAATCCTTCCAAGATGGTGTAGAGTGAAATGTTACCTAGGAATGGACCCTAGAATGGAGAAAAAAAAATGAATATGCATTTATAACACTACTTTGTGTTTGGCATTACATTTCAGAAAACTAGATTGTTAAACTAGTGTTTCTAATATAATGACGTTTTTATAAATCTTTCTCTCTTCTGATCAGTCTCTCTCTATATGTTTTCCTCTTTGGGAACGTCATAGAAACTCTATTGTTGACTAGAATGCAAAAATTGGTAACACTTTATTTTACAGTGTCATTGTTACATATGGTACATGCAGTTGCTATAGTTTTATAAATTATGCATAATAAATTATGCATAATTACATGTAACTAACCCTATAGTAAGTACATGTAGTTACTTAATGTTACTTAATATAAATGTATAATATATATTATATATATTATATTTTGTAGTTTCCGTTCACCACTATGTTGACTTCCACTACTGAGAACCCCTGAAATGTGAAAAGGGTTCATATGCCTATATTTATTTGAATACTCAACTTTATAAATAAATAAATAAAAATAATTAAATTGATTAATTTACCCAAAAAGTGTGTGTACTATGTATTTGTTATGCTTATTAGTCTACACTCAAAAAAATATTCAGGCTTAAATTTAAGATTTATGCATGTCATTGACATAAATAAATAAATAAATAAATATATAAATAGTCATACATAAATGAAACAAGAAACAGGTCAAATTTCTAGACTCAAAAATAGATTTTTATATGAAAATTTTGATATTCAGTTAGTGATTTTATTTGTATAATAATATTTTCAAAATGCATTTCAAATTGCTTAAATTCATCATGAAAACGATTACATGTATTCTGTTAAAAACTATGAACGAGGTTAAAATACGGCTAGCCTTATAACAAACAATATTCAATTCATTGAGATTGAAACAAATTGGGTTTATATAAAAATATATAAATCTGGTGATTGTGTATTTAAAACACATTCAGTTTATTAGTATCATTACAGAATTCTGAAATATTTCTGGTTACACTTTATTTTAAGGTGTCATTGTTATAGTGTAATTATATATTTAAGCACTGCGTAATATTAATTAACAACATGTACTTACTATAGTTAGATACTATAGTATGATAAGGGATTTGGTTGAGGGTTAGTTGCATGTAATTATGCATAATTTACTGTTATTACTATGTACATGTAACATATGTAACACGGACACTGTAAAATAAAGTGGTACCATGTTTCATTTGTGTATGACTGACAGATATGCATCACGTTAACTTTATTTTTATGTAAACCATGTAATCCAAATGAATGGCAATTTTATATGCAATTCAAATGTATAAATCTTAAATCTAGGCCTAAATATTTTTTTAATGTATTGTGTTGTTAGCTTAGCAACATGCACTTCAAATTCTTTGGAGTTTATCTTAATTGTAAGGTTAGTTGACTCAAATCTTTGTTGTTTCAAATCTGCCACATGTGAGGCTTCAGTTCAGTAATGGTGGCGTCTGTGTAGGCAGTAGACAGCAAGGCAGCTCACTACATTTTGGAACAGTTCTTAAAGTCAACATGAAGTAAAAATGTAATTGGCGATAAACAAAGAAACGTACCATCATGCCGAGATGTTGACCATCCAAATCTAGATGGTTTGCAATATTTAACGCTGACTTTAAATGCAACTTTAAAGTATACGTTTCCTTTAAAAGTCATTACTTTTGCACGTTTCTTACATTGTTTCTCATCTCTCACCCTGACGATCTGTTTTCATTTCTTCTTCTTATTCACCGACTCTCACTGATCTCATCCATCCGTGCACGTGGCTGACGTAGATTGTGAGGAAGGTGGTCCGGAGAGGAAAAGGGGAGGAAGGGGTTCAGGAGCTCATCATAGAAGGGCTGCCACAGGATATCAATGAGCCAGACGTTGATGGAGAACAGTACATGAGCTATGCCGTCCTGGGCCGGGACAGCAAGGTGGGCTTTTGAGTTAGCAGGGCTGGTCACACTTTATATTAAGTGTCTTTAACTACTAGGTACTAACATTTAAATTAATCATTTGATACAATGCACTTATTGTGTACATACATGTCTTACTAGGGATGTGTGAGACTATTCGACTAGTCGATTATGCAATGCTGCTGCTGCCGGTTGACTTGGAAATTGTTATAATAGTCATTTACATTTTCCGTTTTCTTCTATGTCATGTCAAACTAGTATATAACAATGAAGCTTGCTTATAGGCTAACCTTAACCATAACCCTATAGTAAGTACATGTAGTTAATTATTATTACTCAGTACTTAAATGTATATTACACTGTAACACAGACACCTTAAAATAAAGTGTAACCCTTTATTTTAAGGTGACGTAGTTACATTGCACTTACGAAAGTAAGTACTGAGTAATATTAATAAAGTACTAAATAATAAAGTATTAATAATGTACTTACTATAGAGTTAGGGTTAGGGTTTGGTTTAGGGTTGCTTGTAATTATGCATACTTTACTGTTATTACCATAGTAAGTGCATGTAGTAACGTGTAAGTATGTCACCTTAAAATAAAGTGTTACAGAATAATTTTATGTCAGGATAACGATATATATCACAATAACGTTTTTATGATATAAAAATTTAATTGAAATTTCATAAATCTCATCACCAATTTCAAAATCACATAAAAAAATTAATCTTAGCCTAACTAATTAAGTAAAAAGCAAAACTCAAGCTCACTAAAGAAGTAAATAGTCAGTGATAAAATAGGAACAGAGAAAATAATTACAAGCACTAGAAAACAAAACTACAATAGAGCAAAGGTTTATTAGGCTGCTGTCACTTTAAGAGCGAATGCACTGATCTAATATACTGATACACATGCGTTTTCTTTCTTAACCGTTTACGTTCACTTTAGACACAAATGACTGTGTTTATGAGGAAACTCACAAAGACGGGCATTTTGACATATAATGCCGAGTTCACACTGCGCAATTTTAGCCCCGATTTTGACTCGCTGACAGGTTTTGCGAAATCGCAGACAAATGCCCGAAATCATAGGCAAATTGGTGCTTGTTCACACGGGGGTCAGTGTGAATTATCAAAGACGTGATCTGAGAGAATCGTGAGATTTTTGGCATGCTACATATCTGGACCTGTCTGCGATTCATAATCATGCTGTGTGAAATGTGTTCTGACTGAAAATGACATTGGCGATGGCCGACAGCCAATGAGAGAGCAAGATACAGGGCAGCGGGAAGTTCGGGGAGGAGATATAGACCAGAATATCAGTATTTTAATAGATATACACTCACCTAAAGGATTATTAGGAATGCCTGTTCAATTTCTCTTTAATGCAATTATCTAATCAACCAATCACATGGCAGTTGCTTCAATGCATTTAGGGGTGTGGTCCTGGTCAAGACAATCTCCTGAACTCCAAACTGAATGTCAGAATGGGAAAGAAAGGTGATTTAAGCAATTTTGAGTGTGGAATGGTTGTTGGTGCCAGACGGGCCGGTCTGAGTATTTCACAATCTGCTCAGTTACTGGGATTTTCACGCACAACCATTTCTAGAGTTTACAAAGAATGGTGTGAAAAGGGAAAAACATCCAGTATGCGGCAGTCCTGTGGGCGAAAATGCCTTGTTGATGCTAGAGGTCAGAGGAGAATGGGCCGACTGATTCAAGCTGATAGAAGAGCAACTTTGACTGAAATAACCACTCGTTACAACCGAGGTGTGCAGCAAAGCATTTGTGAAGCCACAACACGCACACCTTGAGGCGGATGGGCTACAACAGCAGAAGACCCCACCGGGTACCACTCATCTCCACTACAAATAGGAAAAAGAGGCTACAATTTGCACAA
Source organism: Rhinogobio ventralis (assembly GCA_039654625.1). Taxonomy (NCBI): domain Eukaryota; kingdom Metazoa; phylum Chordata; class Actinopteri; order Cypriniformes; family Gobionidae; genus Rhinogobio; species Rhinogobio ventralis. The sequence goes on from CM077194.1 coordinate 47,173,896, forward strand.
GCTCACCAAAATTGGACAGTTGAAGACTGGAAAAATGTTGCCTGGTCTGATGAGTCTCGATTTCTGTTGAGACATTCAGATGGTAGAGTCAGAATTTGGCGTAAACAGAATGAGAACATGGATCCATCATGCCTTGTTACCACTGTGCAGGCTGGTGGTGGTGGTGTAATGGTGTGGGGGATGTTTTCTTGGCACACTTTAGGCCCCTTAGTGCCAATTGGGCATCGTTTAAATGCCACGGCCTACCTGAGCATTGTTTCTGACCATGTCCATTCCTTTATGACCACCATGTACCCATCCTCTGATGGCTACTTCCAGCAGGATAATGCACCATGTCACAAAGCTCGAATCATTTCAAATTGGTTTCTTGAACATGACAATGAGTTCACTGTACTAAAATGGCCCCCACAGTCACCAGATCTCAACCCAATAGAGCATCTTTGGGATGTGGTGGAACGGGAGCTTCGTGCCCTGGATGTGCATCCCACAAATCTCCATCAACTGCAAGATGCTATCCTATCAATATGGGCCAACATTTCTAAAGAATGCTTTCAGCACCTTGTTGAATCAATGCCACGTAGAATTAAGGCAGTTCTGAAGGTGAAAGGGGGTCAAACACAGTATTAGTATGGTGTTCCTAATAATCCTTTAGGTGAGTGTATTTACAATTATATCAAACAGAAACAAAGCACAAACATTTGCTTGACCAGCCGCAACAGCAGCGCATTGCAGAACACAATCCTTGCTCCCAGCGTCTCCCCAACCATTTCCTCCATAATCGTTTTTCTTTTTCTCCTTTTCGCTGCAAATCAGTGCACAGACAATTTGGATCACAAGCTTTCTGCAGTCTATATTTTTAATAACAATTCCAGTCGAGAACTCCGGTCTGATGCACGCGTGATCTCACATTGTTTCCTTGTCACTTCCTGTGTCACTTCCTGTGTTTGGTTGTGAAACGTAGTTTGCGCACCGGACAGAGTAGTCGGTGATTCTTCCTATTGTAAAGTCATGCAGTGTGAAACCCCCTGTCGCCGATCCATCGTGCAGTGTGAACACAGCAGCAACTGAATGCTACCCCAGATAGTCGTGCAGTGTGAAAAGAGCAGTGATCCGACGAGTTTGAAAATCATGCAGTCTGAACTCGGGATAAGTGTGTGTATTTGACTGTTCAAGTCCAGTAAGGCGCTAAAAAGAACTCTAGGTGCTGAGTTCAGTACTCGTGCGCTGTATGAGCAGCAGCTTATATGTGCGCGCATTTCAGGTGTCTGTGTCTCAGCGCATATACTGACATGAGTCCTCTTTCGCTGCTTGAACGGTTTAAAATCACTTGTTTTTAAACCGCAAGGCTTTAAAACGCATTCAAACAATAAGCTTTTAAAACTGCACAGAACGGCAAGGTCACGTGAGCACGATAGAAATATCTACCGGTTGACAAATTTTCTACTGGTTAATCGTGTCTACCGGTATATAGCCCATCCCTAATTTGGTTGCAAAATTTCCATTTAAACAGCTGGTGGCTTGACAAAGCCAACGTACTGATCTACTTTTTATTATTAAGCTTATTATTATTATTCTTAGCAAAATTTTAAACGGTATCTCCTCCTAGAGCTTTCAAGATACAACCACCAAACTCGGCTTAGACCTTCAGACTGTTCTGACTCGCTGTCCTATATCTTTTCTAACTGATTCGACTTACTATTTTCGTTAAACATATGGTTAAAACTACAAAAAGTGGTCAAAACTTTTGTACAATAAGACTTATGGTATTTAAGCTGTCTATCACTAGCAAAGCTAAATGACTATCCTAGGACATGCTGAAAATGCTAATGCTAATTTCATGCTAGCAACATGCTAGCAATGTGTTAAAACATGCGAGCAACATGTTAAATCATGTTAGAAACATGTTAATTATGTTAACAACATGGTAGCAACATGTTAAATCATGTTAGCAAAATGCTAATCAGGCTAACAGTATGCTAGCAATGTGCTAAATCATGCTAGCAATGTGCTAAATACATCATGCTAGAAACAGGCTAGTAATGTGTTAATTCATGCTAGCAAAATGTTAAAACATGCTAGAAATTTGCAAAATAATGTTAACATGCTAAATCATGCTAGCAACCTGCTAATTTATGCTAACAATGTGTTAAATAATGCTAGGAACATTAATTCTAGCAATGTGTTAAAACATAGTAACAACATGCTAATTCATGCTAGCAGTGTGCTAATTCATGCTTGCAGTGTGCTAATTCATGTTAGCAACATGCTAATTCATGCTAGCAGTGTGCTAATTATTGCTAGCAGTGTGTTAATTCATGATAGCAACATGCTAATTCATGTTAGCAGTGTATTAGAACAACCTTACCCGTATCCCACCGCAAAAGCAGCACAAGTGTTTTGCGATACATCAACACAATAAGTGCACCTAACAATTAATTTTTTCATGTAAGAACATAGTAGTTAAAGACACTAAATATAAAGTGTGACCGCTGGGCTTGTTGCACCTGGTCTGACGGGATGTGGTTTGAAGAGGAATATGCAAAGTGCTAGATGCTCAAATATAGGGAAGGCTCAGTAGACCAGGAAATAATACATAAATACATACTTTTTTCTTGCATTATAGATCTTATAGAAGATGCAGCCTATACATGTGATCCACATGTGACTGAAGATTATAATGTATCTGCAAGAATGCGCCATGAATCATTTAAAGGTGCAGAAATTAAATGTGTCACAAGAATTCACCAGGTCGTTGAGGAAAAGGGCTTTTGTATGGAAGAAATTGAGATTGTTGTGGAAAGTGTCAGAGGACAATATATGCTCTGGATAATGTGAGAAACTTGTAAGCCTGAAGATACACTTTTGAAACTTTATTCAAATTGTCCTCAATATTAGACGTGTTCAACTTTATTATAACTGTCCTTCATATTATTGATGGCTTAGTATACATTTAGGTAACACTGGTCAGAATTGAACTGGTAATCATATCATTGGAGTTTAGTGTTTAGTTTCTCCCCATTGTTTCATTGTACTTTCTTTAGGGCACTTTTGTCATTTCCTGATTTTCTTTCCGTTCAAAAAGAGGAATCAGTCAGAACCAGGATTTTGGAGGCCTAATGTGGTGTCATGGTCACATTTTAGTTTGGGAAACATATTTACTATTAACTACTTTTGCCTCAATAAAATCCTAATTACTGCTTATTAGTAGTTAGTAAAGTAGTTGTTAAGTTTAGGATTAAGGGATGTAGAATATAGTCATGCAGAATAAGGCATTAATATGTGCTTTATAAGTGCTAATAAACATCCAATATCCTAGTAATATGCATGCTAATATGCAACTAGTTATTAGTGAGAATTGCTCCCTAAACTAAAGTGTTATCAGTCTCATTTATAAGACTGAATATAATTATATTCTGCCATTCTACTCTACTCAGACTACTATTTCTTCAGTATGTACTGTGCACATTATGCAAACTATCAGTATGCATGGAATACAGAACTATTACATCTGCCAAAATATGCAGTATGCAGAAGAGCACACTGGGCAAAATGAGCGTCCATTGCCAGTGTTATAAATAAACTCGGAGCTACATCTTTTTCTTGACTCGTTATTAATCAGACTGACAAATCGGAGACGTTTTGGTTGCACATTATTTTACAGTACTTGCACTTTCCATGTACTGAGTACAAAAGTATTGAGTAGTGTAACTACATAGGTTAAGTTAAGGTTTAGGGGAAGGTTCAGGGTTAGTAACTAGTTAGTGTCATTACTACAATAAGTGCATAGTATGTTCATGCGAAAAAGGACTGTAAAATAAAGTGCTACGTTTTACACAAAAGTAAGATTATTTTTATTTACATTTCATTTATGTAAATACATTTGCAATAAGTGTAAATAGTAGTTAGATGCTGTTTATACTTATAAATAGTGGCAGATACTATTTGCACCTCAGTGTTGTTGTACATTAAACGGTATGCAATAATAACATAGTGTAAATTATTATATTTATTAAAATTATTAAATGGATGCCGCAATATTGAGACAATAAAGCTCTCCCTACACCTACCCCTAACCCCTAACAGATAAACACTTTCCACTTTTCGAATATTTTCTTCATTTATTGAAAATAAATGCCTTTCCGATCTGATATGTGCTGGGAAAAGGGAGTAGAGCAAGTTTGGCAAAAGGCGGATTCGAACTCGGGTTGATTTGCGTCAAAACTTTCTGCCTTGTAGTTACCTTATATTACCCAGTACTTTCCTAGGTAAGTATCTTGTAAATACACGTAAGTGCGCATACTGTAAAATAAAGTGCAACCGTATTTTCTTAGTGATTGATGCTATTTGCACTAAATGTAAATTGTAGTAAGATGCTATTTATTCTTAGTGTAAATAGTGACAGATACTATTTGCACCTCAGTTTATTGTAGGACATTATAAAACAATATTCAAAAATGACAACACATTCAATGTATATGATTATATTTATTAAAATAAATGGATAAATGGATTCCGCCTTATTGGGACATTACTTGTCCCTCGCTCCAATGCCCTCCCCTACATCTACCCCTAACTCCCTACCTGATAAACACTTTATTCCCTCTATTAAATACCCTTTAGGCACTATTTTCAAATATACTCCTCTCTGAGCTGATATGCGATTTGAAAAGGGAGAAGAATGAGTTGGGAAAAAGGCGTACTCTCAACACCACTGATCCTGTTATCAGCGGGATTTCTTTTGCAATTTTATCAGTGGTGGGCGGAGTCAGTGCAAATAGCCTCTGCCAACAAGGTCCTGTGTTAAATATTACTGTTTAAAAACTGAATACTGCATATTGTTTCACATACTAAGCTTAAAATACCATGCACTGTGCAGTGTATACTGTGGAGTATGTGGTCAGCAAAACATTAGCATTCCATTCTGAACATGTTCTGCCTGTGACTTTTTAGTCTTGTTGTTCTTGTAGGGGAAATGACATCACCAGGTTGGTTCATATGTGATTCCTCTTTATGGGCATCCCAGTTAACCCTCATTGATAACTTCATTTGATGTTCGTTATCATTTGTTTAAATATGATTTATGTCAAGTTTCCCTGTATACGCTCGACTTTAATTAAACTTCTCTTTGCCCAGACTGTGAATGTGCCCGTCCTTCTGTGTTCTGATGCTATTTGCTTTTCTCTCTCTATCCTGTCCCATTTATTTTCCCCTGTCTCTCTTCCGTTCTCACATGTTCTTCTCCATGCTATCTCTTTGATTTGTGCTATTGCACGTTCTGCTTGTCTCTTTTCAATTAACACCTCACCTAATTGTTTCACTTTGCCCTCTCCGTCTGTCCCGTTGCTCTTCCTGTTACTCATTCACACTCCCGTCCCTTCATTTCTCTGTCCTCCCCTGGATGCCGCACTCTGCCGCTCCTCTTCTCTCCTCTCCCGCCCCACCTGCTCTGCACCGTAGCCGGATGTTGTGGATGTGAAGAGGGGAGGTGCTCAAATAGTGAAATGTGCGAGTCTGCGGAGAGTAAAGCAGTGAGTCTGACTCGCGCCTCCCTGCAGGTACAGGACATTGCTGCACTTTGAGCTAATGTAATCCTGCTAACCAACGGGATTCAGTCATCATTCTGAGCCATTAGACTGTGGTGCCATAGGTCATTACCAGGACACGGTACCATTTATGCCAGACATTTCCTGAAATGCAATAGACACCATTAGGGACCACAATTGGTTCCCAAACAGTATTCAGACTAGAAAAAAATATGGGTTTCTCAGTTGGCTGATTCCTAAACTATTACTCTTAATCCTAAATATGCAGGTAGAGCCTTTTCAAGTACCAACAGTTATTATATGTATATTTATCATTACCACACCGAGGCTCCATTTATTTAATAAAAAATACAGTAAAACAGTAATGTTATGAAATATTATTACAATTTAAGATAACTGTTTTCCATGTGAATATATTGTGAAATATAATTTATTTCTGTGATCAAAGCTGAATTTTCAGCATCATTACTCCGGTCTTCAGTGTCACATGATCCTTCAGAAATCATTCTAATATGAGGATTTGATTCTGATTATTATCAGTTGAAAACAGTATTCATATTTTTTTCAGGATTCTTTGATTAATAAAAAGTTCAAAAGAACTGCATTTATTTGAAATAGACTTTTTTGTAACAATGTAAAAGTCTTTACTGTTATTTTTGATTAATTTAAAGCATCCTTTCTGAATAAAAAAATTGGAACCCAAACTTTTGAACAGTATAATATACATTAGTTAATTATTACACATTCTTATAGTATCACTCAAGTAGTTTAAATGTTTTTTGTAATAAATCACACATTTATCATTTAACATTATTTTTAAGCGGAGTGGAAGATGTCACCGCATAATGGGGTTGAACAGAAGTGCTGGGACAATGAAAAATATTGAATTTTTTCCAGAACACAACAAATTATGGGGGGGAAACTTGCATAGGCAGTGAAAACAAGATATTATAATTTCAATAAAATCTGAATTTGGTTGTTTGTTTTTGGAAATACATTTGACACAAATTGACTGATATTCTGATCTAAAACAATAATATAAATAATGTGACTACATTCTGTATCTTGTATCTATAAGAAGTCATGAGGACATAACTCACCGTTCCTGAGAATGCATTAAGATAAATCAAACTATTAAAAAACTTAAACATACAATAGTGTTTAATTATTGAGCAGTATAGGAATGTAAATATAGGAGTTCTGTTCCAGAAATATTCCTGCTTAGTTACAGCTAGTAAGTGTGTTTGAAAAGATCGATGTCTCTGATAGTTTATTGGACATTGACAGTAAATCTCAGCTGAGTGAGCATGGAGGATTTAGGCAAAGAAATACATAAACTAATTTTGTATAAGGTGTGCCATCTGTTATGCCATTTGATGTTCTACTTTTACACATTTCACCACTGCATTCCTCTGACATCTTGTCCATTTCCAACTAATAGTCTCCAATTAGCAGTTGTGTGCCCTTCCTCCCTTTTAGCTACAAAATAACTCTTGATTATGTTTTTTTTTTTTTTTTAATCCTATCGGAATTATTGCAGGATTCTGTCTATTCCTATCATATCATAATTTGGAATCCTAATGTGTAGAAATTACAGAATGATTGATTCTTGTTGTATCTTGTGGAATGTTTATCAAAATTCTATTGGTGTTGGAATAATGTCTTGCTACTGGACACCTAAAGCACATTACAGCGGGAGCTTCAGTTACTCCTTAAACTACTTAAAGGTACACTATGTAACTTTTTGGTTTTTGCATGCGTTTTTCAGAAGAACATTGTTTTGGTTGTGCTTTGGCTCTGCGTGACTGTGCGGATGAATATGGTTATTCTACTGCTCATAAACATTCACTATAGGCTTAAGAGATATAACCAGTTTAGATGGAAAGGATCTGAAGTCATTACTGTAGCTTTACCCATTAATAGACGCGGTACTTGCTTGAGAATAAATTCAATCACAGCACTACAACAACCATAATCAAATGAGCCTTCACAATAGATGATGCTTTACAGTGAACTCTGTTAGAGAGATACATATGGCCGTTTATCTGTTCAATAGAATACCTTACTCACCTGTTATAATAAAAACGCCTCTCTGTGTCGCTTTTACGACATTTCAAATCCCTCAGTTCTCGCCATCTCCGAAAAGCCAAGCCGATGTTGATTCTTGTTTTATTACGAGCTCTGTCGCGTTCTCTTTTTGCCAGCTGACTCTCCTCTGTTCGGTTATTTTTAACATGGGTGATTCCCAAAGGTTGGAGATTTGGCAACTTTCTTGCTCGTTTTGACAACTCATTATTTAAATTTAGTTAATTTTGAACAAAAAAGTTGCATAGTGTACCTTTAAATTCTCTACTGAGACATTTTTCTTATTGGGATCCTATTATAGATTCTGAAAGATCCTGCACATTCCTTTAAGTGTTGTAAACGACTGGTGATTGGTGTCTCTCAGACCTGACTCAGAAAAGCATGCTGTGTTTTTGTTATATTAAGTATAGTTGGAATAATCTTATAGTTATCCAGTTGGAAAACCCAACTGAATTCAACTTAAGATCATTTATGGTCATCTGGTCTAGACGGTTGAACAGATGAATTACCAGATCTGTTTGTAGATCTGGTTTTGGCCTGGTAAATCATGCTGGTAAGAGCTAGTAGACCACCTTCACTGCAAAAAAATAAATAAATAATTGTATATATACACTCACCTAAAGGATTATTAGGAACACCATACTAATACTGTGTTTGACCCCCTTTCGCCTTCAGAACTGCCTTAATTCTACGTGGCATTGATTCAACAAGGTGCTGAAAGCATTCTTTAGAAATGTTGGCCCATATTGATAGGATAGCATCTTGCAGTTGATGGAGATTTGTGGGATGCACATCCAGGGCACGAAGCTCCCGTTCCACCACATCCCAAAGATGCTCTATTGGGTTGAGATCTGGTGACTGTGGGGGCCATTTTAGTACAGTGAACTCATTGTCATGTTCAAGAAACCAATTTGAAATGATTCCAATTTGAATGCTTTGTGACATGGTGCATTATCCTGCTGGAAGTAGCCATCAGAGGATGGGTACATGGTGGTCATAAAGGGATGGACATGGTCAGAAACAATGCTCAGGTAGGCCGTGGCATTTAAACGATGCCCAATTGGCACTAAGGGGCCTAAAGTGTGCCAAGAAAACATCCCCCACACCATTACACCACCACCACCAGCCTGCACAGTGGTAACAAGGCATGATGGATCCATGTTCTCATTCTGTTTACGCCAAATTCTGACTCTACCATCTGAATGTCTCAACAGAAATCGAGACTCATCAGACCAGGCAACATTTTTCCAGTCTTCAACTGTCCAATTTTGGTGAGCTCGTGCAAATTGTAGCCTCTTTTTCCTATTTGTAGTGGAGATGAGTGGTACCCGGTGGGGTCTTCTGCTGTTGTAGCCCATCCGCCTCAAGGTTGTGCGTGTTGTGGCTTCACAAATGCTTTGCTGCATACCTCGGTTGTAACGAGTGGTTATTTCAGTCAAAGTTGCTCTTCTATCAGCTTGAATCAGTCGGCCCATTCTCCTCTGACCTCTAGCATCATTTTCGCCCACAGGACTGCCGCATACTGGATGTTTTTCCCTTTTCACACCATTCTTTGTAAACTCTAGAAATGGCTGTGCGTGAAAATCCCAGTAACTGAGCAGATTGTGAAATACTCAGACCGGCCCGTCTGGCACCAACAACCATGCCACGCTCAAAATTGCTTAAATCACCTTTCTTTCCCATTCTGACATTCAGTTTGGAGTTCAGGAGATTGTCTTGACCAGGACCACACCCCTAAATGCATTGAAGCAACTGCCATGTGATTGGTTGATTAGATAATTGCATTAATGAGAAATTGAACAGGTGTTCCTAATAATCCTTTAGGTGAGTGTAGATTCTATTACTATTTGTACTTAGTGAAAATAGATTTTGCCTTCATTTAAATACTCTCCTCCTGTAAATTTTGTGTCTGAAAGGGAAACTCCTACAAATGCATATGCAATCAGGTCAGTCGCAAAAATAACCCTGTCCACACCTTTTCAGCGCTAATTTCTCACTGCGTGTCTTTAGTAAATCCTGACAGTAGTTTGTTTTAACGCCAAAAGAGGGTTTGCGCCAGCGCAAGCTGTTAGTAAATCTGGCCCTTGGTCTTGTTTTCTGAAAAATTTATCAAAATGAAGTAATTTGATGCTTAAAACAAGAACAAATATCTCCCAATGGGGTCAGAAAAATACACTTAATTCAAAGGGAAAATAAAAACATATCAGACCCCAGCACCTCATGTAAAAGCATCTTGATTTATGAAGGTTTAGAAATTTGTACTGGAAAAAAAGGAAATTAATTTTTGCAGTGTTGGACCAGCTACGATGCTCCAAAGCATAGACTGACCATGTCTTAAATCTAAATGCAATTGTCATGTTTCTTTTAAGATTGCAGCATCATAACCTTCCTTTCTATTTTTCCAACCTAGGACTTGACACCTCGACCCAAACCATCCTTCACTGACACATGATGGGCATCAAATGAAGAAGAAAACCGAACTAGAGCGCTGGCGATAGGCAATGGATATCCGCTACGACACAAGATTTTAGGACTTTTTTTAACAAGCAAAACCAACACTAGAGGCTAGAGGCATGATTTCTTATAAAACGAAACCAAACAATGAAAAAAAGCAAGCATTTGAGAAGTGCTTCCTGTAATCTCAATATCAGCATGTGAAAGTGCTGTCGCATGGCCTGCCTTTACATACAGCACTGACTGCAAGCAATTATGAGGTGAGAAAATATTGTCATACCGCAAGGGCTGTAAAATGGTGGAGGGAAGGACTTCGCGCCTAAGACCGCGGTTTGAGGGGCACGTGGGACACAAAAGCTAGTTTTAGTCCAATCCAGCAAGAGTTTCCAGAAATGTAGTCTTCCAACTGAGTACACACTACTACTGAGATGAGTCTGACCCTATTGTACTGGTATTATATACATAATATGCACTCAAATATGATGTGAATGTACTCGCTCTGAGAAAAAAAAAAGTGAACAACCTATGCGATGATTATGCTGCTGTCTCAATACTTGCTCCTGAAGTCTTGTTCAGTCCAATACTACATGTCTTGTGTATTGTAAAGGTATAATTGTGTAGCAAATGAAGTCCTGTGTTGCCTGAGATATACTAGGCTCAAGGGTCACAGTTTGTGCAGTTTAAATGTTTTTCAGTGGGATACAGTACATTGGACACACTTTAAAATCACTGTGGGGCTCTATATGTACACGTTTGAAGATTATTTTTTTGCATACCTCTGTGTCATATGAACCCTGAGCTTCCTTTTAATAACTTCATATGCACAGAGGAGCATAAGCATTATATTAACATTCACATTATCCATCATTTCGCAGAAAGATTTCCTTCTGTATCCTTGTGAGCAAAAAAAGCAATAAGCAATTTTTCATGTTTATTAGTTCAATCTGAATAGTTAAAACGTCTAACCTTTCAGTGAAGCAAAATTATTTGAAGATAAGATTCTTTGGTAACACTTTATTTTACAGTGTCCTTGTTACATATGTTACATGTACTATTATGCATAATTACATGCCCTCAACCAAACCCTATCCCACCCTTAATATATAATTACACTGTAACAAGGTGACGTAGTTATGCGTTACTACATGTACTTACTATAGTAATAACAGTAAATTATGCATAATTACAAGTAACTAACCCTAAACCAAACCCTAACTGTAACTACATGTACTTACTATAGGGTTAGGATTAGGGTTTGGTTTAGGGTTAGTTGCATGTAATTTTGCTACTATATTACTATACATATAACATGTAACAAGGACACATTAAAATAAAGTGTTACCAAAAAAACTAATAGGACCTTATTGTAAAGTGTTCCCAGATGTTTAATTGATGCCTTCTCACTACTAGAAAGGCCTACTTGTCGAGAAATCTTAAGTAAAAAAACATTAGAACAGATTGAAACCATTTCACCATATTTAATGGCATTAAACAATGTCTTTGGTAGCACAAAAATCAATATAATTTTCACCTAAACATGTCACAGTTATTGGCATCCCTGCAATTATCATCGTTTCAGTGATTTCCATTCAGTCTTCCTCAGTCCTTGCTAGACTCTCATATAATATTAAATCCTATATATCCCATATCCATCTATAACTTAAGCCCACAATGTACTTTTATGTATAATATTATCATCAGCATATATGTGTGTACTGTACACACACAGACAGCTGAAGTAATAACTCTTTACTCTTGTCATGTTTCCAATAGGCCACCGAATGCTCCCCATGCTACAGTAAAGGCAGTTGGGCTTATATTTTGACCCTTCTAACAAAAATACATTCTTAGAATGTTTCACTAATGCTTCCATTAAGTTATGAAAACAATGTTTCTGAATGTTCTTTGAACGTTCATGACGTCTAGTTTTTTTAATATGTTTAAAAACGTTTTGTCTTGGTTATGTGAATGTTACAGAAAACATTAAGGGAATGTTTGGTAACACTTTATTTTAAGGTGACATACTTACACATTACTACATGTACTTACTATAGTAATAACTGTAAATTATGCATAATTACAGGCAACTAACCCCTAATCCTACCCTAACCCTATAGTAAGTACATGTAGTTTATTAATATTACTCAGTACTTAAATATATCATTACACTGTAACAATGACACCTTAAAATAAAGTGTATCCCAAACCCTAACCCTAACTGTAACTCTTAAGTACATGTAGTTAATTAATATCTACATAACTACATCATCTTAAAAAAAAAATTATAATCGAATGTTTTATGGGAATGTTACTTTTAAATGTTCTTAGAAACATCTGAAAAAAGCAGTAAGTAGTAAATGTTTAAAGAACATTAGATTAACGTCCAGCTAAAATGTATCAGAAAAATGTTCCATGAAATGTTCTCTCTCTCTCTCTATATATATATATATATACACACCGATCAGGCATAACATTATGACCACTGACAGTTGAAGTGAATAACACTGATCTCTCTTCATCACAGCTCCTGTTAGTGGGTGGGATATATTAGGCAGCAAGTGAACATTTTGTCTTCAATGTTGATGTGGGCAAGCGTAAGGATTTGAGCGAGTTTGACAAGGGCCAAATTGTGATAGACGACTGGGTTAGAGCATCTCCAAAACTGCAGCTCTTGTGGGGTGTTCCCGGTCTGCAGTGGTCAGTATCTATCAAAAGTGCTCCAAGGAAGGAACAGTGGTGAACCGGCGACAGGGTGATGGGCGGCCAAGGCTCATTGATGCACGTGGGGAGTGAAGGCTGGCCCGTGTGGTCCGATCAAACAGACGAGCTACTGTAGCTCAAATTGCTCAAGAAGTTAATGCTGGTTCTGATAGAAAGGTGTCAGAATACACAGGACATCGCTTACCTGGGGAACACATGGCACCAGGATACACTATGGAAGAAGGCAAGCCGGCGGAGGCAGTGTGATGCTTTGGGCAATGTTCTGCTGGGAAACCTTGGGTCCTGCCATCCATGTGGATGTTACTTTGACACGTACCACCAACCTAAGCATTGTTGCAGACCATGTACACCCTTTCATGGAAACGGTATTCCCTGGTGGCTGTGGTCTCTTTCAGAAGGATAATGCTCCTGCCACAAAGCAAAAATGGTTCAGGAATGGTTTGAGGAGCACAACAACGAGTTTGAGGTGTTGACTTGGCCTCCAAATTCCCCAGATCTCAATTCAATCGAGCATCTGTGGGATGTGCTGAACAAACAAGTCCAATCCATGGAGGCCCCACCTCGCAACTTACAGGACTTGCTGCTAACATCTTAGTGCCAGATACCACAGCACACCTTCAGGGGTCTAGTGGAGTCCATGCCTTAACGGGTCAGGGCTGTTTTGGCAGCAAAAGGGGGACCAGCACAATATTAGGTCATAATGTTATGTCTGATCGTTGTGTATATATATATATATATATTCATTATTATTTATTGCATTATCTTTTACCAAAAGTCCCTTTGGTAAGAAAAGTAAATACAAATGTATAAAAAAAAAAAATCTAAGTGAGAATTAATTAGATGAAATTAGATGGCATTCACAAAATTGTTCTTTGGGTGCCAATTATTGGTAAAATATTTAATAATAATAATAATAATAATATCTATATTTAATAATAATAATATCTAATAATTTTTTTAAACAACTTTACTGAAAGGTTAGAAGTTAGGTTTTTCCTCATCAACATAAACAACATTGGTTATAAGTATATTTTTCATTGCCTTTTTGTTCACCATTATAGGTGATGCCAATAATCATGGCATGCACTATTGTTTTTACACATGCACCATTGTTTTTAGGGGAAAAAACACAGTCTGTATGTTTTTCACTAATAACATTAGATGCCTAATCATTTTCTAGGCACTCAACACATGCCTGACAGAAACGTTTGCCTCTCTCTTTAAGCTTGATGAAGACACGTAGCCACTGAACACTGTGATCAGACTGTCCTGCAGCAGAACAGATCTGACTTCTTACACACGCACACACACACACATACACACACACACACATACACACACACACACACAGAGAACTAAAATGTGGATGATCTGGATTTGCACTTAAGTTGTTCTTCTCCAGCAATTCAACCACTCGTATCTTTCTTCAGGAGGTTTTTTTTTGCAACAACTGCCATTCAGTTTAGTTGTAGAGCTGTAGGATTGATGCACACCTCGTCCCTATATCTTATTATGCAAACAGCGATTGGTTGACCATCATCTCGACTGATGCCCTGATTATCAGGTCGAACATCTGACAAATCAACTATTGTCCTTTTATGAGTTGTGATTGTTAGTATTAATACAACAAAACCCTTCAATGCTTTCATTTATACTGAATTAGCAAAGTCATACAATTTTAACTCCTGACTGCATGGCCTCCATGCAAATCTCATTTCAATTCAGTTATTTATTCCTTATTTTATGTTGCATCTGAGTACAGCATAAATACTTTATCCTGTGATGAAAATACAACGGAAGCAAAATCTTAAAAAACCTCAAATTCAAGCGTCTCAATTGTATGCAAATAAAAAAACGATTCTGTTAATATCATAAAAGCACAATACCAAATATAGGCCATTTATTGTAGCATTGTATGTTATGCCTTAGCATTGATTTTCAAATTTTCCAGCATCCCTTTTAACGTTAAGGTCTCAAATCATTTAATATAAGGATGCACTGATAAAGGAAACTATAAATGCATGTCTTCCATAAAAAAAATGTAATACTTTTTTATCAATCGTCCATTTTACAGATGAATTATTAAAGGTTTTTCTTATTATTTTGCTTGGACATAATAACTTGGACAATATAACTTCCCAACCATGCAGTAAAAGTCTAATTTGTTGTATTTGTAGATGTCAACGAGACCTTTGTTCATATTCTGTGTGCTTGTGTTCCCCCATAAATTGTCATTTATATGGTTTGGGTTTTCAAGCTAACTTGATACAGAATTTCTAGGTAACAAAACAAATCTTTCACTTTGATGGGTCGTCCTCCCTCCCTCGAGTCCCTCCCTGAACAAACCCAAACCGCACAGATCAGACGGGCCGGTCCGTTCCAGTATGGCAGCAAGGATACGTCAAATTAGCAATGCTGTTGTTTGATGTCTAAGCAATGGTTTAAAACAACCTCTTGCAAAAAAATGTGAACTGCTGCAAGATGAGAGAATATTTATACTCCTATTTACTACAGAATGATTTGAAATCAATATAAACGCAATAGCATATTACTTATGAAAAGGAATGCAAAATGCACACTTGCACAGAAAAGATGTTTTTAATACATCTTTTATTACACACATATATATATAAGTATATTTAATTAGAATGCTTTGCACTTGCAAATGGGAATTTATGACCTGCTATT
The DNA here is from genome assembly GCA_039654625.1 of Rhinogobio ventralis. Lineage (NCBI taxonomy): Eukaryota > Metazoa > Chordata > Actinopteri > Cypriniformes > Gobionidae > Rhinogobio > Rhinogobio ventralis. Next base: position 47,189,387 of record CM077194.1, read on the forward strand.
TGGGAATATGGGAATACTTTAATGTCATGGATGTACTTATAGCATCTTAGCAAACAAGACTTCAGGGGGTTGCCTGTGGGAATATAGAAGCATTGTGCTTCTTTAAAGTTCCGTTCGTTTTATTTATGTATTTATTTTTATTGCTATTATAGGTCTTTGAAACAGACAAGGTTTTAAATGTCTATATAAATATATATAGAAATATTCAACCCTGTACACCAGCTGAAGATACATTTACAGAATTAATAAAGAAATAAAAACTGGCTTTTTGTGGTCTTTGTGGTCTCTTATACAGTACTGTGCAAAAGTCTTAGGCACGTTGGTATTTTCACACGAAAAATGTTTTTAAGCCAGTTATTTATATCTTTTACTGTAGTGTGTCAGTAGGAAATATCAGTTTACATTTCCAAACATTCATTTTGCAATTCATTTTGTATGATCTGATCTCACCATCATTGAGTCTGTCTGTGATTACATGAAGAAACAGGAAAAACTGAGACAGACTAAATCCAGAAGAACTGAGGCAACGTCTCCCAGACACTTGAGGAAACCTTCCTGCAAAACTACATGAATAGCTGTAGGAACAGATGCAGGTGACAAAAGCCGTTTTAAACGCAAAGGGTGGTCACCCCAAATATCGATTTGATTTAGTTAACAGAAGTTAATTCATAAATAAAAGCTATTTATGTTTATTATTTTTGACAGCATTCTCACTTTAAAGCATTCTGACAAGTGCCTAAACTTTTCACAGTACTGTAGTTTTGCAGGAAGGTTTCCTCAAGTTTCTTCATGTAATCACAGACAGACTCGATGATGGTGAGATCAGATCAGACCGGCTGCTATCAGACTGGATTATTACAATTAATTGCAAAATGAATGTTTGGAAATGTAAACTGATATTTCCTACTGACACACTACAGTAAAAGATATAAATAACTGGCTTAAAAAAAATTTTCGTGTGAAAATACCAACGAGTCTCATTCATTGTCTTCCATAAACACAACAGCTGAGTGACGAGTAGCGAAGTAGACAATTTAATGGCACTTGCCAGTATTTAGGTCTCAATTGTCACTTTTTGAGGATGAGCAAAAACATGCCGTTTTTCTGTGTGTCCCTTTAAATGCAAATGAGCTGCTGCTCCCCGCCCCCTTTCAAGAAGAGGGCGGAGCTTCAGGAGCTCATGTTAGCAGCTCCAATTACCTCACGCAGACATGCACTGAAACTGTCCGAAACTGTTCAGCATTTTACGTTCAAACCGGAGTTGGACAATGATGGAGAGACTCGAGAAGAAGTGACAACATGTAGAATGAGACAGGACGTTTCTGAATGGTCAGTCGATGAATTTATGTAGCTGATGTGGTGTTAACTATCTTCAAGTCATCGATTAGCATATTCTGTCATGATAATCTATAAATCGCTCATGTGGGAACTGTTGTAAGATGCACAGAGCCAGAGAATATCTGCTGCATGAACAGGTGTAGTTTAGTTTATTACGGTTATAACTTATATTGTCGTTTTGCTTTTATGACATGCTATTGCATTTGTGTTACGCAATAAATGTGAAAAGACTCCCAAATGTACTCGACTACAACAACTCTTCCTCTTCTCAACATGGCCTTTGTTGCGTGTTCAGGGGGCGGGGTTTATGTAAATTTTAGGGTAAGTGATGTCACTAACATCACTAGCTTGTTGTAGTCCCTACCCGCCGTTTGTTGTAGTCCTTAAAAAGAGATTTATTTCAAAGAAAATATCTCCCTTTGCTTTGAACTTTGAGCGTCATAACTTTGAGCATCAAACAGAAATTAATTACAGATGTTTTTACATGCAGGCATTTTTTCAATAGTTATATTTTAAAAAGTACAATGTAAAAATATGTATGTACACAAGTGCATTGTGTCAAATTATGAATTGAAATGTTAGTACATAGACAAGATACTAAATATAAAGTGGGTCCAATATTTTTTTATATATTTATCCTTTTTTTACTGTTAGGACAAATTGTTAGTCCCACCCCAAACTCATGCCATTGGTTGCAACAGAGCTTTACATTCAAACTGTGCAAAACTGTCACTTTTTGTCTTTCTTAGACAATAAACCATTTTAAATGTGTTTTTATTTATAATGTTTTATATTTTTATCCTTTCTAGATATCTATATTTATTATATGTTTAATATGGGAATTGAAATCAGTTCTATACCATTGTGTTTGCATGGTAACACTTTAGTTTGGGGTTCATTTCTCATAGTTGCTTATTAGCATGCATATTACTAGGATATTGGTTGTTTATTAGTACTTATAAAGCACATATTAATGTCTTATTCTGCATGATCATATTTCTACACCCCCCCCCCCCCCCCCCCCAATACCTAAACTACCTAAACCTAAACAACTACCTTACTAACTATTAATACGTTTTTTGAGGCAAAAGTCGTAGTTAATAATTAGTTAATAGTGAGAATTGGACCCTAATCTAAAGTTGTGACCGTGTTTGTTTTACATTAAATCGTTCTTGTGCTCCTGATTTCTTTAATATTGAAACCTCCTGAGAGGATAAAAACAATGAAACCTCACAATGCATATTAAAATAGAACAATTTAATGCTAAATGCTTGACTATATATATTTTAAGCCATTTGACTGTCATAGTAAGCATGTTAACAGGCTCACGCCTAATGGCAGTTTTATACACCAAGTTTGCAGACCACCCAACTCTTATAATGACATCTACATACAATGTGATGATCCAGACACCTCTACACACACCACCCGTCCTTCAAATACTTTTGCTTCTTAACACCTTTTAGTGCACTTATTCTCCCAGCCCCCATCCTGCTAGGGTTTGGGGTGCTTTCATTTGACAAAAGGACCCTGACAATGTGTCGTCCACTGAGAAGATCTGAAGACATGCAGCCCAGTTCTTATATTTCAGCTATAATGAGCACTGTAAAAGAAATTTCCTCATTCGACTTAATTTAAGGCAGCTACTAAACTTAAGTATTTAAGTATAATAATCAAATTGGCTGTAAAAGTCATTTAAACGTAAAGAAAAAAAAAGTTGAAATTGGAAGTTGAAAAAATATGTTGCCAGGATGATCATATAATTTTTTACAGTGTGTGTGCTGAGAAGGTTCTTATAGCGAAATGTCAATTTTACTCATTGTAGAACTTTCTTTTAAAAGAACAAATTCGGCAAAGAACCACTTGAGTGAACAGTAGCCTAAAAATGATGATTGTACAAACTACAAGTCAACAACAACACAACATAAAATACTGTTTTGCTTTATTCGTTTGTTTGTATATTTTCTATAAAACTTTATCAAGCCTGCTGATAATATGGTAAAAAACACAAACACGTTTCACATCACATTTATAATGCATATTACACTTTCTTAAACGTAATACACTCATATGTACATAAATATATACACTCATTTAAAAAAATCGCAAATACAAAATATTTACAAGTGTTTCTTTTAAATATTAAATATTTCCATACTTTGGACAGCATTTCAGCGGTTCTCGTTTGAAATTCTCCAAAAACGTGCTTCAGTTCAAGAACAGAATTATGTTTTTGTTCACTCTTAGGAAAAAAAGGTTCAGTGGGGCTCTAAATAGAACTCAATTTTAAAGAACCCTTTATGTCATAGAAGGTTCTATATAAGGAGAAATGTCTACCTTTTGCATAATACTTTTATGTTTAAAGGAACACGCCGACATTTTGGGACTTTAGCTTATTCACCATATCCCCCAGAGTTAGATAAGTCCATACATACCATTTTTATCATTTTTATCATACCATTTATACCCCAGAGTTAGATAAATCCATACATACCATTTAATCCAGGAACTTTGCTGCTGTACCATGGGTGCAGCGGCGCAATGATATTATGCAGCGCCTGAAAATAGGCTAACTTCCGTCAACATAACCAACGTGACAACCTGCTTGCACAGAGAGCGTGCTGGGGACTTTGCGTAATATCATTGCGCCGCTGCACCCATGGTACGGCAGCAAAGTTCCTGGACTATTACGCAGGAATGAGAGTATAGTCCCTAGCCATATCGGTCTAGAAAATTGCAACTTTTCATTTTCCGTCGGTCTTAGTACACGATGTAACTATACACATCACAACATGTAAATAGGAAAATGTTGGCGTTATTTTGTCACTTATTGAGCAGTAGGCCAGCTGGTGCCGTTTACCTCCAGTCTTTATGCTAAGCTAGGCTAGCGGTGGGTGCGTCAGACAGAGTTATGGCACGCACGGAGAGGAGAATGGTATGTATGGACTTATCTAACTCTGGGGGATACGGTGAATAAGCTCAAGTCCCAAAAAGTCGGCGTGTTCCTTTAATGGGTCATTTAAATTTTTCTATTCATAAAGTATGTTTACGAGCTGTTTACTTCGAAATTAATTAATTTAAACTAAATCCATACAATGATCCCATGGGAACCCATTTTAGGTCCTATAGACTATAGAACCTTTTTTTCTAAGAGTGTATATATTATTATTATTTAGTTTATTTATTTATTTATTTGACATGTTAAGCGTTAACAGAGCACTGAAAGTGTATCGTCAGACTTTAAACTTCACTGACAACCGCATTCCTCCACGATCATGTCCTCGTGGTGGCGCATGACCACACCGTCGCCTTCATAGTACAGCATGGAGAGGGAGCTGAGGCGTGTCGGCACACATGACGGACAGGTCACACGCTCCGGGTGGTAAAGCTTCAACAAGCTCTGGAAAGAAAGAAAGAAAGCAGCACGCGTTATCGCCCCATAGAGTCTCAATAACTGTCCCTTATTATTTAAACGCTATGAAGTTTTTCATTCTAGAGCGTTTGACATGTTGTAGGCCCGGAAGTAAATGAGAAAAGTATTTTTGCAAATTATAATATCGTTTAAATGTCTCAAGACATTGACCTGAACACTGTTAAAGGGTTCACCCAAAAATTCTGTCATTAATTTCTCACCCTCATGTCGTTCCAAACCCGTAAGACTTTCGTTCATCTTCAGAGCACAAATGAAGATCTTTTTGATTAAATCTGAGAGCTCTGACCCTTCATTGACTACCACTTTGACGCTTCAAAAAGTTCATAAAGAGGTCGTAAAAATAATCCATATGAATTGAGTCCCCCTCGGTAGTAATCGTGTTTCGGGTGGTGGGGGGGTGCCGGTGTGTGGTCCCCCTCGGTAGAAATCGCGTTCGCGGGGGCACTGCGGTGCGATTGAAAAGGGCACTTTCACTTTCAAAGAGGCAGGGGCTCAAGCATAACTTGCAATATTAACTTTTTGAAGCATTAAAGTGGTAGTTGCGTAGCTGTCAATGGAGGGACAGAAAGCTCTCAGATTTCATCAAAAATATCTTCATTTGTGTTCCGAAGATGAACGAAAGTCTTACGGGTTTGGGACGACATGAGGGTGTGTAATTAATGACAGAATCCCTATCCCTATAAGTATCTCACCTGCATATAGGCATGGTTTGTTGGGTTGAAAGACTCATCCAGCGGGCTTGGACATTCTCCTTCGCAGCGGTATGCGTTATAACGCTTCGGGTGCACGATCCATTCATCCCATCCAATTTGATCAAAATCCACCCACATATCAACTCGCCGACAAAGTGGTCCTTGATGTTGCTCTACTCCCGTTGTGTTCCTATCATCCGCTTCAGCTGTCGGAACACGCATCCTTTCGACCCGGTTCCTTTTGTGGCGACGACCTTGAGATGCGTCTGGAGCCCGGTTCAGGAAGACATATTTGGAGTGTGTTACTGTATTGATCAAGCTGGAGGCGCGTTGGCCACTGTGGGCAAATTTGTTTTTGTAGAAAACTACAATCATAACTCGTTCTGCTGTGGGATGCTGAATTTTTCGTCGCCAAATATTTGCAACCAGTTCACTTAAGACTTCTCCGCTTCCAGTGTCCTCTCCATCCTCTGGTGTCGGGACCTGCACGGGTGCCTCCATTCCCTGATTCAGCCAGTGTTCGAGTAGCTCCGTGACGTTGAAAACCCTCCAGGTTGATGTTGGAGTGCCGGGCACTGACTTGATGCTACCCAGAAAAAGCCTCTTATCGCGACAAAACACAGAGTCTGACGCACAATCCTGTTTACGCAGGTGGAAGATGTCCACAATAACGTGTCTGGATGCAGAAAACGCTGGGAGACGGATGCGGAGCTCCGAAAGTTGAATGTTGTCACTCGCTGAGAGGGAAGACATGTCAAAAGTGATGCTCCATCGCTCACCAGTTTGATGACAGTCTGGAAAATAAAGAAAATGTTCATCACCTCTTGCAATTAGCTAATTAAGGCAGAAGAGTGAATAAATAGCAGAGAAACTAATGGAACATATACACAAGACGGAATCAGATGAACGTTACATTGAAACAGATGGTTCATAACCAAGTAGGTAAATGTTAACATATTAAATTACATATTCTGAAAAGATTTAGGCCTGGTTACACTTTATTTCCATGGTCCACTTTAGTAGCTAACTTTGCAACTACATGTCAACTAACTCTCATTAGAGTATTAGTAGACTGTAATAGACTGTTTGGTTATGGTTAGGTGTTGCAGTTACTTATAGTGAGGAGCATCAAAATAAAGTGTTTGCAGATTTTAAGCAGACAGTCTACTAATAAGAGCTAGCTGACATGTAGTTGCAAAGTTACTTATAGTTAGTAGAATGTCTAAAGTGGACCACCGAAATAAAGTGTGACCAAATTATCTTTTTTTTATTTTCCCAATTACAAATTGAAGATCCGTAATATTTGAGGTTTTGTTGTAGGGCCATTCCCATTCGCAAGAATTTCACTTTGGTGTTCATAACAACACTCTAAAAATGACCGCTGGGTTAAAAAATGTATTTAAAAATTTAACCCAACAGTTGGGTTTGTCATATTTGACCCATAGTGAAGTGAAGCATTATGGACACTTGCAGCAACTAAATTTCTAGTAGAAATAACAAGAAGTTATATATAACTTAAGTTATGTAGTTGATGATTCCTATAATAAGTTATAACACTAAAATATACCGGAACACAACACAACTAAGAACGTGTCATGCAGTCGGGTGGGGGGGTTAAACCTATTGTTTAACCAAACAAAACCTATGTAGAATGTCTAAATAACTACATGCGTGTTACTACCATTTCTCAATTATTCTTTTACACTTCCCATTATTTTCTGTGATTATTTAAAAAAAACAAAAAAACATTAATTTGGGTAATGAAGTTTAATCAGTGGCTTTTTTTTTCTCAACAGGTTTTGTGAGATTCACTCAGGTTCTGTCAGAGCCAAATGTCAGAGCACTGTCAGGATGGAGGAGCTGCTTGACAGGAGATGTGTATTGAACCTCGCGCTCTAACAGACGTCTGAAGGGCTAATACACACACCCGTGTACATAAAACAGCCAGCTCTTTAAAGTTGAATAAGCATTGTGACACTACTGAGTTGTAAAATCTGAGGGTCAGATAGCTCAAGAGCGACGGACCTGATAATGAGCACACAACTTCCCCAGATGCGTGGCTTTACTCTTCTATAAAACGCATGTGTTCTTATTGAATATACATCCATCCAGACTTTATCAATGTGCTGTTAACACGAACAAAGGTTCTTTGCACACCAAAAAAAAAAAGCATTTAATTTAAAAAGCATTTTATATTTAAAGTTCTGTGCCGCATCCATGTAGTTTACTTTATTATAGTAAATGCAATAACTGGGTAATAACTGTTAACTACTAATCCTGAACCTACCCCTAAACTTAACCTTAACTCGTGTAGTGTCCTTTTATTACCCAGCACTTTCTTAGTCAAGTGCAACCTTCTTAGACATAAACTTTGGTCCTAATAGTGAATGATAGTCATTTCATGCATCCTACCATTTGCATGGCAATTCATGGTATAGCCTATACTCCCAAGAGTACCATGGTACAACTATAGCACATGCCACATGGATTTACCATGGCACCTTTTTGGTAAGGTGGTAACACTTTGTTTTACAGTGTCCTTGTTACACATGTTATATGTAGTTACTGTAGTATTAACTATAAAGTATGCATGTATTACATGCAACTAATCCTAAGCCAAACCCCAATCCTAACCCTATAGTAAGTTCATGTAGTTAATTATTATTACACAGTACTTATGCATAATTACACTGTAAAACTGTAAAGTGGGTACACTACAGTGTAACATATGTTACATGTAGTTACTAACTATAAATGATCCATAATTACATGCAACTAACCCTAAACCAAACCAAACTCAAATCCTAAACCTATAGTAAGTACATGTAGTTACTTAATACTTAAATGCATGATTACACTGTAACAAGGACACCTTAAAATAAAGTGTAACCCTTTAGATAACACTTTATTTTACTGTCCTGTTCCCCATGTAGATACTATATACTTATTATATTAATTACAATAACTGGGTAATAACTAGGTACTCACCCCTAAACCTAACCCATGTAGTTACCTTATATTACCCAGTCCTTTCGTTACACTTTATTTGAAGGTGTCCCTGTTACAGTGTAAGTATACATTTAAGTACTGAGTAATAATAATTAACTATAGGGTAAGTGTTAGGATGAGGGTTTGGTTTATGGTTAGTTGCCTGTAATTATGCATACACGTGTAACAAGGACACTACCGTACTTTCTTGCACTACAAGTGCACGTACTGTAAAATAAAGTGTAAATGATTTGATTTGATTTTGCATACAAAATAAGTCAAGCGGGTTAAAGCAAGTGCATTGCTTACCTTGAGCAATCAAGCTTAGGACGAAGTCAGCCTGATGAAGAGTTGGGTTGTCGACACTGGCTGGAGTAGTTGGCATCTTCCCGCTGAAGTCTCTGTATAACTGCATCATGTACAGCGGGTACCTCGGATACGACTGGAGACTGTGGTCGGAATATGAACCTACGAAGGCTCTATGATGTCCTCTCATGGGCGCGCCGTTATCGATCTTTACGCAGTCAGCGTGCATCAGAGAAACCACCGAGGTGGCGAACAATATGATGAGCAGGTTTGGCATTGCGAATCAATGAAGTTTTCAATTGCGCGTGCGATTGTATCTCCTGCGCGCCTGTGGTCCGAGTGCTCGAGGTGGCCGGGCTTCGGACAGCGCTTTTAAAGCGCGCAGCTGGCCCCTGATGACCCCTGTCATCCTGTTGTGTCCGCGGAATCCCTGTGATCCATGAGGCACATCAGAGGAGAGCAGAGCTGTCAAGTTCACTGCTTCTGGAAACTGTGCAGGCTTTAAATGCGCGAGGCGTGAGACTCTCGTGCTCTAATGTGCCCGAGACAGCCTTTGATTTTGGGCCACCCAAAGGTTGTTTGTTGATTCAACATTTGTTTTGATATGAATGCAGCACACAGCATTAAATTAAGAATTATTTTAAGGCTATTGCAATATGATTTTTACAGCAAATGTGGTATTTATTTACTACACAAGTAGTCAAACAAGTAGAAAATAATAGGCTATATTAGACATTATTCATCCATCAGCCCATTTGAGTATGTTTGGTAAGGAGTTTGAAAGGAGACTATACAACAGTGCTGCTTGAAAGTGTGTGAACCCCTTGAAGAATCTGAGAAAATGTGAATATTAATTAGTGTGAATAATTATTTAGGCCTGAATATCACATTTGACATAAAAGATGCTTACATAATAGTTCACAAGACAATTTATTAAAATGACCCGTTCAAAATCCACGACTGTTTTTATGTTTTGTGATGGTTGTTCTTGAGTCTCTTGTTAAACTGCCCATTGTTCTCCAGAAAAATCTTCCAGGTTCTGCAAATTCTTCCGTTTTCCAGCATCTTTTGCATATTTGAACCCTTTCCAGCAGTGACTGTATGATTTTGAGATCTGTTTTTTCACACTGAGGACGATTGAGGGACTCAAACACAACTATTAAAGGGATAGTTCACCCAAAAATGAAAATTACCCCATGATTTATGGGGTAAAAAAAGGCTTACATTTTTTTGAGTGTGGAGAATGTTCTTTAAATGGCTTTACATTGTTTAATTTGGTTATTTTAAGGTGTCATTGTTACAGTGTAATTACATATTTAAGCACTGGGTAATATTCATTAACCACATGTACTTACTATAGGGTTAGGATTAGGGTTTGGTTGAGGGTTAGGTGCATGCAGCCTACATAGGCTACTTTTAGCGAATCAGACAGTCTGTCGCTGTCTGGTGATTAAACTATAGCTACTTCCTCATCAAAATACAATAACAGGTTTGGGCGGTTTACCAGTTGAACACAGACAGCATTAGCTTTAAGAAACAGAGCTTCTCAATCCAGAGCACTGAATAAAACAAGATGCCATTTGCCTTCCTCACTTTTGTGCTCTTCACTTCTACCCTGTCTTCAGGTAAGAGAGTTTAAATATTAACTAAAGATTAACAAAAGCTTACATTTTAAATGCTTAATGGTATTAAACAGTATTAAGTTAAAAGTTAAATTAAGATAAGACAGTTGAATTTAAATCTTTTATTTTATTTTTTAAAGCTGGCAGCCGATTTCCTGGAAGCCTATTTTTTAAGTCAATTCCATATTAGCTCAAAATTCTTCACATGCTCTGGTTTCTCTATAGGATGGGCAAGAAATGTAGACCTTCGGGCCACAGCTCCACAAACATCCAGCCTTCCCATGGTGAGTCGTGAGAAAATTTGAAAATTACCACATGCATTTACAGTAACAACTATGCTGATGGAAAAAAAAATTCTATGTGGATCAGTTGTAAGTTTTACACTGTTCATAAACTGAGTATGCTACTACTATCCCATTACATAGCCTATGTTTTTTAATTTATTTCATAAACTACTGGCATGCCAGCATACACCTTGTCTACCTTGACATCGGTTATATTAAAATAGGCTACTTCAAAAAGGAAACGCAGATGCTTTTAAAGGGATAGTTCACCTAAAAATGAGAATTCTGTTATCATTTAATCACCATCAAGTTGTTCCAAACCTGTATGAACACAAAAGAAGATATTTTATTTTTAAGATATTATATTTTTTAGAATATGAGTAACCAAACATGGGCCCCATTGACTTTCATAGTATGGAGAAATGGGGGTCCATCAGCTATTCTTCAAAATATCTTCTTTTGTGTTCAGCAGAAGAAAGAAATTCATACAGGTTTGGAACAACTTGAGGGTGAGTAAATGATGACAGAATGTTAATTTTTGGGTCAACTATCCTTAAACAATGCAAATCCTCATTGAATTCTCAGTATTGCTGCTATAGCGTGAACATTAGCGTGAACTTCTGATTACCATTTTTTTCTCTCGGGTCAAATACTTCTACAGCGGAGCTACAGTATGAAGAGATCACTCGTTTTACTATTTCTTCCATTTGGCTGGAAATTAAACTTGTGGACAGGAACTAGACTAGGGCGTATACATAATCAACCAAATTGACGAAGTTTTTTTTCTAGATTTATCAAAGGTCTAATTTAATTCTCCAATTTAATCACTGTATAGCCTATGTGTACATATGTTTGTTTTTGTCTGTATATCACCTACAAGTTGTTTCTGATTTATATTATATTTATATTTATTAACTATTTGCAAGTTGTAACTTTTCTTATTGCTATTGCAATTAAGGTCTTGCAGTGTTGGGGAAAGTTACTTTGAAAGCAATGTGTTACACTATTGCGTTACTTACTTTTTATTGAAAGTAATGTGTTACAATATTGTGTTTCTTAGTTTCTTTTTATTGAAAGTAATGTTACAATATTGCATTACTTAGTTACTTTGTTTGGAAATGTCAGGTATTTTGTAATTCTTGGTCAGGTTCTGCTCCATTTGGCAAATTCCTATTTGCCACTGACTTATACTAATCTGTATACGGTATAAGTTGCAGGATATTGCCACCCTTTGAATAATAAAATATCATATCATATCAAAATATAAAATCTGAGTGTGAACCTTAAAACAAGATCTGAGAATATGGTAATTTTACACTTCCTTCTTTCTATTAAAGATAGATTTGTCTTTTCCCCGCACAACCCTAAAAAAGAGGTTGTGAGAGTTTGTGGTTTTGTGTTAGAAACTTTATCACATGGTATGCACCATTCTTTTGTGTATTTTACCATGCAGACTAATAAACAAAGCACTGAAATGTACCAAATTCAAATGTGATCAAAGGTTTTATTCAAGTTACATTAAAATAGTTCACACAATATAATCTTAATGACTGTAAGTCAACATTAAATTCCACTGTCATCATCCTTTAGATGAGCACCATGTGCAGCGATTGCAACAAGATGGTACAGTTGTTGACAGAAATGCTCTCCAATCAAGACACTCAGGTGAGATTGTGTGTGTGATGTTTACTAATACTGAGATATTTCTTTATGCCAGACCTGGTAAACGCCTTCTGTACAAAACAGTCTCATAGCAATAATTCATACAAATTTGTATGACCTCCTTTATATGTTTTCATACAATCTACTCGCTCAATCTGGTCATATCTGTAGAGAAGTGAAATTTACAGTAAAATTATTTTCAAACTATAGAGCTAGTTTCACTTTCTTATGCCAGCTGAGTGACGTAATTTCTGAGTTGCTTTTGAATAGAAGCTTCAACTAAATGCCATGTTTATTAAACTCATTGTTATGAATGATATTGATCTTAAATTGTTCCCTCTTCACAGCATCTTATTAAAAATGCTTTGGACAAGTTTTGTTCTAAACACCCCTTCATCCCTTTGTGTATGGATGGAGCAAAGACATATGTGCATTTGGTCGTCAAATATTTCAGTGCATTTGCAGTGAGTACTTCTCCATCATCCCAATTTGACTAAGTATTTAAAACTTAAAATACATAAACATGAGCAATATCTCCTTTACATGAATAATACCATGGCACTGAAAACCAGATGTTTTACCCTCGTCACAGAATCAAAATGGTGACATATGCTCAATGTTGGGACTATGTGCCGTCAAGTCTGAGAGAAAAGCGCCATCAGAGCTTATGGTCGGCCTGGACGAGCACGGCTTACTCTATGCAAAACCCTCAAGAGGAACTAGTCAAGAGGTACGTGTTAGACAGGTCAAAGAATTTGATCATTTTCCACAGCACACCTGACAACCTGTCACAACACACTAGTGTAAAAGAAAATGCCATCATAACAGCACCGCGTCTTTACTTTGAAACATGCAGTGCTGGTGTTTAAGTAATTAAATCATAGCCCTTTAAAATTAATTATCACATTTAAGCAATATTGCAATTCCTGTTTATCCATCCCCATATTTAAAACCTCCTGAAATTAAAGACACTTTAAAGCAGCACCGATGAAACAGTGACTGGATCTTTCAGATGACACGCAGATTATATCAACACTATCTCACGAACAATTCGTACGTATTTGTACGAGGTGGCTAATTCATACGACCTCACCCATTTGTCATTTGTCACAATTTGTCTAAACCGCAGTGACGGGTAGGTTAAGGAGCGGGGTTAGGGGTAGATTATTCGTACGAAATCATACGAATTGGGCAACTCGCCAAATACGTACGATTTAGCAAAAATCTCACAAATTCGTACAAGTGAGGTCGTACAAATTAGCCACTTCGTAAAATACGTGCAAATTGCCGTGAGATCGGGTTGGATTATATCCACATGCAAGTTACTGAACCCATTAAATTAAAGAATGTCATGTGTTCGCACAGCAGGGCTTTGCCGAAAATGCAGTTGAGAGTACTAAAAATGTACGTGTGTGTGAGTTGGTTTAATGCTGTTATCACTGCTGCAAATTCCCATTTATACATAAAAATATAATTTTTGTGCAGCCAGTAGGGCCCTACCCATTGTAGGCCCCTAGGCTTCAGCCCATGGAAGCCTGTGCGTTAATGCGCCCCTGGGGGGCGTTATTGGTCTACACATCTTCTGAAAGAGTACTTAATCTCCAGATCAAAACACAGATGAAAAAGGAGCAGAAACAAGCGATAAAAGCATATACACATTGTAGTCTTTAATAAAAAAATGTTGTTTAAAATGTTGCTTTTTTATGAAACTTACCCACATTTAAGTGTTGATAAAAAAAAGAATGCATGAAGATAGAATAAAACAGCTTTTTTCTTCTTCTTCTTTATTTTGATATATTTGATTTTCATACAACAACATATTCTGTGGCCCATGAAAATTTTTTGAAAATTATAAAAAATGCTGGCGGTGACTGGCAAATTTAAAAAAATAAGTAAATAAATACTGGCGTGGAAACAGTTAAACTACTGCATTAAAGTTCTCTCTCTTCGCCATAACTTAGACATGCACACTCATGCGTGCGTGGGAACAGACAAAAAGAAAAAAAGTAACAAACCACATTACTTTCAACTTTCATTTGCACAGTTGCTTTTATAACCTGTAATATTACATCGCTCTAGGGGTCAGGAAATAGTGCTCAGAATATCATAATATTCTAAATGTGTTTTTAAAAGACACTAAAGGTGTATGTTAGTATGTTGTTGAATGCATTACTACATTAAACACGTGCAAAACAATAACTTCTCAGTAAAAAAAACACCTGTAGGGCCTGGAGGAGAGCCAGCCTCAGCCAGGTGAGGAAAAGCAATGCAAAAGTAATGTAAAGCATTACTTTCCACAAAAAGTAACTGTTACTTTTTTAAGGAGTAACACAATATTGTTATACATTACTTTTAAAAGTAACTTTCCCAACATCTCATCTGGTTGATCATTTATATCATCGATATCTGTAAACTATCCTACGCAACTGCTCATTGAGAACTATAAGCCATTAAGTTATTATAAGCTTTAACTGCAAAGCTGCTTTGTGTAGCCTATTGTGAAAAGCGCTATGCAAATAAATTGGACTTATTTAATGATTGGTTGGTAAATATGCAATATTAATTTGTTTATTTAGGAAACAAAATTTGTTGTACATGCAAGTATCTTTAAATCTGAAAAGAAAAAGTTTGAGACCATGCTACTAGTTTGAGTAGGTCTACTCATAAAACACTAGATAAAGCTCTTTTCTGATATTTATGGATAACTCAACATATGATTGCCATGACTCAAGTTCTGCTTTGTTTCTTAGGTTCATATCAATCCCATCTGCACCTTCTGTCTGTTCTTCATAAAGACAGTAGAGAGCATGTTGCCAAAAGAGAGAACTGAAGTAAGACATCTTTACTAGTTAATGTTCATAATTTAATTCAATAGCAAAGCACCTGAATATTAAATGCTCCTGGGTTATTTTCCATTTTGTCTGTCTTGTTTTAGGAGATGATAGAGAACCTTCTGGAGAAAATCTGTGATTATTTGCCTGGCCATTATAAGGACACGTGCAACACCTTCGTAGAAACATATGCAAAGAAGCTCATCGAGCTCCTGTTGTCCTCTCTCCCTCCACATGCCATCTGCACCGCACTGGGTCTGTGTCTCTTCCCAGAGACACCAATGTCATGTAAGTATTGTGAATGGCATCAGCGCAACAATTTACTGTTTTACGTTTTGGCAAATTGGTGGCTCATGAGATCAGGGACCTAGTGGACCTTTGTTTTTTGAGCACATGTGCTCTTGTGGTGACATGAATTTCTATGATTCCATTCCTATGTTTCGTAACGATCTGCCTATGAACCAAATACAAATCACATCATACAAATTAATATGAATCGCCACTTTGTAAAATAATCTCATGAGATTGGGTCTCAATTAATCGATTTGACAGCACTACCTTTTGGACCTATGCCATGAATACGAATCACATCATACAAATACGTAATCAACGCCTCATAAAATAGTTGTTTTCTTAAGATTGGGTTGATCAGTCTTATCACATCAAATGTCAGATTCAAATTGTGGCAATCAATACAAATCTGGAAATTTGCACAATACAACCTAATTAGCGGTTCAGGCATAGCGTTGAAACCTAATTGTAATCGTTAGAATTTCCAAGAATCAGCATTCTCCCCTAGTACCCATCCCATCTACAACATCACCAAGGCTCGCCCTGATTGGCCTGATGGTGGTGCTACAGCGATCAAAAGTATGTAATGGCTCATAACTCCTAAACCATTCGTCAACCGTCACCCGCAATTTTCTATTTTGGATTGTTCAAAAAGACTTTTGCGAACTAGTCCTAGGTTTTTCACCTGCTCTGAACCAAACCTGTGCAGAAAGATTCTTTGGACTCTGATTGTCAATAATTATAAAAAAAATTTTTTTTTTAAAATTGATTAATGTCTGCGATGGGACGCCAAAACATTAGAAGTGGGAATGAGATCATTTCACCAAACTCGGTACACCTGTGTACGGGCTCGGTCTGTGGTCGCATGAAAAAGGATGTGGCGACTGGACACTTGGTGGCGCTATTAAAAAAAAAAAAAACACAAAAACAGCTATAGCTACGATTGATTTGAAAACTGGCATGCAGTGTCTTTGTCCACGGTGCCGCGATTGACTACAAGGACATTCGCATATCTCGAAAAACACGGCTGCCGTCGGCCAATGAAGTTCGAGCGACTGTCAGACAAGGTTAACGGAGGCTGATTGGAGCGAAACTCGCTGGGCCTGTTTGATGCACGGCCCTAGAGGCCTGTGAAAAATTCAAAAGAAATTGGCCTCCTTCGCATTTTTCACTTGCATATAGGATCGTTTTTTCGCACATGCCCACGACATTCATACCATATGATAGAACTCCTCACTCTGAGCAGCTCTACCTCTAGGACCATCGCTGCCCATCGAATCATTCTTTAAATATTGGAGATTATTTCAAAAACCTACTTGTGAACTAGTCCTAGGGTTTTCGCTCAAACTCAAAACCTCAAATTCTCTGGACTCACTAGGTCAATAATTATCAACAAAAAAAAGCACTTTACCCTTTGGATATCAGGGTCATTTAGAAAATGGGCGTGGACAAATATACCCAAAAGCCTATAAATCCTAAATGAAACTTCACAAAAGTAGGTGAGCACATGCGACATGATTCTAAACAAGCATGCAGACTTATGGAGATCAGGCCATAGGTGGCGCTATAGCTGTTAAAAAGCTTTAGAAACCATGTATTTCCTTAGTAAATTGCCTGTATTGGCTGTAAACGGTCATTTCCATCAATTATTTAAGTGGTTACAAGCTTGCTAAAGAAAACATACCTTTTTATGCATGTGATTAAAGGCCTTATGCACTTGAACCCCGTTAATAGCATGCAAATCACTCGCACATGCATGGGCACAAAAAAAAAGGAGACAGGGATAGCTGGAGGTCGGAGTAATGGATGTGCTGAAAGGTGAAATGCTACAACAGAAACTAACCCCTAACCCTTCACAAACAGTTGTAAAGACCTTTCGGCACACCCATTACTGCATGCCGACTGTGTGCATGGACATCAACAGACTGTGCTGATGACAAAAAACATACTTCAGTGGGAACCTCCAAAGATCTGTTTCCAAGTGCCGGCTGGGACCATGATCGGACCTTCGGGTGCTGAATGTGACTGTGATACTTAATGTTCAGATATTCTGACGTGACGCTTGCCATGGAAGGTTTGAGAATACTGACTTTAGTTTCACAGACTAGAACTGATTGAAGAATCGTTCTTAATGTTTGTAAATGACTATGATTGTGCTTTATATGAATTATGCACATCCTCTCCAGTGTCCACAGTGCAAACAGACTGTGATTTCTGTAAGATATTGGCGGTCCTCTCCCAGTTTCATCTGGGTCACAACGCAACTGAGATCCAGACCGCTGACCTGCTCCCGAAGATATGCCACCTCCACCCTAATGCTATTCCTCAAGTAATGATCACACGCACAAAACATCAGAACAAGCCTTTTACAAAATCTGTGCAAAATAGTGAAAATTCTCCTTGCTCTATCTTAGTGTGAAGGGTTTGTGAAGCTTCATGGTCACAGGCTTCTGAAGAGTGATGGGAAACAACCATCCATCACCGCATGTCAGGTAATAACTGCTTAAGTTTATCACGATTACTTAGTTCATTTAAAAAAAAGACTTTACTTTGGGGTTGTTGAACGGACTGGAGAGAATCACAAGAGATTCTGCCATTAAGTAACTTTTTTTATGTGTTCTGTCAACAGGAAGATTACCTTTGCAGAGGACACAAGTGAAAGCGATCAATCGAATAAGATTACAAATCAGAGAAGCGACATTTTTTTTGTATACTTGATCAAGCTATTTGTATCCACTTCCTTGTCACACACAAAATCAAGGGCAATTTTGAGACAGATGTTTGAGTGCAGGTAATGACTGTTAAATCTGCTTTAAATGACCTTTATTTAGAAAACAGTTTTAATATAATCTTTCATAATTACTTCCTATCATTTATGTGTTGTATCCGTAGTTCCATAATCCAAACCACACTGTGTAAACATGCAATAAACTAGTGAACTTAGCCTACAGGACATTTTTACATGGCATGCATTGTGTGTAACATTACATGAAGCTATTACATCCTCATTTTTGTGTTGAGATGATGCATGACAAACTCAAATGCATATTTTAAGGCATTGTAAGCAATTAATTGAGAGAAAAGCAGCTTTAGGCAATAATGAACTCTTAACAGTGACAATTCAAATTAAGGCCTTTTACAATTATCTTCACTAACGTAGCTAAATCTATCAAAAAAACAAACCACTATTTTAACTTTTACTGTCGTTTGTGGTAATGCTGTATGAGAACACTATGTATCCTATTATGAACTTCACCGCCAATCCCATAAACACCTCTTTTCAATTTTGATTGCATTTAAATTTAGAGCAACTTTAAAGTTTCCACTTTAATGTTGGAGGTTTTGGTCTAGCTGCTTATTCACAATACTTGTTTTCTAAAGAGCTGAATGAAATACAATGTATATAGTTTTGAAAACTTTAATAAAAAGGTCTCTTGAACTGCCAAACTTCATAGGCAAAGGAACGTTCACAATCAAACCAAACATAATTTTTAAAATCACAGAAACAGAAATGCGTCATGTTCACCTTACAGATTTCTTAGCATCCTTACATTAAAAATAAAACATCAGGATTTAAAGGGATAGTACATCCAAAAATTAAAATTCATTTGCTCACCCTCGTGCCATCCACAATGTATATGACTATCTTCAGTCCATATAATGCCATTGAATAGCTAAAGCTCGTTTGACACTTGAAAAACCACACACAGTGATCGTGATGGTGATCCATACAACCCCAGTGGATGAATCAATGTCTTCTAAAGCCAAAAGATAGGTGTGTGTACGTGTAAGAAAACTGCTAATATTTTTTACTTTATGAATCAATGCTGTTGCGTCACAACATCCCTCTCAAGAACGCTCGTATGACAGTAGATTGGAAGCATTGATTTATAGTCTTAAAAGTTAAAAATATTAGTATTTTTCTTACACACAGCTATTGTTTGGCTTCAGGAGACAGATTCACCCACTGGGGTCGTATGGATCACTGCCACGATTGCCGTGTTTTGGTTTTTCAAGCATCAAACAAGCTTCAGCCATTCAAATGGCATTTCATGGAGTCAAAGAGATGGATTATTTTCCTAAATACTTGTGTTTATCTAAAGAACGTAAGTCATATACATCGGGCATGGCATGAGGGCGAGTAAATGAGAGAATTTAGATTTTTAGGTGAACTATCCCTTTAAGGTCAATGTCTTCACTCATCAACTTTCACTCATCTCGTCGTTCTTGAAGAAAGGGTTCCAGTGCAGAGCGCTTGGTGTTTTGCATTCAGGCCTGAACAGGAACAATGCATTTCATTTACATATCACCAATGCTGTGTTTTTGGGCATCCTATGCCCCTGTATGGCTTTCTGCTCCATCATCTTTATCTTGTCTCTTCCAAATCTGCAAAAGAAGAATTATGTGAAATAAGGCTAGGTGGTGATGCCTCAAAAGCAACATTTACATGATTTATAATAGAGATCTGCAAGACGTATACATATATAACCTTTTGGATTGCAACGACTACAATATCCATCATATATATATATATATATATATATAATTTAATAATACAAATCCACAAAAGTACTTGAATTTCAGTCAACGCTTCCTCAAACATATTTGAAAAGACCTGTGCATTCTTCATTAGGGGCTTTCGCACCGGGTAGTTCTAGTAACTTTTTAGGCACTAGCCATCAGGGCAGGTCCCCGAGAACTAAATGTCTAGGGCCATTTTCCTGGTTGCATTCGCACCAACAGTAGGAACTCTGAAGTGATGTAAGCCACGCTTGTTGTTGTGACTTATTTTGACGGCGCTGAGAACGCCCGAGCCTAAGCACACAGCGCTCCCATTCTCTGACTTCATTCATTTATGATCTGTTTAACAGTCCTGTCTAATGCGTTAGTAGATAGAACTGTTATACAAAGAAAGTAGACCGTATATGAAAAAGTATTAGCGTTTGCCATGTGGTTGATGCTCAATGTTGCTAGCTGAGCAGAAATACATAACCATGTTTCACTTGGTCCCCTCAAAGTCGCATTGGATTTTCTCTTTAGCGTAAAGGTTGAGAGGTCCATCTATCACTGTTTCCGATGTTCATAGAGTTAGTTTCTGGAGTAAACATATGGGCTATAATCTGTGTGTGTGTACACAGCTTTTTAAAAATGGCAGGCGCTGATGTTTCTCGTGCGTTTGGCCTATCAGCATCACTGTAGTTCCTGTTGTGCTGGGTTAGCTAATTTAGTTCCACGAAAAGGCGTTTCTAGAACTAAAATAATTGTTCCAAAATCTTTGCTTTGACAGGCTGTATTGAACTCCTGAAACAAACTCCACTTCGCTTGGCCTGATTTTGTTTGAAATGAAGTCACTAGTTTGTTCTTCAATTTAGCTTGAAGTACATCATGGCATTAAAATGGAATCTAAATAAAGTGTAATACAATTTTCATGTAATATCCACTTGCCAAAAAGCTTTAATCCAAATCAACTTTATTGCCGAACAAAAGAGGAAAGTAATAAGTAGCAAACCTGTATGTAGGCCTCTGAGAGTGTGATCATCTGTGGAAGGATATCAATCACCTGCAGGTCCTGAAGCTCATACCACTTCCCTGTGCCCTGTCAAACATAAGAAAGCAGACATATTATACAAACCATTCCCATAATAAAGCTGGTGTGTTTTGAATGGAATAAAGTTTTGGTGACACACTCACATGATGCAGAACATGAATTCTATAGGAACCCTCAGTGGGTTTTCCATCATGAACAACATTGGCCACCAGGTCGTAGGTGGTGACCTTCTCAGTAGCCTGCGCCTCTTCCGTGAGGTACTCGCGCAAATCAACATTCCTGTTGTGCATAAGTGTTTTCACAAGAACATTTCAAAATACATTCACAGAGAATATAGAAATGTCTAAAAGAGTGCAAACTTCATTTATCCTGAGCAACGGCGGTCACATACGTGATGGGGAAGTTGACGATGGTTGGGTTCTTTTCGACAAAGAAGTTGTTCTTTGTGAATCGTTTGATGCAGAAGATGAGGTATGGGGGAAGTTTGGTGAGCTGGAACTTTTTCAGAAAGTTCTCTTTGTAGGTCTTGTACTCCTGTGACAAAAACGTCAAAAGTTTATTATACATAATTGGCTGTAAACTGTAAAAGTAGCACATTCAATATAAGGGGTTTTCCCTCTCAGTCTTCACAAAAACCATTAATCATTGCATGGCTAGTGCTTCAACATTTGGGGACAAATAAACAAGCTGGAGAAAATATAAATTATATAAAAAGTATAATATTAAAAACACTTAGTAATAAGGTTTCATAACTACTAAGAATTCTACAGCATTTAAATCTTAGTTCATGTTTATTTTAATTTATACTAATACCGTATAAAATTTTTTAAACTAATTTGTTAACATTAGTTAATGCACTTTAAACTAGCATGAACAAACAATAAACAGCTGTATTTTTATAAACTAACATTAACAAAGATGAACAAATACTGTAACAAATGTATTGATAGTTCATGTTAGGTAATACATTAACTAATGTTAACAAATGAGACCTTACTGTAAAGTGTTACCAAAAAAGTAAAGCTATGTACACCGATCAACAAACTGTGATGCACTGTGTATTCTGACACCTTTCTATCAGAACCAGCATTAACTTCTTGAGCAATTTGAGCTACAGTAGCTCGTCTGGTTGATCGGACCACACGGGCCAGCCTTCGCTCCCCACGTGCATCAATGAGCCTTGGCCGCCCATGACCCTGTTGCCGGTTCTCCACTGTTGGAGCACTTTTGATAGATCCTGACCACTATAGACCGGGAACACCCCACAAGAGCTGCAGTTTTGGAGATGCTCTGACCCAGTCGTCTAGCCATCACAATTTGGCCCTTATCAAACTCGCTCAAATCCTTACGCTTGACCATTTTTTTTCTTACTTCTAACACATCAACTTTGAGGGCAAAATGTTCACTTGCTGCCTAATATATCCCACCCACTAACAAGTGCAATGATGAAGAGATTATCAGTGTTATTCACTTCACGTCAGTGGTCATAATGTTATGCCTGATCGGTGTATATTGTATCATTTAAAAAAAAAATATGTTCGTTGGTTGTTTTCCCATGAAAATATCATTAAAAACATTTTGAAAAAGCCAAAAGGCTCTTCTGGTGTTATTTTGGTATTAATAATTATTATAGTATTTATTAATGTTTTGATTTTTAGTTTAAGCTAAGATTTAGTCATTTATGTGCTTTTATCATTTTTATTAGTTTTTTTTTTCTTTTAAATATTTATATTTTTTAGCTTTATTTTTTTTGTCAGTTTTAATAATTTTAGCTCTTCAACTTAAAATATAAATATAAGATGAAAAAAAAAAAAAGGTACCATTTCTATTTTTCATTTATTTCAGCTTTAAGGAAAATGATTTTGGTAACACTTTACTTAAAGCCTTTATGTACAATGCATTATAAAGGTGTTCAAAATGTATTATAAGTAATTGTAACCAAAGTTAAAATGCATTTGAATTTATGAATTTAAAATTGCAGAATCCTTGTTCGGTTGTCTGAAATCGGTTGTTTGTCATGTGTTTCAATGCATTATACTTTCTAAAGGTGTAACAATGAATAGATACGTTTTATAATGTATTATAACTGAGGTTACAATTATTCATGAGACCATACAATAAACAAAAAACAAAACAATAAATAATTCAGAATCTGGGGGGGGGGGAAGTAAATGCACACCTTCTCAGTGTTTCCATTGAACTTGCCCAGGATGTTGAAGAGAGGAACCTGAGGAATGATGAGCTGCTCCTTCTCATCTTTGTAGAGCGGTGCAGTGGGCAGGTCAAGGGTCAGGTACAGGAAAGTGGACTCGGACATCTCCTCCTGGTACTCCTCCTTAAGGAGAAGAGCTTCTTTCTCTTCAGCAGGCTGGGAGAAAACAAGGACGGAAACGTATGAAACAACAATCCCATGACCATACTCTCATGTATCAGTAAATAATACAGAAAAATGGTTTAAATGGTTTAGCAAGCACAAATCAGATTACAGTAAGAAACTGTCCAGCAGACACCTACCAAATCTGGATGGGGAAGCTTCTTTGAGAAGATTCGCATTGACCCCTGAAACACCTTGGTGAGTATGGCTGCAGAAGAGAAAAATTATTTCACCCTGTACTTATGAAGATTGAGATTGAAGACTGAGAACAACTAGCACAAACACATCAGAATCACACAAAACAAAACTCACATGATTTCTTCTTTGTCCCACCAAGAGCACCATGTAATGCATTCAGGAACCAGGACAGAAAGTCAACAGCGTCCCCTAGAGGGCAAAAAGCACAACACTGGTTTAAAAAGTGCAAGTTCCTGTTTTATGACAATGACAGACTGCTGTTTGAGCAACATACTACTATACTAACTTTAGATATACAAAGAATGCACACTCATATTACTTATGTATGGGAGAAAGTGCAACACGAAATATGGCGGAATACGCCCCCGCCTTCTAAATAAAAGACCCAATCGCTGATTGATAAAGTCATCGCATCACTGCAACTGCCATTAGAAGCTCTGGTTGCTATAAAAACAGTCCTTGTTCTGAGATGTGCATCTAGCCTGAAAAATAAGCATTTCTAACACTTTATAAGCACAAGAAACAACATTTATGGAACAGTTCATGTCAGAATTTGTTGCCAATTTAAAATGTAAAATTTTAAACAAACTTTTTAGAGTGTCATACCTCTATACCACTTAGACTGCAGTCACAGCTTTTTCAATAAGAGACAATATGTGCCCCCTTAAATCAATTTTCCAGAGCATTTTTTACCTTTATAAAATAAAGAATGCTTTAAATAAAAATAAAAAAATAGAGAAACAAGCAATGTTGATAAAAATGAAGTGATACTCTTAAAAAAAAAAAATAGAATAAATAAAAGAAGCAATACTTTTAAATTAAAATCGCCATTAGGTGGCGGTAAGTCACTGTCTTTATGAGTGAGTCATTGAGTCATTCATTCAGTAATGAAGCAAGTCCCTATATTTAAGAATGGGTCATTGAATCATTGACTCTCCCGGTTCGTTCAGAGTCGCAGATTTGTTCACGAAACACCACTGTGCAGGCCTTCGTTGGAACTATTACTTTGTTGCAAAATAGAGCAAAAAAATTTTTTTTTTATTGACAATACCGTGTATAAAACGAATGAAGATTACCCCATGATTTACTCACCCTCAAGTCATCTTAGGTGTATATGACATTCTTCTTTCAGACGAATAAAATCAGAGTTATATTAAAAATGTCCGGCTCTTTTAAGCTTTATAATGGAAGCAAATTGTTGCTCCGTTTTTGAAGTCCATAAAAATGCTCCACACGGCCCCGGGTGTTAATAAAGGCCTTCTGAAGCGAAGCCATGCGTTTGTGTAAGAAAAAATCCATATTTAAGACTTTATAAAGTAAATTATCTAACTTCCACCAGATCGCCTTCCGTACTCAACTTACGGAAAAAGTGTAGTGCCTCTCGCAGTTCAAAACGCTTACACTACGTCTGACGACATTGCACACACAGTTAAGTTTTTTTCCGTCTGGCGGACGCTAGATATTTTACTTTATTAATTTTTAAATATGGATATTTTTCTTACACAAACGCGCCAGAAGGCCTTTATTAACCTTATTGAGGGTGAATAAATCATGGGCTAATTTTTATTTTTGGGTGAACTAACCCTTTAATATTACCCTTGAACTGTTTTGTAAAATGAATGTCACATTTTCCATCGTGTGGATATTCGGGAAACATTGCATTCTTACTTGTATAATATATGATCAAAATTAAAAACAAGAATTCACACAGGGTATGTTTTTGTATCGAAGAGAGTTTGAATCATAAATCGATCTCTATGTGCAGTCTGTGTCTATATTTGTTCTTCATGCTAGTAAGTGATAAATCCCTACTTTTACAAAGGTATATTATTGAGAACGCAAGTAATGTAGCGTCATTTCCTAAGGCAGCACAGCAACCTATAATATGCACGCTGCTTGTGTGGATGCAGTCAGTTTTGACCGCGAAAGATAGGTAATTTACGGCACGTATTTGCGGCATTTTACCTGCTAGAAATAAATGCTCAATTTTAATGTTATTTTAAGGTGGGGTAGAATTAAACAAGTAGCAAAACTCAACATTTTCTTTGCGTACCCCCTCTGTCACCTCACGTACCCCCAGTTTGAGAACCACTGTGTTATTTCATTGTGAACGTGGCAAGCCGTTTTTGAGAGTTCAGGATTCCCTCATTCATGTAGGATATCTGATAAGCTGCCCGGAGGTGTTGCAAATATGGCTGCCGAGTAAACAGACTTTCCTTGAAAGGGACTTTGATACTACTATACCACTTACTGAATTAAACATGCAACCTAGAACCTAAGATACCAGCTTAAGAAATCATTTAGCCAGGGCACTGTATATGCGGTACAGTATGCAGTAGTGCTGGGCGGTATACCGGTTCATACCGAATACCGGTGTTTATTTTTGTTATGATATAAATTGATTATACCATAATACCAGTATATGTCGCTTAAACAACGTTCGGAACACGGTGCAGCGCGACACTGTTTGAGAGAGATCCCTTTTCACTGTTGCACTGTAGTAAGGACACAGCTGAGATCACATTACAGCCTATGATTACAGCTGAGAATTCAAACAACACGTGAGATTAACACAATGAGATTAACAACGCACACCACATGGATCATATAGATCAGATATAGACCAGAGCAAGCACGTTTACGTTTTTTATGGACACATTTCATATACTCTAGTGCCCTAAACATGAACCAGCAGCGGATATGTGCACATATTTAATCACGCCTTCATTAAATATATGTGCAAACAGGGACACTGATACTACAGCCGTACGTCTGATCACGACCGCGATTATTCTGCTACACCGAAGACAATGATGTAAGCTAATACACTGACAATTCAAAGAAGAATAAGCAAAAAAGTAACTGCTTTATTCTTTCTGTGTTAAACTTGCGTGTCATTTGTTCAGAGACTGTAGTGCTCTTAAAATGTACTGAAAATATCCTTAGACCTTTTAAACGTTCTTCCACGCTTCTCCCTCATTTTGGCAGTTTGTTTTTATATAGAGTTAGTTTTTTAAAATGCTTAAGGTGCCATCAACCCTGTGTTTTTTTTTCTCTCCGTGGTCATATTTTAATATTCATGTGTCTGTAATGAGTGTGTTGCAGGTCTGTGTTTTATTGGTTGTTGTCTCCCCTCAGCATTATTTTGTGGGGCTTTGCAAACCAGTATTAATTCTAGTGTGGAATTTTTCTACAATATTCACTCAAGACAGTAAAATAGGGCATTCTATTGAATCTACTGCAGTAGATTCAATAGAATCTACTGCAGTAGATTCTATTGAATCTCTCATCTCTCAATCATCATCTCTCAATCAGTAGAGAATGTGGTTAACACCCTGTCACGCATAGGGGGAAAAAAAATACCGTCATATACCGTGAAACCAGTATAATTTAGAAAAACACAGCGATACCGATCATACCGCCCAGCACTAGTATGCGGTACATCAGTATTCATGAGGATGTGGTGATATACCTTGCTTAGTGATCTGAAAGTTCTTTTTACTGCATAACACCACAGCCTGCAACATTTCATGCGGCGACACGTGGGCTTTGAAGTTCCGCGGGTTCCACAGCTTGCGCATGAGCTCCCCAAAACGCTGCACCAACAGAAACATGATGTCACCCGGCGGCCGACGAATTCCTCGATAGTTGTCCTCCTCGAGGAAGTAGTTTCGCAAAGGGGGCACATTTGACAGCGCCTTAGGAAAAAAAAGTGGTGACATAGTATACTCAAAAAATATTTAGGCTTAAATTTAAGATGTATGTATTTGAATTGCATATAAAATTTTCATTTATTTGGATTACAGTTAACAAACGTATAAACTTGTGCATATTTTACCTGCAAAACCACATTAGCATAATCATTGGCCTTGATATTATTGAGACCCACAATTCCAGGCAAATATGTTGTGCCATCGTAGGCTCTGTACAGCTTCCCCTGCTTATCCAAACCAGAGATGTGCTGTTTGGTGAATGTGGGTTTCAGCACATACTGAAACAAAGAAATTAAATAGAACTGAATCAGAGAAGGTTAAACAATCATGGTACAAGAATAACATGACAATACTATAATTACACTTCAAAAAGATGGTAGAATAAAATAGCAATGATATATTGACAATCAACTGATTAAAGGAAACCCGCATCTCACCGTAATGTCCTCTAATGAGGAGTCAATGATCTCGTAATTGTCTGGCAGGCAGTAGAACTTTAACGTGTGGAGATTCAGGAAAACGTGGTGTGTGAACTGAACGCTGTGGATGTACGCATGAGACTTCTGACCTCGACCTGACAGGAACAAAATAAGCCAAAATATTAGCCTAAACAGTGTGCTTCAAATCTACATTG
Source organism: Rhinogobio ventralis (assembly GCA_039654625.1). Taxonomy (NCBI): domain Eukaryota; kingdom Metazoa; phylum Chordata; class Actinopteri; order Cypriniformes; family Gobionidae; genus Rhinogobio; species Rhinogobio ventralis. The sequence continues at coordinate 47,217,301 of CM077194.1, forward strand.
TAGACACATTCAAGTCACTTTGATTATTTAGCTCATGCAAGTATTTCCATTTAGAGATACAGATGGCCTCATAGTATGAAAGCTCGTTTCTGCCACAGAAAAAAAAAAAAAAAAGCAAAAAGTTAATTGCGACATTCTCTCAATTCTGACAATTTTACTTGCAATTGTTTATATCTAAAAATTGTTTCTATCCTGCAATTATGATGAACAAATTTAAAATTTGCTGGCTATAAACTGACAATTTTGTGAGATAAAAGGTCACAATTAACTAGTTTTTTTTATTCCATGGTGCAAACAAGCTTCCATCCATAGTCAACAGACATGGAAAGCTGCATATCAGCTGCTTTAACATGATTATCAGGTTAACTGACTCATAACGTGTGCAACCGAACTCACACAGTGTACGCCCACCTTTAGTGCAAATTTTCTGAAGGCACGATCACGTTATATGATGAACAGATTTAATTTGTAAAACGGAAGCTCAAGCATGTTCGCTGAACGTGCGAGAACCAATGAGGTTCATTCTCGTGTTACGCAGCACGTTTGAGCTTCAGCAAGAACCAATGAGGTTCATTCTCGTGTTAAGCAGCACGTTTGAGCTTCAGCAAGAACCAATGAGGTTCATTCTCGTGTTAAGCAGCACGTTTGAGCTTCAGCAAGAACCAATGAGGTTCATTCTCGTGTTACGCAGCACGTTTGAGCTTCAGCAAGAACCAATGAGGTTCATTCTCGTGTTAAGCAGCACGTTTGAGCTTCAGCAAGAACCAATGAGGTTCATTCTCGTAATACGCATCACATTTGAGCTTCAGCAAGAACCAATGAGGTTCATTCTCGTGATACGCATCACATTTGAGCTTCAGCAAGAACCAATGAGGTTCATTCTCGTGATACGCAGCACGTTTGAGCTTCAGCAAGAACCAATGAGGTTCATTCTCGTGTTACGAATCACGTTTGAGCTTCAGCAAGAACCAATGAGGTTCATTCTCGTGTTACGAATCACGTTTGAGCTTCAGCAGGAACCAATGAGGTTCATTCTCGTGTTACGCAGCACGTTTGAGCTTCAGCAAGAACCAATGAGGTTCATTCTCGTGTTACGCAGCACGTTTGAGCTTCAGCAAGAACCAATGAGGTTCATTCTCGTGTTACGCAGCACGTTTGAGCTTCAGCAAGAACCAATGAGGTTCATTCTCGTGTTACGCATCACATTTGAGCTTCAGCAAGAACCAATGAGGTTCATTCTCGTGTTACGCAGCACGTTTGACCTTCAGCAAGAACCAATGAGGTTCATTCTCGTGTTAAGCATCACGTTTGAGCTTCAGCCAGAACCAATGAGGTTCATTCTCGTGTTACGCAGCACGTTTGAGCTTCAGCAAGAACCAATGAGGTTCATTCTTGTGTTACGCATCACATTTGAGCTTCAGCAAGAACCAATGAGGTTCATTCTCGTGTTAAGCATCACGTTTGAGCTTCAGCCAGAACCAATGAGGTTCATTCTCGTGTTACGCAGCACGTTTGAGCTTCAGCAAGAACCAATGAGGTTCATTCTTGTGTTACGCAGCACGTTTGAGCTTCAGCCAGAACCAATGAGGTTCATTCTCGTGTTAAGCAAGAACCAATGAGGTTCATTCTCGTGTTACGCAGCACGTTTGAGCTTCAGCAAGAACCAATGAGGTTCATTCTCGTGTTACGCATCACGTTTGAGCTTCAGCAAGAACCAATGAGGTTCATTCTCGTGTTACGCATCACGTTTGAGCTTCAGCAAGAACCAATGAGGTTCATTCTCGTGTTACGCATCACGTTTGAGCTTCAGCAAGAACCAATGAGGTTCATTCTCGTGTTACGCATCACGTTTGAGCTTCAGCAAGAACCAATGAGGTTCATTCTCGTGTTACGCATCACGTTTGAGCTTCAGCAAGAACCAATGAGGTTCATTCTCGTGTTACGCAGCACGTTTGAGCTTCAGCAAGAACCAATGAGGTTCATTCTCGTGTTACGCAGCACGTTTGAGCTTCAGCAAGAAGTTTGTTCTCGCACATTGAGCTTCTGTTTATGTTCGCTGATCAATGTTTATATGTGAATAAAAGCCTAAATTGAATCTTTTTATCATACAAAGCCATCATGTCTCTTCAGAAAATTTGGACTAAACCGCTCAATTCATATGGATTAGGTTTTATGATCTCTTTATGAACTTTTTGAAGTGTCAAAGTGGTAGTTGTGCAGCTGTCAACGGAGGGATAGAGCTCTCAGATTTCATAAAAAATATCTTCATTTGTGTTCTGAAGATGAACGAAAGACTTACAGGTTTGGAATGACATGAGGGTGAGTAATTAATGACAGAATTGTTTTATTTTGGTGTGAACTAACCCTTTAACTATATCAGGACTATAATGGGCATTTCAGGATGACAAAGAAATTGATAATTTGGAAAAACTGAAAAATCGTAAACTGTAAAAATAAGGATATCTGTCAAACTTACCTTGGAAATATTTCCCACAGATCAGACAGGCATAGACGTTAATGTGTGAAAGAGTGATTGAACAAAGCTTCTCGAAGTCGAAATCCAAAACACTCCTAAAGAAAACAAAAGAGTGAGTGTTATACTAGAAGGGCAATATTGGGTTACAATAATAGACATCATTAGTCATATTAACGAACCTATTGATAGTATCCAGATATGGACAATGGCGGCTTCTGCGATCTTCAACATGACCACGACCGACTTTCACACGCACCTCTGAAAATTAAGCAAAGACCACATATGAAAATCATGTTGTTTTCAGGTCCACGTTAATAAAATCCACACCTGCAGATGTCTATGATGGAGATTTCTCAGACAGAGATACAATACTTGACATCAAAGCAGATATTATCATCAGTGTTACACAGTTGAGAACATAAACATACAATCTCCTGGAGATGAATCGCTAGTTTAGCGAATAACAGTTAACGTATGTTAGCAGCTACGTTGAAATTACGTTACGGCCTCCAGATTCAAACCGATTTCAAGCTAATAAACGCTCCATATTTACCTTCATCTTCGTCTTCATCAACGTCCCTCTCTCGTTTTACGCCTGCGATCATTTTACGTTTAATAACAAATCAAATTCAAGTCAACACACGGTTGAATGAACACTCTTCAAACGCCTACAGCGAGTGTTACAAAAATCCCGCGTCCACTTCCGCTCTAAAATTGGGTGGCCAAGAGCACATTAACTCGGGGTCGATGCGAAATCAAACACTGGATAGGTCTTTACTGTACTTTCTCGACTAGCCACTTTTTATTGCATGATGGATGTATCTTTTTAAAACAAAAATACGCGCTAGTGGATTTTAAGAAGAGCAATATACAAGTGGAAAAAAACAAACAAACAAACTCGACAACTAGGAGTGTGGTTTTTATTGGCCAACGTTTTTTTATGTCTGCAGTTATCGGCCCCCCGGTGATCGGAGATGGAATATTTATCAATGTGCTAAAATGAATTTATTTTGAGAGTAATTTCAGAGCAAAACCATGGAGGTTATGCGTGATACAGAGGGGGAAAGTGTGAAATACAAGCCCGGCGGTCGACTGGACATGAGCCACGGGTTCCTGAAGCACATCAGGAGGAATCAGATCGCCAGGTCTCTCTCTTTCACACAATAACAGTCAGTAGTAGCTAGTTGTTGTGTTTTCCTAGTACGTTATAGTAGCCTGACTTAGTTCGAAAGCCTAAAATCACAAAGGACTATCTAAATGATTCTTAGTGGACTTTCTTTCATAATTGGATCCAATCCTAATGGGATCCAATAAGATCTTCTTAAAATAATAGTGAAAAACCTGACTTTCCCATATACAGTATAATATATTAGAGCCCCACTGGATTTTATAATATAATAAATACATTGGGTATTATAATATGTCTAATCATAACTCCACATGTATTATATTGAGATGTTGTCTTGCTATTGGAAGTTGTATGAGTTTTAAAAATCCTGAAAGATTTCCATTAAATTCCTTTTGCAGTCCTACAGTATGACATATTGTTTCATTTTTAAAAAGTAATTGTGTCTTTTATCTCACAATTTTGACTTCTTTTTGTCTCACAGGTCTGAGAAAAAATGTATACACAAGAAATAAAAGTCAGAATTGTGAGATATAAACTTGGAATTGCAGGAAAATAGTCAGAATTGTTGCAATTACCTTTTATATCTCACAATATGGATTTTATAACTTGCAATTCTGAGTTTATATCTCACAATTCTGAAACAAAAGTCAGAATTGCAAGTTATATACTCAGAATTGCGAGAAATAATGTCAGAATTGAGAGATATAAACTCGCATTTTACTTAAAGGAATTATAATAATAGTCATATCGGAAAGTAGCCTAGATTATGTTTTCGTCTAGATCTAGTTTTCTTATGTTAGAATACCGTAAATTCCCATTCGAATGAGGTTTAAGGCTGCTGTCTCAAGTGTTTATATGCCCTATTTAAAATTTAAATATGTGATATATTTTTTTATCTTTCTGCAGGGATGATTATGACCGAGAGGTAAAACAGGCCAAGGAGAAGCAGAGGCGTAGACACACCACCACCCCTCGCCGTCCGCGGAGACCCGACCGGCAGGTCTACCATCCACGCCATCAGAGTAAGATACAAACGCAGAAAGAGTTTCTTTCATTATTTCGTAATGTGAAGTGTGGTTTTGTTTTAGGATCCAGTAGGGAAAGTTGCTTATCATACAAAAGGAAAATGTACCATTTTGGAAAATCAAAACAGCAGAAGTATGATTTTACCTTCCCAAAAGATCGAACAAACACTGAGTTAAATGTTGCATAATTTGTGTTAGTCTAATTTGTTTCAGAATACTAGTTTAGTATATGGTTATTTTATTTTATTTGCATTTAAAGGGGGCATAACACACACAGTTTCTGCCAATCTCATGTTAATCTTGAGTCCCTATAGAGTAGTATTGCATCCTTCATATCTCCGAAGAGTCTTTAGTTTTATCATATTTATAAAAGACAGATACACTGTACTGATTCTTTCTGAAAATAGCCGAACTCGTGAAGGCGTGCAGTGGGCGGGGCTAAAGAGTCACGAGCACACACACACTCCCTGGATAACTTTCGATTCTCTATACATTGGTGTTGTTGACATTATATGCACTTACGTGCCGATTGCCAACAAAACACACACATTTGATGCAGTTTCACTCACCGCCTGCGGTTTCCACTCATGACCGGGAACAAACAAACACACTTGCAGAACTCCGTTGCTGCTCCGCAAAAACAAACCTTAACGCTGGGTTATTTGGGAAGCTGAACAAGGTTATCTTTCCCTCACAACCAGAAACACTCTTCTTTAGTGACATTGTTGATTTTGTGGTCTAAAAATTGACAGCACTGCCGACGGCTCCCGTAACCCGAACGAAGCTCGTTGATGACGTCATACAGGGCCATACTCGAAAAAAACTTTCCAAAACTAGTTTGAATCCTGAAGGGGTATATTTGGCACAGAAATACTCTGTCATATGTCCAACTCATTTTTGTAATTTTGGCCATGTTTACCATGAGAATCAACTCTTTAACGGTGTTTAAGTCAGAATGCATGAAATGGCATTAGACCCCCCCTTTAACATCAGTAGGGTTGCCCCCGACTAAAGATTTTCCTAGTTGACTATTTATACTTCTGCGTCGGACCTGCGCCGTAGCCTCTACGCCGTGGGCTACGCATCAATTTTCATTTATACCTCTGCGTCCTTGTCCGCGGCAACGCGCAGTTACACTTGCAGAGGGAGCATGTGTACCCATGAGGGAGCGGCTCTGGCAGACCAATCCCAACGCTTGCGGTCCTCGTAGAATTGACGCATTGTTACATTTTTGGAGAGGTAGGTGCACGTCAGGGTACGTCGTAGGCTACGCGTGCAACACACAGCCTTAGACATAGCTACAGCGCACACTCGATACAGAAGTATAAATTGGGCTTTAGTCATTAATTTAAGCCATTAATCGATAGGTCGGGGGAGAATTACTAAACCATAATAATGAGCCTTTAAAATATAATTTAAGTGCTCAAGTGTGCGCTTAAATCTTGCTGCAGCAACACTGGCAAACTAACTTTTCTGAGATAATGCAAACAAAATAAATAGCCTATATTAATGTAAATGAGGAAAATATAGTATGTAGGACATAAGTATAAATTATAAACAAACAAATAAATAAATATACAGCAAACTGAATTTGTTAAAAGTAATATCAGTGCAGACATAATCAGGCCGATGGAGAAGTATAGCCTTTACATCGAATGAAACTTTATTATACTTATACTTTATTTATAATTATACACAGTACACACACATACAGTACTGTGCAAAAGTCTTAGGCACGTTGGTATTTTCAAACAAAAATTTTTTTTAAGCCAGTTATTTATATCTTTTACTGTAGTGTGTCAGTAGGAAATATCAGTTTACATTTCCAAACATTCATTTTGCAATTAATTGTAATAATCCAGTCTGACAGCAGCCGGTCTGATCTGATCTCACCATCATCGAGTCTGTCTGTGATTTACATGAAGAAACAGAAAAAACTGAGACAGACTAAATCCAGAAGAACTAAGGCAACGTCTTCCCGACACTTGAGGAAACCTTCCTGCAAAACTACAGTACTGGGAAAAGTTTAGGCACTTGTCAGAATGCTTTAAAGTGAGAATGCTGTCAAAAATAATAAACATAAATAGCTTTTATTTATGAATTAACTTCTATTAACTAAATCAAATCGATATTTGGGGTGACCACCCTTTGCGTTTAAAACGGCTTTTGTCACCTGCATCTGTTCCTACAGCTATTCATGTAGTTTTGCAGGAAGGTTTCCTCAAGTGTCTGGGAGACGTTGCCTCAGTTCTTCTGGATTTAGTCTGTCTCAGTTTTTTCTGTTTCTTCATGTAATCACAGACAGACTCGATGATGGTGAGATGAGATCATACCGGCTGCTGTCAGACTTCTTGTGCATAAAAAAAATAAATAAATAAATCTCACTGGATTATTACAATTAATTGCAAAATGAATGTTTGGAAATGTAAACTGATATTTCCTACTGACACACTACAGTAAAAGATATAAATAACTGGCTTAAAAACATTTTTTGTGTGAAAATACCAACGTGCCTAAGACTTTTGCACAGTACTGTACACCAATCAGGCATAACATTATGGCCCTTAGGATTTTCTGCATGACAAATAATCTTATGGAGCTGTTACTACGAGTGCTTTTCTGTGATTAACCAACTAATTAAAATTTAGTCGACTAAATCTCTTCTCATCGAATAACGTTTAGTCGACTATTAGGGGGCATCCCTAAACATCAGAACAGACCTGCGAGTCATTTTTGTGTTGTAACCCACCAGTATGAGAGCCACTGCTATAGACCTTGCAAATTTAATAGGTTAAAAATTACAACTTAAAAAAAAAACTTTATTTAAAAAAATCATTAAAAAGTTGAAAGGGATAGTTCACCAAATATGAAAATTTTGTCATAAGACTTTCGTTCATCTTCGGGACACAAATTAAGATCTTTTTAATGACGATTTCTGTCCCTCCATTGACAGCTACGCAACTACCACTTTCAAGCCCCAGAAAGACAGTAAAGACATCATTAAAGTAATCCATGTGACTCCAGTGGTTTAACCTCAATTTTATGAAGCAACACTTTATTTTACCACTTTATTTACAAAATATGAATTTCCAAATTCATGAGAGCAACACAACGTGTGCACTTTGTTTTGACGCGAGAGCAGACGCTGTTGCATGAATGAGCGTTGGAGGTTAATATTTTGTAAATAAAGTGGTGAATTATGTTTTTTTGCACAAACGAAGCACTTGCGAGTTGCGATGCCTCAAAATTAAGGTTAAACCACTGGAGTCACATGGATTAATTTAACAATGTCTTTACCTCCTTTCTGGGGCTTGAAAATGGTAGTTGTGCAGCTGTCAATGGAGGGACAGAAAGCTCTCATATTTCATAAAAAATATCTTCATTTGTGTTCTGAAGATGAATGAAAGTCTTACAGGTTTGGAACAACATGAGGGTGAGTAATTAATGACAGAATAAATTTTTTGGTGAACTATCCCTTTAACTAATGCACCAAGAATAATCCAAATAATAACCAGCTAAACAATGGGCCAGGTTGGCAAAGTGGCTTTTAAATACATGTTGGAGCTTGATGTGTGCTGCCGTGCTCATGTTTGAACACCTGGTTTATTTTAGATGGATCTGAACCTGGTGCGAATGCTGAGGCAGAGGACTGGAATGAGAGCAGCTCTGGCACAGAGCAGGAGAACAGTGGCACAGAGTTATTCTGGCTCGATTATCAAGCCGACGACGGGCAAATAACGTCATTCATCGTTCACAAGGTTTGCACTGAGATTCTAACGCATCACAGGCTACAAAGAGAAGTTGCTGAAGTAGCTTAACCAAAAATAATCTGTGTTTGTTTTAATAAATACAGTGGGGGAATTATCCTCCTTGTTCCTACAGTGATGTTGGAACAGAAATCATGGATGAGGACTTTATATACTGAGATGCTGCAATGCAAAAATGGCTAAACATATGCAGAAAATTGCATACAAAAAATGAGAATCATGATTTAAAGCAGTTGCGGTTGTTGGCATCACAATTAATTCTGAGAATGTGGAATAATATGGGTTTAAAACCATTGCAGTGGACTGATCTGTCTTAATGTTTTTGGGTCTAGTGTTACATAAAAAAAAAAAACAATTTTTTCACATTATTCCCTTTAATATTTATAGACACAAAGAAACTACAACAGATCTTTTCTTCCGTATTGTGATGTACATCTGAGTGAAACAGAAAAATGTAGGCTGGGGATTGGTTGATTTCATTGATTGTTAATTGGATGGAGGCAGATGTGAATGCAAGTTAATGCAAACTAAATGATTTTAGTAGGGCTGTAATCTCCCAGTCGATTAGTCGATTATTAATCGATACGTTCTGGCTCAACCAAAATTCTGATTGGCCGATTTTTTGCCGCGTTCATTTTATCAGGTGGAAAGCACTAATTGCTAATGGGGGTGTTTTCAGAGCACCCCTGTTTCACAGGTAACACTCTGTCTTCAGAACACCCCCCTTGTTTTCACTTCTTTTGGATTAGCCCAACCCACTGGAGAAGAGAGACAGATTGAAGTAGGCTACTTTGCTGTATATTATTTATTTAATTGTGAGAGCGTTTTCCTAGTCAGTCCTCTTCTACCATGTCAACAAAGACATTGGCAGTGTGGCAGCATTTTTTTAAAATAGAAAATCGGAAAAAAGTTGAATGCAAATTTTGCAAGCAACAGTTTGCATATCACAGCTCGACGACAAACATGTCATATCACCTAAAACGGTGAGCTAACTTGTCTGCGTTAGGTTGCCCCGTCTGTTTGTATTCAGTTATGCACTTTATTTTCGTTTCTCTTGATCTGGCTTGTTTAATAAATATTCCTTTTTTATTAAAGTGGACGTGCCTTTTGTGTTTAAGAGTAAAAGCTTTAAGTTAATAGTCTATTCGCCACACTAGACTTCGTTGCCCTTGTGCATCACTGAGCCTTGGGCGCTCAACACCCTGTCGCCGGTTTGTGGTTTATCCTCGGACACTGTTGGTAAATTCTTACTGCTGACCGGGAGCAACCCACAAGCCTTGCCATTTCAGAGATATTCTGACCCAGTCGCCTTGCCATAACAATTTGACCCTTGTCAAAGTCGCTCAGATCTTTATTCCTGCCCATTTCTCCAGCATCCAACATGTTGATTATGAGAACTGACTGTTTGCTTACCATCTAATCTACCCAGACCTTAATATGTGGCCTTGTTAGGAGATGATCAACTATGTGACTTGTCATAATGTTTTGGCTCATCATTATATACTGTACATCATCTCTCAACTGCCTGATTGCTTCTATCATCGCAAAATGTAAACTATATTATTGATATTATTATATTAGCTCTAATCTGCCATGCAACTATAAGGCATGAAGATATTAAGATTTTCTGTAAAGCTGCTTTGAAACAGCAAATATTGTGAAAAGCGCTAAATAAATTTGACTTAAAGTCTTTTGTTGTCGTTAGTTGTCATCCTAGTGTATGTGTTAATTTTTTTTTTGTTCAACTAGGAGGACAAGCCAGAAGTTATTGTGGAAAGAGTGGCGGAGAAGAACGTTCTGGACTCGGCCATGAGGGCGGCGCTGTTGACCCGTGTGGGACAAGAAATGGGCAAGCGGCGTGACAAATGCTGAGAGGAACAGAGAAGCATTTTTAACTCTGAGTGGAGATTAAAGAGCCAGGCGCTGAGACACTGTTGAGCCAAAATTGAGACTGAACTGCATTTCTGTATGACGGCACCAAGCATGCAACATTCGTAAATATCATGGAGATGCCATGTATCCTACCCTAATATGTGAAGGTGTAGCTCATGAGTGGACTCTGACCTCAAGAGAAAAGACACTGTTCTTGTTTGATCTAAAATAATATGTATTTCAGTAATACACAGAAAATAGGACCTGAATTGTTCTTTCAACTGGAACTTGGACTCCTTGTGTCACTCCTCACTTCACACTTGGACCAGACGTTGGACAAATGTTAAGCGCTCTGGATCTTGAAGTGTTGTGCAGCTTGACCGTGGCTCTTTTTACACCAGAGGTGACTTTCCTGCACTCGTTTTGTGATCGATTTTTATAACCACAAGGTCTGCATTGCCTCACTAGGTCCAATTAGTTTGTATATCATCTTATAGGCTTTCAGATAAGAAGGTTTATACGATTTAGGCTAAATCCGGTTAAAATCAGGTTAAAAAAATTAAGCCATACTTCCAGTCTGTTAGAAGGTTTGAAGGAGTCAACCTACTGTGATGTACGTAGATGCTACTGGAAATAGCTGACGAAGTTCAAACAAAGTTTAAAGAATGCTAATAAGGGTCCTCATTGCTCTGATATTTATATCCATGCATTTGGATATCTGCCTTTTCCTTTCATGTCCATATGTATTTATATTGAAATATTGATATAAATATCAGCTTTTTCTCTGTTGGTGCTCATGATGTTCTGCAAACATAAGGGATATATATGTTTCTTTTTTTTTTCCTGTCTCTCTTTTTTCATCTCTTCATTCATTGTACAGGTAAATTTTTATTTTTGTAATTGTATTATTCCGACAGTGTACAGTTGTGTTTAGATTGCAGGATGAATTGTTCATTCTGTCATACGGACAGATGATGGCAGTGTGCACTATGTTTACATCATGTGCAAAAATACATGTTTCTTGAGCTGCTTCTGCTGTTTCATTCATTCTGCTTGTCAGCAAAGACTTTATGCATAACTCACCACAGGAAAGCTCTTTAAATGAAAAAACAGCCATTTCTGACTCTATATAGATCAAGGGTTTTCATCTCATAATTATGACATAGCGTGAACGCAGCATATATATACAGTACCAGTTAAAAGTTTGGAAGCATTACTAATTTTAATGTTTTTGAAAGAAGTCTCTTCTGTTCATCAAGCCTGCATTTATTTCAACAAAGAATACAGAAAAAAACAGTTACATTGTGAAATATTACAATTTAAAATAATGGTGTTCTCTCTCTCTCTCTCTCTCTCTCTCATTCATATATATATATATATATATATATATATATATATATATATACTATATTGCCAAAAGTTTTGTGACGCCTACCTTTACATGCACATGAACTTTAATGACATCCCATTCCACAAGGTTTAGGAGTGTGTTTATGGGAATTTTTGACTATTCTTCTAGAAGCGCATTTGTGAGGTCAGGCACTGATGTTGGACGAGAAGGCCTGGCTCGCAGTCTCCGCTCTAATTCATCCCAAAGGTGTTCTATGGGGTTGAGGTCAGGACTCTGTGCAGGCCAGTCAAGTTCCTCCACACCAAACTCGCTCATCCATGTCTGTATGGACCTTGCTTTGTGCATTGGTGCGCAGTCATGTTGGGACAGGAAGGGGCCATCCCCAAACTGTTCCCACAAAGTTGGGAGCATGAAATTGTCCAAAATGTCTTGGTATGCTGAAGCATTAAGAGTTCCATTTTACTGGAACTAAGGGGCCAAATCCCCCCTCCACCAAACTTTACACTTGACAATGCAGTCAGGCAAGTACCGTTCTCCTGGCAACCGCATGCGCTGACCCCGCTCTGTAATTTTACGTGGCCTACCACTTTGTGGCTGAGTTGCTGTTGTTCCCAATTGCTTTGTTATAATACCACTAATAGTTGACTGTGGAATATTTAGTAGTGAGGAAATTTCACAGATGGACTTATTGCACAGGTGGCAACCTATCACGGTACCACGCTTGAATTCACTGAGCTCCTGAGAGCGACCCATTCTTTCACAAATGTTTGTAGAAGCGTCTGCATGCCTAAGTGTTTGATTTTATACACCTGTGGCCGTGGAAGTGATTGCAACACCTGAATTCAGTGATTTGGGGGGGGTGTCCCAGTACATGTGTGTGTGTGTGCGTGTGCGTGCAAAATCCACCCCGACGTGGTGGACTTTTTTTTTTAATAACATACATTTTTTTTTTATCAAAATAGTTAGTAAAGTTAAAAAGTGTCAATATCAGGGAGTGGCAGTCCTGATTAGCCTGTAGCTGCTTATATCCTGTATTAACTTGGATTTCGGTTGCAGTGTGATCACAGGTATGTACATTTTGGCAATTTGACAAGAGCCTTGAATGAGGCTCATCAGATTTTAGAGCTGGAAGGGTTTATTTTAGATAAAGTAGAGTTTACCGCACCAAGTAGCAAATGCACCGATTCACAGTCATTATTTTATATGGTTAGAAAGCTGACAGTATGGAATTTGACTAATGCATTTTGACTACTTTTAATGTTACAAAACACAAGAACTTAATAGGAATTTCCGCTCAATGCACAGATTACATAAGAGTATTCAAAGGGAGGGGCGGTTTCCAAAGGCTTTAGAGGCCCTTCAAGGGAGTGAGGGTATGGCACTGGATCAAACCCCCCCTCGATATAGTGAGTGTGCTCGCCCCTCGTGTGAGAGAAGACAAATGTTCACATTCCCATGCATCCATGCTCCGCCCACAGACCTCACCCGTCGCACCGCGTCCTGATTGGATGCTAAGGGACCAAAGACATTGGGGCACACATCTAGCACACACCCTTGCACGTGTCTCCATGTTGCAATTTGACAGTATTTACCATATTTTATACCATAAGTACTATGTTTTTGCAATTCAAGCATTGCATAAAAATACATTTTTGTTTTGCGTCTGGTGTAAGACATCGCTGTTTTAATTTGATGTTGTCTTTATGTGGTTTCATATAGAATGAGACATACTTAGGCATCCATCTAGAGTCTGGTGACCTCAGTGCATGTAAATTATAAAATGCCATGGCCTTTCAACCTTTTTTTTGCATTTCTATTTCTCTCTCTTCTGGACAGTAGCACGCCATGCATTGATATTTACTTCTTAGCTCCGATGACATCCTGACCTGTGCCTCGGTGCATGAGCATGTTCTTTTCACAGTATAACTCACGTTAATCAAAAGCTAAATATAGGCTTTAAACCAGGGGTGTCCAATACTGTTCCTGGAGATCTACCAACTAGTGAGTTTATCTGTTCGATGTGATGTTTAATGTCCCCGACAACCTCTGTAGTCCCATTTAGACACTTGCTAGCAACCGCCTTTTAAAAGACAAGTAAAAGCTTTAAAAATCACTGATATTTTATATCACAGAATAAAACATGAAAATATATTGAGCTTGTGTTCACCACAGACCTTATTTCAAGCATTTAACCCATTCAAAAAACCCATTAACTTCAAGACGATGGAACCGGAAGTGTTAAAATGCTAATTTGTTTCTGGGTTTTGGCCTACAAAAATACGTCACCCCTGCAGCACTCTATCAAAGCCACTGCAAGGCAACCCTGCAACTTTTTGCCAAAAAATCATAGCGGCTAAAGCTAACACTCCTGCTTTGGCGGTATGCAGGGAAGGAGACGAGGCCGTTTTTTAATGGATATCAATGGAGGAGAGGCCTTTACTATGCTGAATAAACAGCTTTTGATAAAAATGTTATTTTTTAAAGGGGTCCTATAATGCCCCTTTTTACAAGATGTAAAATAAGTCTCTGATGAGTGTGTATGTGAAGTTTTAGCTCAAAATACCCCACAGATAATTTTTTATAGCATGTTAAAATTGTCACTTTTTGAGGATGATCCTCTTTTGTCCTGTGGCTTTGAGCTTTGACGTGGATGATGCAATAATGGCCGGTATGTGAAACTTCCAAATGGAGCTGATGATTGTGAAGGTCAGAAGGTATTTCCATTCACAAAGTTCAAAGTTGTTACTGTCTGGAAGTGAAACATAACGCAAAATGTTCAGTATTGTTTTATTGCACTTCATCACTGGGCACATGGTAGGCCTAACACTTTGCGTGACAGTTTATGATCTAACCTTTAATTTAATTGACACTTATTTTTAGTGGAAGGATGTAACGTTCTGTTTCACATCAGTCAGCACATATCCGTACTGTACATGCCATTCATATGATGCAAGATAAAAATATAAGCAAATGATACACACTGAGGGTGTGTTCCCTTGGCAAACGAGCATGTTTAATGATTGATATTTGAATTTGGAAAGTAAGCAAACTAGATGTAACTTGAGCACACATGCTATTCATGGTCCTTGGTACAGTGTAACTGTAGAACTGTGTTACTGTAGAGCAAAATATGATTATGATTCTCTGTTAGCTGTTTCTGTGCTGCATGCAACTGTCAAAAGCACTAGTGCAATTTGTGCAACTGTTGATTTAACACTGAGCGCTTAAAGCAAATACCAAATCATCTAGTAAGAAGATATTAAAAACTGCAAAATATATATTTAAAAAAAATGCTATTAAACTACATTTGAAACAACCTTTTCTAAAACATCTCTGCTCTAAAAAGGTATAAAACCACGTTATTTATAGTTGTATACTAAAAAGGTGTATTTTTCATTGACAGAGAAATACTGTATCTACTGTAATCTATATCATACAGCTAGACCAGTGACCGATAATACTCAATGTGCTAAGACAGCACAGATCAGCTGACTGCTTCTACTCATAAAGGAGAAATTGCTCTGTGAGTGCACTTCATTTGAATAAGTGTGAACGCTGCATACTTGTTTTTTCTCTTGTCATAGTGGTGATGTTGCCCATCACAGTTTGGTACAGGCATCAGAACCGCGTCTCCAGATCTTCGTTTGTGTGTGACGGAGGGATTCCTGCCGCTGTTTGACTCCTTTACATATTTTATAAGCTCTTCAAGAGTTCTCAGCTGGTCATAATACCATCATATGTAGCTACGCACATACAACAAGTGCATTTAGCCCAGAACACGGCATTGTTTTGGATGTTCAGTAAGTTCAGTCGCAAAATATACGTACTAAAAGCCAACCAATCAGGTTGTGAACGTATCCCTATGCCTTTAGGCTCGGTACACTATATTGCCAAAAGTATTGGGACACCCCTCCAAATCATTGAATTCATGTGTTCCAATCACTTCCATGGCCACAGGTGTATAAAATCAAGCATCTATGCATGCAGACACTTCTACAAAATTTGTGAAAGAATGAATTCAAGCGTGGTACCGTGATTGGTTGCCACCTGTGCAATAAGTCCATTTGTGAAATTTCCTCACTACTAAATATTCCACAGCCAACTGTTAGTGGTATCATAACAAAGTGGAAGCAATTGGGAACAACAGCAACTCAGCCACGAAGCGCATGCTGAGGGTCACAGTGCGCAGAAGTCACCAACTTTCTGCAGAGTCAATAGCTACAGACCTCCAAACTTCGTATGGCCTTCAGATTAGCTCAAGAACAGTGCGTAGAGAGCTTCATGGAATGGGTTTCCATGGCCGAGCAGCTCATCCAAGCCTTATATCACCAAGTGCAATGCAAAGCGTGGGATGCAGTGGTGTAAAGCACGCCGCCACTGGACTCTAGAGCAGTGGAGACGTGTTCTCTGGAGTGACCAATCACACTTCTCTGTCTGGCAATCCGATGGACGAGTCTGGGTTTGGCGGTTGCCAGGAGAACGGTACTTGCCTGACTGCATTGTGCCAAGTGTAAAGTTTGGTGGAGGGGGGATTATGGTGTGGTTGTTTTTCAGGGGTTGGGCTTGGCCCCTTAGTTCCAGTGAAAGAAACTCTAAATGCTTCAGCATACCAAGACATATTGGACAATTTCATGCTCCCAACTTTGTGGGAACAGTTTGGGGACGGCCGCTTCCTGCACAGAGTCCTGACTTCAACCCCATAGAACACCTTTGGGATGAATTAGAGAGGAAAATGCGAGCCAGGCCTTCTCGTCCAACATCAGTGCCTGACCTCACAAATGTGCTTCTAGAAGAAGTGTCAAAAATTCCCATAAACACACTCCTAAACCTTGGGGAAAGCCTTCCCAGAAGAGTTGAAGCTGTTATAGCTGCAAAGGGTGGGCCAACTCCATATTAAACCCTACGGATTAAGAATGGGATGTCATTAAAGTTCATGTGCATGTAAAGGCAGGCGTCCCAAAACGTTTGGCAATATAGTGTATCTTTAGGTTCGGTGTTAAAATGCAAATGTAAACGCTAAGCGGACCAGGACTAAATGTTTTTTTTGGTCCGGACCAAACGAACCAAACAAACCTAACAACAAGTGTGAACACACCCTTAGTGGTTCAAAACAGCTTGCCAGTGCTAACTTTCCAGAAATCTCTGCACTAGCTGTTAAACAACTTTACCATTGGTCCATTACGATTATATAATAGGTGGGTGTGCTCTGGGACTCCACCTTCTTACTTTGATGTGAAAATGTCTTCACTCCGGGTACACGACAATGATGTACTAAAAACAGAAAAGTTTTTCCTTTGTGTTTTTCGTGTACAGACAACAACATTTGTCAAAACTATCCCCATTCACACGAATCCATGATAACAATTAAAAAGCTGTATTCTGCTGCCAGGCCAGTAGTTGGCGATGTCGCTTCGTAACAAAACTATGCGCCAATAGACTGAACATGTAATAAGGATGCGCATGAATGAAGCCTAAATACATTTTGAAGCCTAAATACAAGCAAATTAAGTAAGAAATTAAGTTATACTTAAGGCTATAAACCAGCTACACCACCCTTAATCTTTTCTTTATTTAAAAACATGAGTTTGAGTTACAATAATTTACAGAAGCACAATTATAAACACAATGAGGCCGTGAAAGTGGACTAGTGAGTAGATGAGTTTACACTTTTTTCAAGATAAGTACAAGAGTTTTACTTTATGCATAGTATTTATGCTGGGTATTGCTAATGTATTTTATGCCATAGAATAAAACGTTGAAATATCCTGTTTTTGCCTAAACCACAGACCTTATTTCAGGTATTTAACCAAAAACCCATTAAAAAATTCTGCACTATTAAAATTGTCTAATCAAGCATGTAACATATATACAACACAATGAATCTTCCAGCACCACCTTTATATTTTACTAAAGAGTAAAACTTGGAATCATGATTTGTTTGCACCTGCCAGTTTAAATCATGTCAGTTTACGGTTTCTTGATAAACTACACATTTGAGTTTGAATGCTGACATATCGCAGAACAATCATTAATTTATGGCCATCTTAAATTTGTCAATAAAGTATATACTTTTTTATTATATAAATATAATTCAAACATAATTCCTAAGGCCAAAAAGAAGATTATTAGGGATGCACGATATATGTTCATTTTTAAAGTTATCGCGCAGATTAGAAAATTAAGCCGATATATTAAAGCCGATAAATAATGTATTATTTCCTTCAGTTGAGACTCTTCAGATGTGTACTGTTTGTCATGATGGTTTTAAATTGCTTGAAATATGATAGGAATCACTTCAAAATACAGTTCAGTGCAACATGTGCAACGCAAGTCTGTCATATCGGCTACATAAAATTATAATGAGAACATTATAATTGTGTGTTTGGGACATGGCTTGTAATGGTGAGACTTGTTTTTGTAATCAGGCCCTCAAAAATTATATAAAAATTGGATTTAGATTTATCTGCCAATATATCGGTTATCAGCTCTCAAATATAAAGAATTATCGGTTATCGCCAAAATGTTCATATCGGTGCATCCCTACCAGTTATACATATTTCTATATACAGAGAGAAAATGACACAATGACATCATAATAGAAAACATTTTAATGTTGAAAATAAATTAAAACTGGAGGAAGGTAGAGAGAGAGATAGAGATAGAGAGAGAGAGAGAGAGCGAGAGAAAGAGAGAGAGAGAGAGAGAGAGTATGCATGTAAACAAGGCTAGTTTCTCTGTACAACACCAGCCAAAATTGCGATCCCTCTGTTCAAGAAAAGATGAGATTGTGAAAGAAGAAATACAATAAGCATCTATCAGTGCATTAGAGTATTGGCCAAAATAAATGGCACTTCATACCCAGGCACTGCGCAACCACTTTCCTTGTGGCTGGTCCCCAAAGTTTTTCTGTATGACACTTGGGAACCGCAGAGCACTAGGGAAGAGAAGTTACCCATCAACCAGATACAGCAACATACAGCATGACACTTGACCTCCTGATTACAATATGACAGCACAAATAAATAATACACATGGTTTAAAAGTACTAAAAAATGATTGGGAATGCTTATAATACAGTGTTGAAAGGCTGCATAAAATCTAAAGCCATAGTTAATACTGGCCAACCAGTTTACAATTCTTCAATTTTAAAATTACTGTGTTAATCTGTGTAGTACACCTCCTTTATCCTAATGCTGATGAACAAGTGAAATGGGTGATGCAATATGGTGGAAAAAATAAAAGGAAATTCAATAAGATGGACCAGCAGGACTTATACCAGAATAAGACTTCTCCCCATAAGCCATGCAGACTTCTCTGTAGAATACGCCAACAGGCCTAGAGGGGAAAAACCTTGACAAAAGCTTTAGTAGTGCAGCTTTTTGGGCACTTCCCAAGGGAAAGAGTCACGGCCAAAGTGGCCGTAAGCAGCGGTCTTCTGGTATATTGGCTTCTTCAGCTCCAGCTCCCTAGAACACATTGGCCATGGATTATTGACTCATCTAAATAAAACTATGTGTAAGATTATCATGTACTTCAAGTGTGCGGTTGAACACCCAGCCAGCCAGAGAAGAGATGAAGCGGTCACTTACCGTTACACGCACTAGTCACCCTGAAGAAGGAAACCGCAGCATGAAATAGAGAGCAAGTCTAATAGCAAACACTAGCTAACCACTCGAACCTTTCCACTTTAGGGTACAATGAATCCAGAGAGAAAACATGATGGCTCTGTTCCACACCAGAGAGCTTTACACTGGAAGTATTTGAAACGCTCTTTATGCTCGCTAATGTGTGCCACACAAGTAGAGATGTAAAGTGCATGAGAGACTCTAATGCTCACAGTCAATAGAGGGCAAAAAACTAGAGGAATTGATTTTTACTTTTGACTTATAAACCATTACAGAATACAGACAGACCTACTGTGAGCTCCGAAGTTGTTAATAAGCATCGGTTTGCATGAACTTAATTTTAAAACAATCATGTTTAACAGTGGATGTGGTGAAAAACTACATTAACCATGATTTTACTAATCAGAGAGTAAATCACACCAAAAGAGCTTAGCAGGAAACACCCGGTTCCATGAAGCTCTGCAAATTATGTAATTCATAGTTTTCATATGACATCACACCCTTAATATAAACGCCCACCTGGAGAGCAAAACAAATTTCCTCCATTGACTGCCAGTCATTTTTACCAGGTTTGTATTAAGTACTAATGTAGAGAGACAGTGATATTAAAAGATCTAATTCAGTATACATCTTATGGATAATGCACACTATATACTGACAAGCAGATGAGCCCTGAATATAAACGCACCGTGCATTTTCTCGTTAAGCATTTTTCCATAAAAAACCATTACAAAAAAAACGCGTAACCGCCATTCATATTGTGGGTTCATCTGCTCACCTGTATATAGTATGCATCATCAATAAGGTGTGTACTGAATTTGATCTTTTGAAAAATTTACAAGCCTGTGCTGCAGTTCAATGGATGTCTGCGACAGTCACGTGACTGAAAACTATTAATTGAGTTGGCTTCGTTATGCTCTCAAAATACTTAAATATTTGTAAATATAATTTGCATATAACGTTAAAGAATTCACCTCATTGCTATGGGAAAAATGAACAAAAAAAATACTTCCGGAACCAATGCCACTGGAAAAGTGGACGGGCACTAATGCACTTTATTCCAGTGGAGTTTGCCTTTAGCATGTTGCGAAGCTAACAACTCAATATTCACAAAGTATAAAAACACCTAGTATATATGCAGATATTGGGTAAAAATTGGGTAAACTCTGTTATTTGACTAAGTTCATTAAGGAACTGTCTTATCTGTGACTTATGCAATGCTGCCACTCTGGCCAATAGTATTTTGTAGGGCAGAGTAATTTTGCTTCCAGCTTTTTGCCTTCATGACGGATCTAGGTAAGTAATGCTGTCTAACCAGGAGCTCACTATGGTTTTAAACAGAGCCGATCATGTGTCTCAACAGAAATGTTGTGGTACAAAAGTTTTCAAGGGATGTCAAAAGTCGGTACTAAAGTAAAATAAAACAATACTCATCTTTCTACATTATCAGTTGTACTGACTGCTTTCAAAGAGAAGTAGTGTGTGTGTGTGTGTGTAAATGGTCAAATAGACTTAGTCAAAATGCCTGTCTTGACTTTTATATAAAGTAATTTATGTAATAATCATGCCACAAAAACTGACTTTATTTTACATTATTACTTTTCATTTACTAAATGTTTACTTCAATACTTGACTCTGTTGTTTTTTAGATACATCAAAACATCATGAACTGTTCGGGGTCAATAAGACCACTATATTACTTTTCATTTTATTACTGATTCTTTATGTACTGAATCCTCAATAATTACTTTGAATAAATTTGAATGAGTTTGCTAGAGTTATTATAATCTGTCAGATGCAAAGGTCCAAAGAAGGTGGAGCACAGACAGAAGCAAAAGAAAAAGGAATGATTTACACCCAAACCTGTTAAGCTGAAAGATGAGGAAACATAAAAGCGAGCGTGAAGAGTGCACAAAGACAGCAGCTGTTACCTCACAATGACTCCCGGACGAAGATCAAAGTTTTTCTTGACAATTTTAAGCAGCTCCTGCTCACTCTTTTGGGATGTGCCATAGTGGAAGATGGAAATGGAAAGAGGATGGGCCACTCCAATGGCATAAGAAACCTGTATCGTGGTGAAGGAAATTTCATGCGTATATTGATGAACTTTATCAAAGAATTATACTTGCTCAGCAGAACACAAAACATCTGGCCAACTGACCTGCACAAGGACACGCCTGCACAGTTTGGCCTTTACTAGAGATTTGGCCACCCAGCGGGCAGCGTACGCAGCTGAGCGGTCCACTTTGGTGTAGTCCTTTCCAGAGAAAGCTCCTCCACCATGGGCTCCCCAGCCTCCATAGGTATCGACAATAATCTTACGACCAGTCAGGCCGGCATCACCCTAAGTCAGAGGAATAGCGTTTAAGTTACAAGCATTACAAGTAATACAACTTTTAGTGAAAAAAAAAAAAACTGGACACTACCTGAGGGCCTCCAATGACAAAGCGACCACTGGGCTGCAAGTGATAGATGGTATCGTCATCCAGATACACAGAGGGGACCACAACTTTGATGACTTTATCTTTGAGCGCATCACGCATCTCATCAAGGCAGATGTCTTCATCGTGCTGCACGGAGACTACAACAGTGTGGACACGCACCGGCAGCATGGCACCACGCTCCTGTCTGTACTGCACAGTAACCTGTTTGTAAAGCACAGAGTCAAACGCACTCTACACAAGTACTTGCATGCACTTCAAGTTATGCAGGAACACATTTTGTGTTCTGAAATGCAATAGCCTGCTAAAAAATTCAGCATAAGGTATGATTTTGCATGCTGGGACCAGCATAGGATGGTGCCCAGAATGGGAAGCGTGAGTGCTGGTGAACATATATACATATATATATATATATATAGCAAAAAACTAAAATAAATATTGGCTAACTCTTTAGTTTAGGGTTCAATTCTCACTATTAACTAGTTGCTTATTAGCATATTACTAGGATATTGTGGATATTGCTGTTTATTAGTACTCATAAAGCACATATTAATGCCTTATTCTGCATGATCATATTCTACACTCCTTAATCCTTCCCAATACCTAAACTTAACAACTACCTTACTAACTATTAATACGCAACAATTAGGAGTTTATTGAGGCAAAAGTCGTAGTTAATAGTGAGAAATTGGACCCTAAACTAAAGTGTGACCAAATATTGTTTCTATAGATATAATCAACAACTTGAAATGAATTGTTTTATATTTCTGCATAATTTTTAATTTGATCATACAGTTCACAATGCTTCATTGGATTTTGAGTTATTTTTTGAAAATATTAGGATTTTGAAAATAACTATTGATTTTGAAGCCGTTAAGTACACAGTCTTGTACCATTTTTAAATTATGTTTAGCTTCAGATTAAAAGTTTAGAATGTTGTAATTCACCTCATAGCTCGTTAGTTTAACTCACAGCTTATAACGCTTATAAAAAAAAAGACCTGAGTCTTGGAGTCCGGGCGGAGCCAGGGCAGGGTGCCGTTGCGGCGCAGTTCAGCCATCTTGGCGTTAAGTTTGTGGGCGAGCACAATAGTGAGTGGCATACATTCCTCTGTCTCATCAGTGGCATAACCGAACATGAGACCCTGAAAGAATAACAGCACAATACAGAAAATATTAATATTGAGAGTTTCATTTACAGTTTTTAGACTGCACTAAAATAGTGCAGGAGGCATGATATATTGGCCACCATATCGGTATCAGCCGATATATGTTCTTTTTTAATGTTATCATTATCAGCTCAATAAGAAAATGTGGCGGGTATATTAAAGCCGATAAATAATGGATTATTTCCCTCAGCTGAGACACTTCAGATACACACTGTTCACCATGAATTGCTTGAAATATGATTGGAATCACTTCAAAAAGGAAAATACAGTTTAAGTGCAACATGTGCAGCACAAGTCTGTCATATCGGCTACATAAAATTATAATAAAAACATTATAATTGTGTGTTTGGGACGTGGCTTTTAATGGTGAGACTTTTGTTTTTCTAATCAGGCTCTCAAAAATTATATAAAAATTTGGATTTAGATTTATCGGCCAATATATCAGTTAGCGGCTTTCAAATACAAAGAATTATCAGTTATCGGCCAAAATTTTCATATGGGAGCATCCCTACTGAATTACCTGGTCGCCTGCCCCAACATCCTCTTCATTGCGATCTATATGAACACCCTGGGCGATGTCCGGAGACTGTTGCTCCAGAGCCACCAGCACATTACACGTCTTGTAATCAAAGCCTACGGGTTCAGGAGAGAGAATATGGAACTGTTTCAGTTGCTCTGATGACATTTTTTAGTTTATTTATTACCTTCCAGAAGTACACTACAATTCAAGTTTGGGGTCAGTAGTATTTTTTTAATGAATTAATGCTTTCATTCAGCACAGGTTCATTATACTGATCAAAAGTGACATAAAAAACATTATAAATGTCTTAACTATTTCAAATAAATGCTGTTCTTTTGAACTTTCTATATAAAAAAATTCTTTAAAAAAGAATACAGTTTCCACAAAATATGAAGCAGCACAACTGTTTTCAGCATTGATAATAATCATGTTTCTTGAGCAGCAAATCATCATATTAGAATGATTGCTGAAGGATCATGTGACACTGAAGACTGGAGTAAATTCAGCTTTGATCACAGGAATAAATTACATTATACAATATATTCACATAGAAAACATTTATTTTAAATTGTAATAATATTTCACAATATGACTGTTTTTACTGTATTTTTTATTAAATAAATGCATAAAAATATTTTAGAAATCTTACCAACCCCAAACTTTTGAACGGTAGTGTAAACGCTGAATTATCTATAATAAAATGCATCATCAAACCAACCCTTGGACGAGTCGTCATAGCCGATGTGTTTTATGGTGTCACGGACCACCTTTTGATAGTCCACAACAGCACGAGACGTCACCTCTCCTGCCAGCAAAATCATTCCAGTCTTGGCTACAGTTTCTAAAAAGAAAAAGAATGAAAAGGGCCATGAAACATTAACATTCAGGCCTTAAAATCTGAAAAACACATGCAAAACTCGATCAAGGCAACATACCACAAGCCACTTTTGCATCTGGGTCTTGCTTCAGGTGAGCGTCCAACACAGCGTCACTTATCTGGTCACATATCTTATCTGTACAATACAAAAGTAACAATAATTAGTATTCTATATATTGTTCGATTTGTCTTGTTTTCAATCAGCTGTGCTTGAGAATCAACAAGCGGGAGATACTCTAAGCTTATACATTTTCCTATGGTTGTTATTCTTGTGTACATGCATGTGAAATTGTATTAGTTTCTGTAAAAGTGTATATGTGACATACAGTATGATAGATACAGCATATGTTCTTTAACATTTCTTTATACACGCATAAGAAACGGGGAAGAAAACGTATATTCAACTTCTTTCCTGGTTAATTTCGATACATTTTGGAATTTCCTAAAATGCATATTTTAATTTTAAATTATTAAATAAATTGTACAACCATTTGCTGATGTACTGCAGGTGTTTAGGAAAGCGCTTTATTGTATAACCATTTTTTTTTAACACTCTGAAGTTATAAAAATGACTTTAAAAAGAAGTATCACATCTGTTGTCCTTACGGTTCACATTTGAAGAACTAGTAGGCTATTTGAAGAATAAATTAGGGCTTTTCAGTGTGTTATACAACTATACAATTGTTGTATTATTAATTTTATTATTTTTGCAATTCTATGAATTAGTTTAGATCCAATATTTTACATATATTCAACAAAACCCTGAAAACATAAAAACTGAAATGAAAACAAAATGGTTGCACTTTATGTGTACTTACCTAAAAAAAAAAAAAGGGTAATATAAGATAACTACGTGGGTTAAGGTTAGATTCATGGTTAGTAGTTATTACCCAGTTATTGTAATTACTGTAGTATGTACAGGACTGTAAAGTAAAGTGCTACCAACAAAACAAAACTTTAATTTAAAGTATCTGAAAATAACCTTTATGGTACTTTTTGTTATTTTGGATTCACTTTCCTTGCAGAGAAAAGAACTGCAGATAAAACCATATGGCAGAGTGGGCGGAGCCTGAGGCCGCATGCTTGATCCCACGTGCGAGGCTGTGTGTCAGTACCCAGAGAGCTCCCTACATAGACAACATATCTGCGCTTCAGAGGTGGGGCTTCAGTGTCAGCTGAGATGAGTGTGTGTGTGTGTGTGTGTGTGTGTGTGTGTGTGTGTGTGTGTGTGTGTGTGTGTGATTGGAAAATGCTGTCTAGGATGGCAGCTCACTAGTTTTTGAGACGCATCCATAGAAACAAAGTACAGCCGCGTTTCCAAGTCTACAGAACATCAGAGTAAATAGATACCCGACGTTAATTTAATCTGAACATTGAATTATATGTAAATGTTTACAAGTAAAAGCAAATAGTTATTTTAGTAAAAATATGGTTAGAAAAATATATATATTGAAATAATTAACATGCAGAACAGGTGCTGTTATGTAATAGCGGAGTTGAATACTGTAACTTCACCCAAAGTTTAGTGTGGATATTTTACCTGGATGCCCTTCTCCAACGGACTCCGATGTAAACAAGAAGCAGTCCTCCTCAATAAGAGAGTTGTAGAACCCGTTAATGTCTCCGTTCATCATTTTTAGTTTCTAGTTTCTACTTCACAACACTCGTTTGTAAAGCGCAGGGAATCTGTCACCCCTCTAAGGAGCGCGGGAGTATTTATGGAACGGCCCGCCTCGCGTCATCAGGGGCCCGCGCTCTTTCGTCCTCTCGGGTGACTGGACGAAACCATGTTGCGCGGAGGGGGTGTGGCACAAAAATCTGTGGGGCAGTATGGTAATATGTCAAGAATGATGTAAACTTGCAAGGGATTGCATTGCACCCTCAGCGAAGTCCATACACACACTCTTGCGCAACAGACATTTAAAAAACATTAAGGTTTTAACAGAAACACACACCAAACAATATTACACTAACCAAAACCATACATTTAAGTACCTTGGTAAATATATCATGAATATTAAAACTCGCCTGAACTCACACTTGCGCAACTCTTATTTTTAGCAATTAAAACCATTACTTGTTAAGGTTGTATACACACTTAGCCTACTGTAATACAGTAATATATTACATCATCAACAAACCATGTTTTGGACACGTACCATATGGTAAGCTTATTTTTTTGAGGACATTGGAGTTTCATGTAAACAACATGGTATATGAATATAAAAATCTATGTGAACATATCTCTTAGTGATAACAATAAAGACTTAGGGTCATTAACCATTACTTGTTATGGTTTTACACACATAATAAACCTATAGACTTCTAAGTTAACAAATCATACCATGTTTTTGGACATGTATCTTGGTAATCTTATTCTTTGAAGTATATAGGAGTGTCATAAGTATGTTAATATGTCAGTAACTCTTATTTTTAGCAATTAAGACAAAAACAATCATTGTACACACTTACTGTAATACAGTAATTAATAAATCACACCATGTTTTGGACACATGGTATATTTTGAAGGACATTGGCGTATCATGTAAACAACATGTAAACTCTTACACTAAACAGTGTTAACAATAAAGCCTTAAAAACATCATTAACTATACTTGTTATGGTAATAAACTAATAGACAAAATGTGCAAATTGCCATGTTTATGATATGTGTACCATGAGTATGATATAAACAACATGGTATTTGATTATAAAAAATCCATGTTACCTCACACTCTTGTGCAACCTGTGGTGAAAACAAACATTATTGTATACCATAGTATAATTTATCTCATAGTACCATATCTTATTATTTGATGTACCTTGGAGTATCATGTAAATGTCATTATATGTAATCCATGTGAACACACAGAGTCTTGCGCAACTTGTGGTAAAAACAATGAACAATTAAAAACATGATTAAGCATAATGTTAGCTTCAGAGGAAACCAAAATACAATTACAATAGATAAAGTGGATGTCCTGGAGATTTTTCCTGCTTTATCGGCTGTCCTGATGTGATTTGAAGAAAGGGAAATTGTATGTCTGCTTCTGACTTAAGCATGGCCTCTTTTGTCAACATGGCCATGGGGAGAAACTGTGCTGTCGATTTCTATACCAATTATGTCTCAGCGCTGAGAAAAGACACGTAACTGAAGCAAGGTTACTTGATATTGATCTGAACTGAAGCCATCTCTGAACATTAGCCTCTCACATCCTCTCATATAAATGAGCTTCATAACCACCATGTCATCATTTCTGTACCTTTGTACCTTGAAGGAATAGTTCATCCAAAACTCTAAAAATTAAACTTTGTCAGTAAGATATATATATATATATATATATATATATATATATATATATATATATATATATATATATATATATATATATATATATGAATATTTTTTTATTCAGCAAGTGACAGTAGACACATTTATAATGATTTCTATTTTAAATAAATGCTGTTCTTTTAAACTTTTTTATTCATCAAAGAATCCTGAAAAAACATGTTTCATGATTTCAACAAAAATATGAAGCAGCACAACTGTTTTCAGCATTGATAATAATCAGAAATGTTTCTTGAGCAGCAAATCATATCAGAATGATTTCTGAAGGATCATGTGACACTGAAGACTGGAGTAAAAATGCTGAAAATTCAGCTTTGATCACAGGAATAAATTACATTTTATAATATATTCACATATTAAATAGTTATTTTAAATTGAAATAATATTTCACAATTTTACTGTTTTTACTGTATTTTTATCAAATAAATAAATAAAATGCAGCTTTGGTGAGCAAAAAAAGTCGTCAGTAACACTTGATTTTGATGGCCCACTTTAGACATTGTTCTAACTTTAAGTAACTTTGTAACTACATGTCAACTAGCAGTCATTAGAGTATTAGGGTACGTTTACACGACATCAATGCACTAAAAACAGACGTTTCTCAAACGATCCCCATTCACATGGGCCACGAAAATGACTAAAAACGCTATATTCTGCTGCCAGGCCAGTAGATGGCGATGTTAATTTGCAAAGAAACTTCACACCTATAGACGGAATACGCACAAAGACTAAAGATATAGGGTATGTTTACACAACACTATTTTCAACTGAAAATGGAAAACTTTATGCGTTTTGGCCATTGATTTACCTGATAGCAGCGTTTTGGGGGCCTGAAAATGCAAGCTTTTGAAAACGGGTTTCAAAGTGCAAGGTTTTGAAGATGATGACTTTACCGTCTCCGTGTTTTTGTGGAAACAGTGACATCATGTGCATGCATATTACATGTTCACGCATGCGTATTACGTGTTCGCAGGGTTTTTCTCTTTAGTCATTTTCGCAGATCCATGTGAACAGGGATCATTTTGACAACGTTGTCATCTGTTTTTAGTACATCGTTGTCATGTAAAGACGGTTCACTCCTATTACTTATGAATGGGACTGAGAAACTGCAACGCGCAATATGGCGGAATTGTCCCGCCTTCTAAAGTAAAAGAGCCAATCGCTGATCGGTTGAGTCATTGTGTCACTGCAGCTGCTGTTAGAAGCTCCGGTTCCCATAGAAACCTGAGACTCGCACTTAGGACTGCACATGCGCATTGGCTCATTTAGCCTGAAAATTGTTTTTTTTTAAACGCTATTTGTGCATAAAAACAACATTTATGGGACAGTTCGTGTCAAATTTTGCTGCTGATTTGAAATATGTTGAGTTTAGCACAGGATTCTCCCATTCATGTAGGACTTTGTCTTGTGCCTGAAACAGCTGCCCGGAGGCCGAGTGAACAGACTTTCCTTGATAGGGACTTTAATACGCATGCGCATGGCACATGACATGACCATTTTTACAAATTCCCCTTTTTTTAGTTTAGCTACTAATACTCTAATGAGAGTTAGTTGACATGCAGTTGCAAAGTTACTTAGAATGTCTAAAGTGGACCATCAAAATAAATAGTAACCAATTCTTTCAAAAACATAAAAACATCTCAATTTTGAATGGTTGAACTAACAGTAAACAAATTTGGCTACAACACCTAAAGGTAGGTCATGACACCCCAGGTGCGTTTCTCATCTAACACTCGGGCGATACCAAAGTGCAATGTTATTAATTGTTACATAACCCAAACACTAGGCCTATCATTAGCCTGACATAATCAACTTAGAGATAAAACATGGAAGCAATTAAAGCCTGCAGAATTTCATTCAAAACTACAATGAACTGAATGCCTACACTTCACTACACAACTTTGCATCTTAAATATTATTATCATTAATAGTATTTATTATCATGTTATTCAGTTTCTGATGAACCTGTAAAGACTGAAGCAGCAAAGACACACAACACACATTTTACTCTGAAAATATGTTGTCATATTAGAGCAGCAATTCTGACTCAGATGCAATCTTAAATTGACAGTGACTCAGGTTTTTCATCATGATGCCAAAAAACGAAAGATTTCCAAGTCAGACTGTGTGTGTCCTTGACGAGGTCAGCATGAGACAGCAGTTTATAGGTACAAATCTCCAGCACAATGGCACTGCTTAACACCACACCTCTCAATCCAGCCAAGTATTGCATCAGAAATGGGCAATGCTGGCAAGCAAAACACTCATATAACCACACGCCTCTACTGTATATACAAACGCTTTACACTTCCGTGATAACTGTTGTAATGATCAGGCTGTTTTTCTTATCAATCTCCCTCTGAAATAGCATTACATAACACCAGGGGAAGTTTTCTTTAGTTATGTTATATGAGGTAAAACCTGTTATTCAACAGTGATGATTGACAGTTTTAATTCACTTAATGACCAGCCCTGCCTTGTGTCTTTGATAATGCAGTTTCATTCTCAACATGTTCGTTAAAACGTTACTATTGTAATGCATCAGACAGTTGCAGCCCTAAACAAACAACATTCAAATAACAAAACCTTATTACATAACGTGTAATTCAGGGCACTTTAAAACATTTCATTATTGCAGCAGTTATCTGTATGATATGTATGTTATCCCTCTGGTGTTGTTTGGTCATTTTTGACCTAAATAATTTTTAGTTTATGTTTTTCATTTATTTTACTTCATCGGAATGATACGAAACTTGGTAAAGGTTTTCACTTGCTGCGTGAAAAAACACACACACACACAAAAATCATTGACATGATTTAAAAAGGTTAAATGGTCCTGAAAAAAATAGTCACACATACTGTTCACGTTAAAAAATGAGTGCATTGGAAATGAATGGGAGACGAAAGACTTTTTATTTAAGTGGAAACGTTTAGTACAGCTCTCACTGAAAGCTCATTTTTTAAAATATCAACCTCAAATTTGGAACACAGCTTGTTTAGATTTACAGCTTTGATTTTCTCACAGTTTTAGAGTAAAACGAGTTTTGGAAAATATATATTTCATATAAAAATAGATGCATTTTTCATAACAATAATTAACTAAAGTTCACTTTTTTTAAACTTTTTTTCACTTCAGCAATAATCTGCCAGGGGATATTTGTTATTATTGACACTACAAATTTGAATAAACCATCAAAATATGAGGAAAATATTTTATATATTTAAAATATTTAAAATATGAGGGAAAAACAAAACACTGAATTTAGTTAAGGTATTTATCAGACAAAATTATTTGGAAAAAAGGCAAACTACAACTAATTTTACAACAAAAAATGCATAGAAAACGAAACACTCACAGGAAAAAGCATACATTGACTAAAACATAATTAGTTATTAATATTTTGCTGATTCTCTTGTTTTTGCAGCCTGACCAAAAATGATGTTGGCACAATTTGGCAAGTTTCAATATACATATATATATATATATATATATATATATATATATATATATATATATATATATATATATATATATATATATATACATACTCAATACCTGGAGAGCTGGCTTCTGTGTCAGTTGAGATGAGTAAGTGTGTGTGTGTGTGTGTGTGTGTGTGTGTGTGTGTGTGTGTGTGTGTGTGTGTGTGTGTGTGTGTGTGTGTGTGTGTGTAAAAAAATCTCATTTACAATAATACATGATTTTTAAATGCTAATCATTCAGATATTCCCCCATGACATGACACATCTTACCCCACACTTTTTTTTTTAAAATCATCTTATTTTATATATTATGTATATGATTTCTTCTCATTTCAGCTAAAGCATCTGACATTCAAACAGCTCAATCTAACCATAAAATGGTTTTATCACATGTGGTGTGTTGCAGGCAGAGGTGCGTAACTGAAAGGTCACAGGCTTGAATTCCACATGAAGCGATACTTGAGCTATTGGACGGCAATGTGCCCTTAAGAAAGGCTCTTAACCTCAGGTTGCACCAGAGAGACCAGAGTGAACTGTAAGTTGTTTTGGGTAAAAGCGTCTGCTACATACCTGAATTCTGCTTGCTTGAAATCCAGGAGTGGCTCACTGTTGGCTTTCTCAGAAGTGGCTTCAGATCTTCTGTAACACCTCTATTTGGTTATGCAAGCTTCTTTCTACTTGAATGTGGAAAGACTAGAATTGTTTGTCAGGCTTACATTTCAATAACATATCAAATCAGAATACAGTGATATATTGCTGATATTGTTTGTGTAATTGCTCAAGTTAATTGAAAACGTCTCCCATTTGAAGTAGATAACTTGAATTTTGGTTTATTTAGAGCAGTTTTAAATATGGATAGTTTTCTTACACAAACGCATCGATTTGCTTCAGAAGGCCTTTATTAACCCCCGGAGCCGTGTGGAGCACGTTATTTGACGGACAGATGCACTTTTATGGACTTCAAAAACAGAGCAACAATTACTGCCATTATAAAGCTTGGTAGCGCCAGGACTTTTTAAATATAACTCCGATTTTATTCGTCTGAAAGAAGAATGTCATATACACCTAGGATGACTTGAGAGTGAGTAAATCATGGGCTAATTTTTATTTTTGGGTGAACTATCCCTTTAAGACCGAATGCTAAGCTAATCATATCATTCTCCCATTTCTCTAAACTATTTACGCCCATTTAAAATATAAACTGTGTTTAACCGAATACTCTCCAAGCCGGTCATTTTGACATAGGCTATTTGTTGTGTATTTGATGGTTTAGACGCGCGCACGAAGTTATTGTTAGCCTATAATGTGCAAGTCGGTCCGTTTCGCAGCTCGCACACAAGCCGCCTTGAACTTGGAAATAGCGTCTATTGCGCGGATTATTGTGCTTTTAATAGCTCTTTTTATTATCAAACACGTCATGCAATTTAGCAACAGTAGAGACTGCATTTGACAGCAATCACAGATTGTGCTAAATCTGACATTAAATTTAGGTTTAGGGAGAAATGACAGCGCAACGCTGTGAAGGGAAGGAAGTTGCGCTCGACGGAACACAGTTTATAATAGTTTTACCTCAGGTAAAACTACCTCATCATATCTTCTTTTTATAATCATTGGAAGCCAAAATCGAAAATAAAATAAGATTAATATCACAGCCCTAAAGTGTAACCAGACTAAATTTTTGTTTAGTTCTCTTGTTTAGTCAATGTCGTGTTGTAGCTCCGCGTGAGCACTCTCTCTCTCTCTCTCTCTCTCTCTCTCTCCTGGTAGCAAAAATGCATCACAGACAAATGGTTTAATATCTCATATAGAAACAGCTGGCAAAGATAGAATTTGCAAGATAACATCTATACAGCAATAATAAATAGTAGGCTAAGTATATTTTCTTAATTTCCACAGTACCGACAGCGTCAGTTGACCCAATCGCAATTCTTTATATATTTTATATTCTCTCTGTATATATTGTATCTGTAACTGTTAATTTTGTATCTGCATCTCTTCCAGCAAAATAATATCTATACAAAACATATTTTAAAGGTCTAGTCATTATCTTAATCACTTGGTGCCCCCCTATTGGCTGGTGCCCCAGGACATTTGCCCAATCCCGTCTATGGATAATCCGGCCTTGCTTCTACCATATATAAATATAAATACTTCTACCAAATTTTAACCTCTAATAATTTTCAACCTTTGGGTGAACTTTTCACCACATCAAGGCTGATGCAGCACATACGGGTTTGGAATAACAATTATATAGCTACAAAAAATGGTCCTAAGAACATTTTGCTAACTGTTATGAAAACGTTTAAAACATCCAGTTTTGCAACATTATGCAAACTTATCTCATTCTTCACATGTATTTTGGATTTTTCGGAAAACCTACTTTTGCAAACAATTTTTTTCGCCCAATCCGAACCAAACCAGTGCAGAAGAGTCTGATTGTCAATAAATAATGTTAAAAAAAAATCTAAATTTCAATATACATCTGTGATGGGACACCAAAACGTTAGAAGTGGGCATGGCCACTTTTACTAAAATGCCTATCCCTCTTGAACATAATGAGATAATTTCACCAAACTTGGTACACCTATGTATGGGCTAGGCCTGTGGTCATGCGAAAAAGGACGTGGCGACTGGCCACTTGGTGGCGCTATAAATGAAAAACACAACAGTTGGTCTGATTGACTTGAAAGCTGCCATGCAGTGTCTACGAGGACATTTGCATATCTCGAAAAACACGGCCGTCGCCGGCTAATGAATTTCGAGCGGCTGTCAGACAAGGTTAACGGAGGCCGATTGGAGCGAAACTCGCTGAGCCTGTTTGACGCACAGCCCTAGAGGCATGT
This sequence comes from Rhinogobio ventralis, assembly GCA_039654625.1. NCBI lineage: Eukaryota > Metazoa > Chordata > Actinopteri > Cypriniformes > Gobionidae > Rhinogobio > Rhinogobio ventralis. Next base: position 47,251,227 of record CM077194.1, read on the forward strand.
GAGAAATTAAAAAGAAATCGGCCATCGGGGGCGCTGTCGCGTTTTTCATGTTCATAAAGGACTGTATATCACGCGATTTTTCACACATGCCCACAAAATTTATACCATATGGTTGAACTCCTAATTCTGAGCAGCTTTACCTCTAGGATCGCCACTGTCAATCGAATTGTTTGTTAAATATCTGCAATTATTTCAAAAACCTACTTTCGCAAACTAGTCCTGGGTTTTTCACCTGATCGGAACCAAACCAGTGCAAAACGATTTCCTGGAGTCTGATTGCCAATCAATAATGAAAAAAAGTCGAAACTTTTACTAAAACAGCTATCCCTCTTGAACAGAATGAGATCATCCAAACTCAGTACACCTGTGTACGGGCTCGGTCTGTGATCACGTGAAAAAGGATGTGGCAACTGGACACTTGTTGGCACTATAAAATAAAAAACGGCTATAGCTGTGCAACGGTTTGGCCCTGGAGGCCTGTGAGAAATTCAAAAGAAATCGGCCACCAGGGGGCGCCTTCACGTTTTTCACGTGTGTAAAGGACTGTATATCACATGATTTTTTGCATGTACCCATGACATTCATGCCACATGATAGAACTCCTCATTCTGAGCAGCTTTACCTCTAGGACCGCCACTGCCAATCGAATTGTTCTTTAAATATTGGAGATTATTTCAAAAATCTATTTTCGCGAACTAGTCTTAGGTTTTTGGCTCAACCTCGATAACTGTTAAAAAGCTTTAAAACATATATTTCCTGTTTTGGGTGTTAATGGTCTTTTCCATCTCTGATCTAGGTGGTTACGGGCTTGCTAAATAAATGATAATACCTTTTTACCCATGCGCTTAAAGGCCTTTAAGTGCTTGAACCCTGCTGCTCGCAGCTATATTTATTATTATTATTAGCAAAATGTTTTGTTTGTTTTCTCAAAGTTGATTACAGCAATTAAATAATAATTAAAATAATTCTTTGTTTGCATACACAGGTATGAGATATTTATTATTTAAGCATCTGAAACCTTTTCAGTTTGACAACTGTGGTAAGTTACACCATGATAAGTCTAACTTCACTTGACATTTTCTTCTACTGAAAATGCTTATTTTTTAAATGCATACAATTTTTTTTTTTTTTTCAAAAAACAACAACTTTTAAACGGTAGTGTAGGTTACAGATTTCTTCATGAAATAGTAATGAAGTATTCCACTTTCAAAAGAATTTATTTTCATTTTGACACCAATGTTTGACAGTGGTCTAAGGCAAGACACCATTATACAACAACAACCGAGATGGTTCACAAGCCTAGAAGTCCATACATTCTGCTCAATACAAGTCCAAAAAAGTATTTATTTATAATCAATGTGAATATAAAGCAAACAGCAATGAGTAAGTGACATTTGCTTCAATGAACAATAAAGATGCAGAAAGTTATAAATTCATATTGTCAATATAATCATAAATCACCTTCTTTATAATGATTTAAACAAGCTGACCAGCAGAATCTGGAATGGATAAGAAAATAAATATAATCTTAAATAAAGTTTCTTCTCTGTTTTGGCACTGATTGTCATCTGTTCTACATACTGTATCTCATCTAATAATAATTATCATTGAGCTCATTTCATCCAATAACATTTCCTACACATGCTTCTTGCAAGCTCAGAAAACGGAAAATCACAGAATGAACTAGAAATGAAAACAATGCATGAAAGTATCATAGACTGGCACTTGCAAAACATTTATTTGGCTTTGAAAGGAAAATTATTTTTCCAATACTGCATCTAGCTTTCAAATATTGTAGGGCTAATGAAGTATAAAAATATGAGTATTAACAAACCTTATCCTGTTGCACTTGATTTTTTGGAAGAAAATGTGAGTAAGTGTGATAAAGTGTTGTGTTGTGATTACTCTGTGATATAGACATTAGTCAGGTTAGACGGAATATTGAATTTAAAACGGATGAAAACGAGGCTGTGAGGGATAGACATACAGACTTTATGATGAAATACACTGTATAAGGGTCTTAGATCACGTCATTTTTGCGAAAGACGTTTCATCAGCCGAACAATCAGTATGTTAAACAACAGTACTTCCATCCCTCACAGCCTCGTTTTCATACCTGTCAAAAATGAAATATAGCACTACCCTGATTAAGGTCTATTACCCTCGACAGGGCTTAATATGTGAAATTCAATAAGTCTGATTATTTAAAAAAAATGTGCATATCTCTTCTCAACCATGATTGGAGGAATCATTCACACTTAATCTTTTTTTCAAGATTTATGCATTTCGATTAATAGTAAAATTCAAATTTAATTGAATATTCCTTATTCATATTATGAATTAAGAATTTTAAAAAAGCGACAAAAAATTCAAAGCCTTTTTTTAAGATTTACACAATTAATAGTAAAATTCCATCAAAATTGAACAATTGAACAATCCTTAATCAATTATTCAATTAAAATACGCAAGGATTATTCAATTCGATTTGATGGAATTTTACTATTAAAGGTGGGGTAAGTGCTTTCTGGTAACCGATGCTGATATTTCAAATCACCAAAACAAACACGCCCCTACCCCAAAAGGGTCTCGCCCCTATTTTGATAGCTCCGCCCCACACATACGTAACCCAGGCAACGACTATTGCGGAATCTGCTGTGCCAGCCGGCCGAGGGTATGATGTCATCAATAAGTGAAAGCAATGCGTGTTACTATGGTAATCCAGGTCGAATGTTCAGTGAAAAAGTCATCCCTTACATCCCAAAAACACACAGTTCTCCTGAACAATTCGATAGCATGAGCACGAATATGTTACAATTATCACGATTAGAGGGTTGTATCGATCACGAAAAGAGGAACCAAAGGAAACAAACATATATTAGGAGTATATCATCTTACTTTTCGGACACACTTTGGGAGCTGACGCTTGAAACAGACAGTGAGGAGGTTTAGACGCTCCAGGCTTATACGGTGTGGAAATGAATGGGTCTTTATCATCGCTGAAGTGAACGACAATACAATTGCAAATGGACAAACAAGCGAACATGACACGCGAGCATATTCAAGCAAAAGCCAGCATATAGTAGTTCTGTGAAACAAAACAAAACCAATGTTACTCGCCTATCGAGAAGAAATAAAGCAACCTCGGCCTTTCTTGAGTTCTCTCCAGCGCTGGAAAGCTGATATTTCTTGCCTGATCTAAGCCTTCTTTTGTTCCATAGACAGTTTCACATGTGTTTTTTTTATCTGCCATCTCTCTTTCTGTCATCGCTCAGCTAATGTCCGTCCTGTGTGTCGTGTCTTTTGAATAATGACGTGCATTGAGCGCTCTCTTCTCACCATCACTAGTAGACACGCCCCTTACTGCTGATTGGCTACAAGTTTGTTTTGGTACTCAGCCGAGACACTTTTGTAAAGCATTTTTGTAATACCACTTACCCCACCTTTAATTGCGTAAATCTTTAAAAAAAAAGTTTAGTGTAGAGCTTAATAAAACATTTTGTATAAATCTTAAAATTAAACATATTTACATTTTTTTTCCATACATTTATGAATACAAATCACATTATCCAAACGGTCAATTCTCTTGTTCATTAAGATTTATAAAAGAAAATTTTATTAAGCTCTATTTTTTTTTTACTAGAATTTTACTATTAATTGAAATGTGTAAATCTTGAAAAAGGCTTATATTTTTTTAGATGATTTCTGCACAAATGTCTAACAATTAAGTTCACTTAACCTTAACCCTAAATATGAGCGATTAATATTAGTCATCAATGCCTTAGCAAGCACCACCAATAAACATGCAAAGAAACACGTTCTGTGCTTTACATGAACTTATTATCAGCATGTTAAAACATACACAGGATCATCAGACATGATCAGCGACAAGTGTGTTGTGTGATTTAAACACATTACAGATCTCAAGAATGCAGTTGTTTGCAGTTTTGACAGACTATTAAAGACAATTTCGAGACTATTAACTCATAGTATTTCTAGTAAAAAGTGTCTTGTTCCAGAATGCCTGATTGTTTCGATTTCCAAAGATATTCCAAACTACAAAGATTTATTTAAAAAGGTGTATAATGTAAAAGAACGACCATCGGCCACATTTTCTATTCCATCTAGAAGTGACACTTCTCGACACCTCTGCAATATTGAAAGGTGGTGGACAGCACGACACCGTGAACATCCATGCAGAGACACATACACTGACACGCTTATACTCTCACTCAGCTAACCATGTAAACAGTGAGACAGCACGCCACGTGTCCTAAGGCTAAGTAGTCATGGTACAAAATTTCACGATCTACTAATAGATTACAATATCGGAGCACGTAGTAGAGCCCTGTAGACGACGTCAAAACCTGGAGGAGGTCGCGATGGAGACAAAAAGACGGGATGATGAGAGGAGAGGAACGGGAAAGAGAAAGGGAAGGAGATGTAGAGGAGACAAGATTTTACCAAGTCGGATAAATCCTAGAAAGCCCTAGACGACAAATATGCTAGGATTCCTACCACGAGTACAGTCATGATACAATACTTGACATGAATCAGACTAAAGATCAGATAGAAACCACGCAATTATCGGTTAAAGTCAACATGAAATCAAAACTGATGCTTTCTTAATGCACGCTTCTGGTGTATACAGGTGTTCACACCGACAACGCAATTGAGTTTCCATTACCCTTCAAATTGCGCAAATTGAAATTGCGAATTGAAAATACGCCCAATGGAAACACCCATACATTGTGGGAAAACATTTTTATGTTTGCATGAGGTGGTTTTCAGGCAATTCAAAAAAGGAATATTTCGCAAAACTGCAACAGTTTTTTTTCGCATTGACAGGTCACCTGGCGTACGTAAAAGTCACATGATCATTCTGAATCCACAGTTCCTCTGTGAAATCAATGCTTGGATAACACACCTACGTCTCCGTTGATTAAAAATAATGGCTAGTGCGGTGGCTGTGATATACATAAACCTACCGATGATTTGGAACGACTTGTCGTGAGAGGAAACAATTACGTCGCATAACATTGGTTAATGGAAACAGTGTCATTTTGCAACAGTTTTTTATTGACATTTAGAAAATATCGCAAAAGTTTTGCGCAAATCTGTAATGGAAACCAGGCTAATGTCGAGCAGAATTAAACTACTACCATCATCTAACAGCACAGCAATTTGGCAACCTCCAGCAATTTAATCAAAGTTGGCATGAACGCACCTTAAAGCCACCTGGAAATCAAAATGATTGGAATACCGCAGTATTTAATATAAACCATTTTAAATTCATGTGCCTCGTAATCTTTAATCAAAGTAACTTCCCCTTCCTCTTTTCTCTGATGACGAGAGCGGGGCAACCTGTCACTCACATGAGATCAACCAATAGCAAACCACAGCCATCTAATCAATCAACCTACATTTGTTCTTGTTCAAGAAGCGTTTCACTCTGATACATATATAGGGAAGAAAGACTAATCACAACATCTGTTTTATGCTGACTATAAGGGGCCGTTTACACGTAATGTGTTTTTGTATTGCACTAGCTTCTTTTCCACGTTGTTCAACTTTTAACTCTTTCCCCGCCATTTACGGAAATTTCTGGCTTTCTGTGTTTTCACTGGTATTCGGTAGGGGGCGCTATTACACATCTTCTAAAAGAGTACTGAATCTCCTGATCAAAACACATGCGAAGAAGACGCAGAAACATGCAATATCATATGTAATCAGAAGCATATTTAAAATAACACGATCACCAGCATTAAACCATAAATCAAAACTGCCTAATGTTACTGAATGAAATGTCGACCCAGGACGAGCTCTGGGACTGTGAAGCTTTGGGGTGTTGATGGACTCCATCTAGTCCATCTGTGTTTGATTATCGTTCTGAATCCCATCTGGATGGAGTCTTTCACAAAAACGTGATTTTCTCAGCTTTTTGCTCAAAATGTTGCTTTTTTATTAAACTTACCCACATTCATATGTTGATAAAAAAATTATGCATGAAGGTAGAATAAAATAGGATAGAGTATTTTTTTGTTTGTTTAAAAGCAGAGGGTCTGTTCTTTTAATATATTGCATGTTCAGATATTCATACAACTAAATATTCTGGGGGCCATGGCATTTTTGTGAAAATTATAAAAAAAAACGATGGCAGGGGAAAGAGTAAAAAAACGCATCTTTAGACCATTGCTCTGCATTGCTCTGCAAAAATGCATTCTGTGTGAACCGGATCTTTTACCGGAGAATTACATTAAACAAAAATGTTTGTCTTTGTATTCTTCCATTAAAGTGTAATAAAAAGTTAGCATTTCACAGCACATCTTTTCCATTGTTTTTCTGTAAACATGCACTAGACGGACGTTTTTGAGAGTTGCGCTCACATCTTTTGCAGCGTCTTAAGGCCCTTTCACACCGGACACGTAACGGAAAAGCGAAGCGGAAAAGCGAATATTTCGCGTCAAAACCATTCACATCAGCCGCGACACGAATTTGTGACGTCTGTGACGTTTCAGAGCTCCAACATTCCAAAACATTCGCGGCGACAGCTGAGAAAACATGGACACTTCATCCAGTGAAGACAAACTTTTTTTATTTTCTTTAAAAGACCGAAAAGAAGGTTTTGGGTGCACCCAGTCTTAAAGAACAGAGAGTCTGAAGAGGAGTATGCTAATCTTGTACAGGAGCTAAAACTTTATCATGGCCGGTTCCGCACTTATTTTCAAGGAGCTCCTCCAGAGACAGTAGCACCGCATCTGACGAGACAAACCACACACTTCAGGAACCAATTGAGCAGCTGTTTCCATCTATGTTTCCAGTTGAGTGCCACAGTCGTACTTATGAAAACATATTCACTTTCCATAGTCGCGGACACAATTATGTTTAGAAAAAAATCAACAAGTTTTAACTCATAAGGTTATGTTATCGTTGTCTGTGGCCTACAGTGGGCAAACACAGCTGCAGTTGTACAGCTGTAACTACAACTAGAGCTGTAATCTCGTGAGAAATGCAATACCTGGCAAAGGTTAATGTTGATTGAATAGCTAGTGACATCTATTGGACATTTCGTCACCTTTGTTTCCTTGTATGTCATTGGTTGTAGCCTTTTCTGTCGTTGCGAGAGTTCCAAAAAACCGACATCGAAGCGGAAAAAATAAACGTTGTTTTTTCGCCGCAGCACATTCGCGTTGGGTGTGGAAGCACTCATTACACAAACAGCTTATCAAAAAATAAAACCATTGCGTGAATTATTCGCGCGTCAAAATCGCGTCCAGTGTGAAAGGACCTTTACACGACACATCATTTTAAAAACACAGCGCTGAAGTTAAGGTTTTAACAAACGCGTCTCTAGACCTTGAACCCTTATAGTGGTGAGCATTAATCTAATGTCATCTAATGTCATTAATTGAATCAAATAAATTCATCTTTCTTTTTTGGTTGATGTCACAAAGCTCCAGTCATTTGGCTTCACTAACACCCACTTTTCACATTCTCATCTAATCACTTCCTGACTGATTAAATCAAGTCCCGCCCTGCATTTCTTTCATTGACTATCCTGTTGAAAAACATGATGCAAATGTGGTTTGTGAACAGCATTTCATGTTGACTTTAAACTGGCAGGTCAAAGAGCTGGACATCGCTTTTAAATTATTTTCGAGAACATTAACCACAGGAACATGACGGCACAGCAGTCACAAATCTGAGAGCAATTGTCCTATAATATCATTAAATGCTAACAGTTGGTTAAACCAGTAATTGACATGAATAATATACAAGCTGTACTTTACTGAGTGCTGTGTGTGTCAACCCTTTATATGCATTCAAGGACCTGAGGAGAGTGTGGTAAATACATGCAATCGCAGAGCATGTGTATTGTTATTAAACACGATTTACCTTTCCCTGTCACGATAAGATGATGACAACAGCATTTCACCTTTAGCAGGTCATTCCCAATGTCCTCTATGTCAGGTCAAAGTCACAATTTCTGCTCCAAACCCTAGTGAGCTGCCTCTCTCTACTATCTACATAGGCAGCTACCTTACAAAGCAGCATCCTAACCGTAATGTAGCCTTATTAGTAACTCTGTTAATGCACTATTTGCTATGAGCAACTTATGCTTACAACTGATTCCAAGAGTTTAAAGTTATTCCAATGTACCTAATTAAGTAGCACACACAAATGTTGTCTTAAATGGTCAATGAGCTATTTATCTACATTGATTTTAGAATGTAATAAAATATTTTATTTTATCAGTATTTCTCACAGTGCATACTGGTAATACCCTATCCTTTGCCAAAACAAGGGATGCATTTAAGTCAACTGTTTTTAAATGCCCTTCCCTTGCCAACTTCCCTCCGTCTCATTCAGTCTGATGTACGTCATTGCTTGCAATGGGTTTAAATGGAATACCCTAAGGCCAAGTGTCCACCAAAGTGTTTTAGCCGGCTGAAAACGCTAGGCGCTCTGCTGAAAACGCCTAGCTGTGCGTTTTTTCAGTTGAGACTCTTTGCTTGCTATGATCTGGAATATCCACGGAACTGTTATCTCATTTCACAGATAGTTGGTGTTTGTATTGTTTCTATATAAAAATGCCGATACAGTGCTCTGGCTCTTGTTTTAAATAATTTTGTTCAATTATTATTGCTTGTTGTCATCTGTTGACGTTGTACAAGCAGAATGTGGCGGTTGGTCGGTGTTGTATTTGTCCCGCCCCTCCTCCACTGTGATTGGTCGGCTGGGTAAAAAGTGACAGTAATGAGCGCTGCGTTTTATTCAAAGTTGAACATTCTTCAACTCTCGGCGACCAGTAAAAAACGCAGAGCGCTCAGCGCTTGAGCGTGAAATAGACATTCAGCGCCTCGTTACGCTCATGGCGTTATAAAAACGTCGCGCTCCCATTGAAAACAATTGAATATGCCAGCCAGCCTTGTGAAAAAACGCTTTGGTGGACACACAGCCTAAGCCCTTGGAATCTGCTATGGAGCCCGCCATGCGAGTTGCAATTGTGACGTCAGAGTCGTGTTGCATTCTGGTCTATGGATCTGCCTGAAGTGTACATATATAAGTAGACTTGGTCAAAATCGAGGGGTCGAGGGTATGTCCAAATAAACTTCCCTCATCCACTTGACGAAGTTGAACGCACTTCAAAATGACAGCGGGGATTCCCACGAGGGGAAGTCCTTAGGGAAGTATGTCTAAAAGTGGAGTTGAACACAGCCAAGGTATCTGGGAGTCTGGAGGGTGTCTATGATGCCTAGATAGGCAGCTCACTAGAGTTTGGAACAGAGCACCAGAGGATCTGCTGCAATAAATCCAATAAGAACCAGAATTGTTTTCCATTGTGCATTAAACCCTGGTTAATTATAAAAAAAAATCCATATTAATCAATTAAAAGCATTAATATTGTGCAAGCATATCTACACTCTGAAAAATAAAGGTTCTTTAGTGACATTGATGGTTCCGTGAAGAACCTTTAACATCCACAGAACCTTTCAATTACAAACTGTTCACTGAAAGTTGTTCTGGGGAACCCAAAATGGTTCTTCTATGGCAAACCCCATTTTGGAACCTTTATTTTTAAGGGTGTGGGATAATTTCTTAGTGTTTCAGTTTTTGTCTTGTGCAGTTGGAAAGACAGAAAGAGAAGGAGGAGAAGAAGAATATGAATAGAATGACTACACACAACAAAAAGAAAAACAGTTTAGTCTGCCCTCTTGTATTTGCTGGAGGGAGCCACATACTAAACGCTTACTGCTCCAAACAACATCATAGGACAGTAAATCTACAACGACATCACAGAAGAAACCTGCAAACCCAGCCTTGAGCTGATATAATCCTCCGGAGAAGGTGGTGTTCTTAGCTAAGTTTCCTCTGGCTTGGTTGCATCTTTTCCTGAGTTAGAGCTGTCATCTGTAGCGACAGGGTCATCAGAGGACTTGACAGTACCGCCTCCCTGCCTGCTAGAGCTGGAATGTGCCATGGTGTCTTTGGAGTGCGGATGTTTCGGCTTTGCCGTCTGCCCTTCGGTTAGTCTGGCACTCTGTTGCTCCTCAGTCTCAGGGCTGGAGTCACAGGAGTCGCCTTTCTTTACCTCGTCATCAGACGTGAAGTCGGAGCTGTCAGACGGACTTAGACCAGCTGCAGCGGAGGCTGGCATTTGAATCTATTAAAGGAAAAGAAACATATTAACTGGAAAGCATCATCAACTTATGTTAGTATTATTATATGTTATTATAGTATTTATTCATTTTGGAGACTGAAGCTATGTTTACATGGACACCTTTTGTTTCAATCGATGAATCCGAACGTAGTGTTTACATGAATGCTCAATAAAGTGATCGGGTTGATGTGCGCATTTATGTCACAAGCTTCAAATCAGATTTTTTTATGTGCCACCCTCCTAATATTGTGCTGGTCTTGCTTTTGCTGCCAAAACAGCCCTGACCTGTCGAGGCATGGACTCCACTAGACCCCTGAAGGTGTGCTGTGATATCTGACACCAAGATGTTAGCAGCAGATCTTTTAAGTCCTGTAAGCTGCAATGTGGGGCCTCCATGGATTGGACTTGTTTGTTCAGCACATCCCATTAACTTCTTGAGCAATTTGAGCTACAGTAGCTTGTCTGTTTGATCGGACCACACGGGCCAGCTTTCGCTCCCCACGTGCATCAATGAGCCTTGGCCGCCCATGACCCTGTCGGTGGTTTACCACTGTTCCTTCCTTGGAGCACTTTTGGAGATGCTCTGACCCAGTCGTCTAGCCATCACAATTTGGCCCTTGTCAAACTCGCTCAAATCCTTACGCTTGCCCATTTTTCCTGCTTCTAACACATCAACTTTAAGGGCAAAATGTTCACTTGCCTAATATATCCCACCCACTAACATGTGCCGTGATGAAGAGATAATCAGTGTTATTAACTTCACCGGTCATAATGTTATGCCCGATAGGTGTAGTTTCCCGCTGTTTGCGCATACTAACAATTTTTTTTAACAATTCTTTTGACATATAAGAAGTAATCATACTATAACAATATCCTGTAAGTTTCAGAAATGAAAACTTCCTTCTTAGTCCAAAAACAGCTTTTATTGTAACCAAGCCCAGCGAACGACTCGTTGTGAAATATGCCTATAATATATAAATAAAAGACCGCCTCTGCAGAAGAGCCTATTCATCATCGCAACTTTGGCCCCGCCCACTGGCGTGTTAGTGAGATGATAAGGAGAGAAGAGCAATACAGGTTCACTGTACTAAAAATAACATTACCTTCCAAAGGATCCTAATGCTAGGAATGTGCTTATTTATTTTTTTATCAATGTGAATGTCTCAGTTGAGCATTATTTATTTGTATGCGGTACATTTCACTGTGGATTCTTCGGTAAATCAGTCGCAATTTTGATGCAGGCTTTGCAAACACGATATGGACTCGACAGTAATGCCACAGCATGTAAGTAACCGTGTTAATTCTAATGCCTGATCTGTGACCAGTGATTTCTGATATGTAATGATTCATGTACAGTCAGATGTTCTTTGTCTATGTGTCAGTAAATCAAACCAGTGAGTAAAAACGGTCAACTTCACATTGTTTCTCTTAGTAGCATGATAATAATCTGTTATTTAAACTGTGATTAAATTATATATAGAAAGCGATTACAATCGCTGGAGCTGTCAATCAAACAGTGTAAGTTTCTCTTGCCAAAAACTCCCGTAATAATAAACTAATCTCTTATTTATATTGTGTTTGCACTGTTATGTGACCACAAGATAGAAACATTTCTTTAGTCTGTAGAAATCGAGTTGCAATGATGAGATCACTGCATCCATGCGCTCAGCATGTCTGTGATCGGCTACAATGACAATCACTGCAACCTTTCATGCCACAATCTGAATATAATGTCATAGATCTAAATATAATGTTATAAGCAACACTTTTCATGATTAGTTAACCTTGAGAGCTGTAATAGAAACGTGCTAAAAGTTTTCCAGGACATGTTGAGCACATGAAGCCACCCCTTACAGTTTCTCCCATTCATGAGTAATAAAGAACAGTCTTTCTATAGTCTTTGCTACTAGTCCGATTACAATCGGATTATTAGGGTTGTCCATGTAAACGCAGCTACTAATTCAAGAATCTGAGAACTGTTTTGTGGTGCATAACAAATACATGCTGGAATTAAAAGTAAAAGAGATTATCTACCTGGAATGGCTCGGTGACGCCCACAATGGAGCTCATATTGTTGCTGTAGTAACCCAGTATGAAGTCCCCAGAATCCTTTGGCAATTCTTCCTCAGTAAAAGTCACCTGGAGATTGCAAATCAAAACCTCCTAATTAGATTTCACAAGCTTTAATGTGTAGCTTCATGAACACAAGTGAATGTCTTTCTCATGCAACTATGATTTGTCCTTACTTGGTGCTCCTGTCTCAGGAAGTCAGACTCTTCCTGCTTGGCCCAAGTGTAACTCACATAGTCTTTATGGTGCTTAAACCCAACCTGCAAAATTACATATTTGTAAAGTATGTTCAATCAATTTTATAGCTACATATAAACAGAACTCAAGTGACAAAAAATATATACTTTTAACCATCTTACTCCTACATCTTTAGATGCTCAGAACTGATGAAATGATTGAAATAACCTTGTAAAGCCCAATCCAGTCCCAAGAGCTCCGAGCAAAGTTGGGCACCACCTTGAATGTGGCCACTGCGTCTGATATCTCTCTCCATTCATCCTCTACAAGCAGTGTAACTAAAGGCATGTCCACCTTGTATGGAAACTGCAAGGACATCACATGTTAAACACATTGCACAAACCAGCTCTGAAAGTTGCTCTCAATAAGTGTAGACATTCATGGCCTTGAAACTGAAAGGTTTTATTATTAAAAACACTTTATAGCCTTATGCTTTAGGAAGTGCCACATTTCAATTAAAAGAGCCAATCATCATACGGACCCTTTTTACAGACTATTAACACAGGTTATTGTCATCGTTAACTAGCAATTTAAAAAAAAAAATTCATGTATAAAAAATGTTATGTACATTTAAAACACTATACTATGTTAAAAAGGGCCTATTATGCCCTTTTACAAAGTGTTTTTGGGCTCTACTAGAATAGGTTTTCATACATTATTTTCCCCATATTCTCCATTGTTGCAGCTCGTCTCTTCCCAGTCTGTCAGTAACGCTCTGTTTAGTTCCTGTCTCTATGCTCTGATTGGTCGGCTGGACCAGTGCGCTGTGATTGGTCAAGCGCTTTTGAACATGTTTGGGAAATTTCCCGCCCCTTACTATAACTGAGTTTTAACACACTACTAACTAACTCAACCCCCAGACAGCAACGAAAGCTGTGTCTGAAATCGTCCTCTATACCTTTAAATAGGGCACTATTTGAAGGGACAGCCATTTGTAGTGGTGTCCGAAACCATAGTGGAAGTTATTGAGTGGACTCATTCAATCCCACAATGCACCACAATAACGAGTGTCCAACTAGTGTATGCTCAGCGGCTAGAGAATACCCATAATGCACTGTGACGGCCGCGCCGAATGAATTCCCGCGTCTCGCCAGAAGATTGCGCCTGCAGCTGAATCAATCAGCTATCCATTTTTCTAAACCGCACTGGTCCAGAGTAACATCATACAGATAGCCTATGAATGAATTCCTTTTTAATTGCTTATTAAATCATTTAATTACGGTTTATACATGCTAGTTTCCATGACAAGTTCAAGATAAATCTGTTCATTACTGGAGCTGCCAGTTTGCTACGTTTCAAATGATTATTAAACAGGGAGCAGAAACTATGCAAAAGCAGCAGCTATTCCGGCACTCAGTGTCTGAATTCACTCACTCATTTTTATTCACTCCCTCAAGTGGACTGTATTAGTGGAGTAATGTAGGCTTGCATTATGTGACTTGACTTAGAGTAACGTAGGGAATAGTGAATGAGGGTATAGGGGGCGATTTCGAACACAGCAATAGTGTCGGCCCACATCTTGTATGTGTGGAATCCACACTATTTTGCTGTCTGGGAGGCCACGCCCCTTTATTTTGAGTATGCCTTGGGTGGGAATTATTTAAATGAGGAATATTGTGACGTGTTCGTTCCCTGAAGAAAACTCAAGACTTCAGTGGAGGTGTTTCAGGGAGTTCAGAAACAGTGACACTGATAAAGAGAATAACTCCCGCTGGAGGGACTTTGTAACTTTGCAGACCTTTTTCCATGATCAAACAGCATAATAAAAGCATAACAAAAATCTTTAAAGTACCTTGGCATTAAAAATAATTAACGTTGCTGTATTTATTAATACAAAGGCTAAGGGAGTGACGGCAAATTTGATCTTTCTCTCTTCTGACCACCAAAATCAATTTCATATTTTTCTGAAGTCATAGAATCGTGTTTTTTTCTTCTTTTGCTACTGGAGCAAATTGGAATACAAACATTATATTTGCACTCAATTCCCATTCACCACTATAGAAATTCCCCCAATCTATGATGACATCTGCTTCTGAGAACCCGGAAATGTGAAAAGGGTCCATTGGCAAAACACTGCTTGGTCTTTATTGCTCTAGAACATGCATGCATATTAGCTGAACCAATATGAAAATAGAAATTTTTAAGCCTGAGCTAAAGAAGTGTAACATCAAGAAGTGTTAGTGTGCTGACCTGCAGAGTGAAAATCGAGGAGACAGGCTTGTGGTCACTGACAGTGTATTCCATGTGACTGCGGTAAAAATGCTGCGACACACGGGTCCCGGTGGTTAGTCCTGTCATGGACGCACGCTTCGACGCGCTGTTGCTGACCGGAGCAATCGACCTCAACCGCCAGAGAATACGATCAGTCCATGCCGGTTTACGCTTTTTACCACTAAGAAAGATGAAGATTCACTTTAATAAAAGTTTTAGACCTCAAAACTCCCTTCCCAGTCCATAAAGAACTTGCAGCTGCAAAAACGGCTTGCTCTGATGGCAAACCTGCATCTTGAGCCTAAGCATTTTTATTTATTTCATATGCAAAGAGATTAGCCAACCATAGCAGGGGTGCAAAAAACAGAAAGGTGTGAAAATGGCAGTGAAAAATTATGATGTTAATGTTTATAATATCTTAATATATTAATGCCTTATAGTCACATTTAGCAGATGAGAGCTGGGCAATAATAAAGTTACATTTTACAATGATACAAGAAATCAGGCTATATAGAAGGGTACAACAGGGCTAAAGGTACACATTAAGAAAAATTTGCTTTTCACTACTCCCATAGTGTATGATTGCAGAAAAATTATATATGTTTGTACTGAACATTGATGGAGCAACAGATTTAGTGTGAAAATAAATCATAAAAGTTGTTTATTTTGCTTAAAAATCTTATACATGTATGAGGTTTCTGTCACGTAACGTGTTGATCAAAACTAACGAAGACGATGAAGAACTTGAAACAGGAACTTTAATAACAAAAACCTCAGGAAACACTCAAATAACACCAGTATACATCGACGACAACGGACAAACACTGAGGGAGAACTGAAGGCTAAATACACAGGGCAAATGCGATAATTAACAAGTTTGCACTATTTTCTGTTTATTTTGATAAATAAAAGAATTCATTGTTCAATAAATATACTCTCATTAAAATACGTTAATATAAAAATAGTTTAGAAATACAGAAACAAAATTATTTTTAAAAGTAAAGATTCTGAGATCCCATGATAATTTAATATAGATTTAGAGTAGTAACAAAAAATAACATTTTATTATATGATATGATTAATATCATATTTTTTAATGTGATGGTTTCATTATAAATATGGTGATTATCTCTAAACCTAATATATGATATTTACCATCTGAATCTGACCATGTCATGTCAACAAATGGAAAAGTTGTTTATTATTTTGCCTTTCGCCCCAAAAACCATACTTTTACATAACTGTTGCTTTAAAGGAACACGCCGACTTTTTGGGACTTGAGCTTATTCACCGTATCCCCCAGAGTTAGATAAGTCCATACATACCATTTTTATCTCCGTGCGTGCCATAACTCTGTCTGACGCACCCACCGCTAGCCTAGCTTAGCACAAAGACTGGAGGTAAACGGCTCCAGCTAGCCTACTGCTCAATAAGTGAGAAAATAACTCCAACATTTTCCTATTTACATGTTGTGATGTGTATAGTTACATCGTGTACTAAGACCGATGGAAAATTAAAAGTTGCAATTTTCTAGACCGATATGGCTAGGGACTATACTCTCATTCCTGCGTAATAATCAAGGAACTTTGCTGCCGTACCATGGGTGCAGCGGCGCAATGATATTACGCAGTAACTAATTACTAATTTTCAGTAACTTGCCCAACACTGGTCATGATAATCTATAAATCGCTCATGTGGGAACTGTTGTAAAATGCACAGAGCCAGAGAATATCTGCTGCATGAAGACAGAACATGTGTAGTTTAGTTTAATTACGGTTATAACTTATGTTGTCATCTTGCTTTTATGACATGCTATTGCATTTGTGTTACGTGTATTGCAATAAATTTAAAAAAAAGGATGCGACAGCTTGAGCGACTCCCAAATGTGCTACAACAACTCTTCTTCTTCTCAACATGGCCTTTGTTGCGTGTTCCCGGGGGCGGGGTTTATGTAAATTTTAGGGTTTGTGATGTCTCTAACCCGTGAAGAAGCTTGTTGTAGTCCCTACCAGCCGATTTCTTTAAAAGAAAATATCCCCCTTTGCTTTGAATTTTGAGCGTTAAAATCACGGACAACAACGCAAAGCTGATTCTGTGCTAATTTGATCTAATATTTTAGAGGATCAGCCAAATTTCCATGTGCATCATCAAAAGCGGATGTTTTGGAAAGTGCTGCAGCAAGTTTTTGTGCCATCTAATGGTTTAGAGGAAAATAAAATCAAAGGCGCCTTTTAATCTGGTGCGCCTTTAGCCCTCTTATACCCTATATAGCGTTTTACATGAGTGCACTCTATGTATGTGGATAAAGTGACTTTATCAGGCATGACATTATGACCACTGACAAGTGAAGTGAATAACACTAATTATCTCTTCATCACGGCACCTGTTAGTGGGTGGGATATATTAGGCAGCAAGTGAACATTTTGTCCTCAAAGTTGATGTGTTAGAAGCAGGAAATATGGGCAAGTGTAAGGATTTGAGCGAGTTTGACAAGGGCCAAATTGTGATGGCTAGACGACTGGGTCAGAGCATCTCCAAAACTGCAGCTCTTGTGGGGTGTTCCCGGTCTGCAGTGGTCAGTATCTATCAAAAGTGCTCCAACGAAGGAACAGTGGTGAACCGGAGACAAGGTCATGGGCGGCCAAGGCTCATTGATGCACGTGGGGAGTAAAGGCTGGCCCCTGTGGTCTGATCAAACAGACGAGCTACTGTAGCTCAAATTGCTCAAGAAGTTAATGCTGGTTCTGATAGAAAGGTGTCAGAATACACAGTGCATCGCAGTTTGTTGCGTATGGGGCTGCATAGCCACAGACCAGTCAGGGTGCCCATGCTGACTCCTGTCCACCGCCGAAAGCGCCAACATTGGGCACGTGAGCATCAGAACTGGACCACGGAGCAATGGAAGAAGGTGGCCTGGTCTGATGAATCACGTTTTCTTTTACATCACGTGGATGGCCGGGTGCGTGTGCGTGGCTTACCTGGGGAACACATGGCACCAGGATGCACTATGCACAAGGCAAGCCGGCGGAGGCAGTGTGATGCTTTGGG